>CM077115.1:209330222-209752219 GCA_039619475.1 Icerya purchasi
TCTGGACCCGATCCAGTTTACAAAAGAGAGATCTGGAGGAGTTACCCATAGATAAATGAACAATAATCTAGTTTGGAACGTACTATAGATTTATAAAGGACAATTAAGGTACTAGGATCTCCTCCCCACCTTGTTGATGAAATAGATTTAAAGAGATTTAGTCTTTTATTTACCGACATATGAAGATAGTTAATGTGCTTGAGAAAGGAGAGACGACTATTTATGAACAGACCAAGGTAACAAAAATTTTTAACTAAGGGAATAGGAATGTTATTTACTGAAGCGTTTATTAAGGAAGGATTAAAAGGTCGATAAGTAAAATTAATACAAGCGGATTTAGACGGTGAAATAAAAAGGTGTAGATCTGAGAGTGAATCATTTAATAATGACAAGGAGTTATTCATTTCTTCGTTTGCAGAGCTAAGATCGTGAGAAGTGGAATATAGAAGGATGTCATCAGCAAAGAAAAGGGAAGACGACCCTATCGGGAGGGAGGCTATATTAAGAATATATATATATATATATATATATATTGAAAAGCGTAGGACTTAAACAGAAGCCCTGTGGAAGACCATTGTACACAGTTCTGGAAGTAGAGTCAGGAGGTGTAGAAAGATGAATCGCACGATTCTGGAACAACCGAATAACAATTGAAATAAATTGAAATGGAAGATTAATAGAAAGCATTTTATTTTGTAAGGTAGGAAGATGAACATTATTAAAAGCATTGGAAATGTCAAGAAATGCGGCTAAAGTATAATTTTTATTTAAGAATGAATTATAAATGTCCGAAATAAAGAGACTAATGCAATCAGAGGGACCAAGGCCAGGACGGAAACCGAAAATGTTACTAAAAAGTAAATTATTACTTTCCAGCCACCAAATAAGACGTCTATTTAGGATACTTTCGAAAATTTTCCTTAGACACGGAGCAAGGGATATTGGACGGAAGGAAGAAGGATCTTTTTTAGGGACTGGAATAATCACAAAGGAGTTCCAAGAGGGGGGAAGAGAGCCAGTGGATAAAATAGAATTAAAAATATTAAGAAGAATTTGAAGAGATTGGTTGGACATATTTTTTAGAACTCGATAAGGTATACCGTCTAACCCTGGGGAAGTATCTTTGGCATTGTTTAATGAATAACGCAGTTCATTAATGTTGAAGGGTAAGGTGAGAAAATGAGGAGAGGAGTCGTTGGAAAATGAAGGAGGGAAAAGTTCTTCCGAGCTGGGTACATACGAAGGAGAAATCGAGTCTAAAAAAGGAATCAACTTTTGGAATGGAACATTGGAAGATATAGGATTATGAGAACGGGAGACTTTAAAAGTTCTGGCCATCCTCCAAATTTGAGAAAAGGGAGTATTACGGGAGAAAGAGGAACAAAATTTTTTCCAGGAATCTTTTTTGGCTGATTTGAAAACAAATCTAGCCTTCGCATTCATTTGTTTATAGATTAGAAGATTGGAAGTCGAAGGACAAGCTCGGAAAGTTTTGAAAGCAGATATACTGACATCATAAGCGGCTTTGCATTCATTATTCCACCATATAAATGAAACAGTGAGGTGCTTAGGATTTTTAGGAAATTTGATTAGTGGAGAGGAGGAGGACAAACTTGAATTGATTAACTGTGTGAATGAGTTATACGACTGAACAGGATCTATATTTGTAGGAATACAAGAAAGAGATGAGTCCAGTGTGTTTCAAAATTTTAGCCAGTTGGTTTTGTTAAGATTCCAACGACAAGCTTGAAGAGGTTTATGGTATAAAGGTAAAGGAAAATTATTGAGGGATAAACGTATAGGAACATGATCGCTGCCAAAAGTGTTGTCTAAGGTTTTCCAGGAAAAATTAAGGCCGACGTTGGGAGAAGTGAAAGTTAGATCAATGGAGCTATATATCGTTTGATTTTTAAAATAAGTAGGGGAAAGGTCGTTTAAAAGTATAACATTAAAGTCAGAAATGATATCTTCAATGACCAGGCCATTAGAGTTACTAGAAGAGCAACCCCAAAGAGGAGAATGAGCATTCCAATCTCCTTCAACTATAAAAGGATGTGGAAGGGAGTTAAAAAAAGAAGATAATGGAAAACTGTGAAGATTATAATTAGGAGGAATGTAAGCAGATACAAGGTGTAAGGAGTGAGCATATTTAGTAGGTATTGAGACGTGAACAAAGTTAGGATTGGATGGATCAAATGGAAGAGAAGGAACAATGTCATGAGAATAAAAAGGAATACCATTTCTAATTAAAATTGCTGACCCTCCGTACCCATCAGTTCGGTCTGACCTGACTATATTAAATCCTTTAACAGAGACATCAGAGGAGTTCTTAAGCCAGGTTTCTGAAAGAAGAGCGATGCTAATTTTGTAGTGTTGCAAAAGGTGCTCTAATACATTTTTATTAGCTCTCAAGCTACGGCAGTTCCACTGTAAAATATTAAGATTCAAGAGAAACCCAGTAAACCACCGCACCTGTTCTCCTATTACCCTTGCGTCATGTATTCGCAAAACCTTTGAACGGATCCTGAATAATAGACTCTCCTGGTGGACTGAGCACAACAACATCTTCCCAAACAACTTATTTGGCTTCCGTCACGGAATAAGCAGTTTGAACTGTGTAGCCAACCTGCTAGCTAACATTTATCAGTCTTACATCAAAAAGGAATATCTAATCGCGTGCTTCATTGATATCAAGGGGGCATTTGATAATGTTCGATTGGACATCTTATCTAAGATACTAATGGAATTAGGCATATCTAAGAACTTTGCAAACCTAATACACAGTTTGTTTTCGGAGAAAACGTTATGTTTCCAACACCCCACACAAGGGCCAGTAGACAGAACTGTCTACACTGGTTTATGTCAGGGATCAGTGTTAAGCCCGCTGCTATTTAACTTATATATCTTAAAAATCCTTAATTTAGAATTGGCGAATAACGGTTTTCTATTATCTTATGCAGATGACATTGTTCTTTGTAGTCGCAGTAGAAACCTATCTGAAGCTTCCACCTTGCTTAATCACGATATTATACGGGTTTGCGATATCCTAAATGATCTTGGTTTGTCGATTGCTCCTTCAAAATGTTCAGCAGTAGTGTTCTCATATCGCTCAATTAACCCAATTCACAGTGTTGTTTATATTGCCGGTGCTACTGTCCCCATTTTGTCGGCACATAAGTACTTAGGTTTTATTCTCGATTCTAAATTAAACTGGAACCATCATGTAGATTACATGTATAACAAACTTCTAAAACGGTTACCCCTACTCAAGGCCCTCTGTAATGTCAATTGGGGTAGTGATCCGTGCACAATGAGTAAGTTATACAAAGCATACTATCGCAGTATTTTAGACTATGGTTGTTACTTCTTTAATAATTCCTCAGCAACCAATCGTAACAAATTAGGGAGGATACAGAACACATGTTTACGACTTATAATTGGTGCTTGCTTACCTACTTCTATCGCTGCTTTGGAAGTTGAAACCAAGATCCCTCCTCTCTTTGTTAGGTCATCGTACCTAGCAGACAGGTTTCTTATGAAATACTGTCCTCCAGCCAGCTTCAATTTACTTAATTCCTATTTGGATGTTAAAAACAATTGGAGATTTAAAACCTCCAAAATGCCTCTATTATCTTTAAGTGCGGTTAGGCTTCAGAGATATTCTTCTATTACCATACCGTCATATCCTTCATTGATCTTTAAATACCCATACTCACATAACTGCTTTAAGTTACAGGTAGATTTGGATTCTTTTCAGTTCGTTAATAGGCACAACGCTAGCAGAGTATTCAATGCGATAATTTCGGACCATTGGCCGAATTTCCAACCGATTTTTACTGATGGTTCTAAATCTTCGAATTCTGCGGGTGCTGCTTTTTTTATACCATGTCTTAACTTAACTAAAAAATTCTCTCTTCCTCGTTTTACCTCTGTGTTTAGTGCCGAATGTGCTGCGATTTTCAAGACTTTGTCCTTTTTAAATTCACATATATTCTCTGAAAATATCATTATCATGTCTGATTCTATGAGTTGCTTATCAGCTTTGAAACACTTATCGTTCAACACAAAATCCCATCCATACCTCTATAAAATCAGAAGCCTGGTAGTTTCTGTTTCTGAATCTGGCGTAGTAGTTAACTTTTTTTGGATACCAGGACATGCGGATATCTACGGTAACGAAGTGGCAGACATGGCTGCCAGAGACACATGGATGAATAGTTGTTTAGTTCCATATTTTCCAAACAGAGACTTATTCGAGCTCATTAGATATGCTCATAAAGAATATTGGGAGGCTACATGGGCAAATCCATTTTGCGCGCAACAGTACAAAATAATTCGACCTAATATTCCTAACGTTCCTTGGTTCAATCACATTACGACTGTTTCGAGGAGTACCAGATCGTACATTGTTACCTTATGTCGCCTCCGGCTGGGGGTAAACCGTCTCCCCGCTTCTTTGTACAACATGGGTTTAATTTCTTCTCCCTATTGCCAACATCCACTAGACTCGAACAAAGTGGCGGATGCTGACCATCTCATCTTCGAATGCAATTTTTACACGACGCAAAGAATTATTTTGTATAACTCAATAATAAATTTCCAGATCCCTCTGCCATCTAATGTCAATTCTCTCCTGGCCACCGGGAGTGCTGCAGTGTACAAGCTATTATATAATTATATAGTACAATGTAATATTAATGTATAGCGTTAATTAGTTAATTAATTACACCCTGTCAAGAAAGTATCGGGAATTGTCAATTTAAATCTCCCGGGTAATAGCTAGGCAGATAATTTTTTTTTTCCAGGTTGGTACAACTGTTTTGTATTATGATGCATATTTTTAGCGCGATCTGTCAACCAGTGTGTTTACAGCAGCTGTTAAAATCAGTCGACCTTGAAGGTTTTGTCGAAGTTTTACAATGAGTGAAAATATTGAACAACGTACTTGTGTTAAATTCTGTGTTTCGAACGAAATTTCTTGTGCCGATACACTGAAAATGTTACAGAAGGCTTTTGGTGAATCTGCTTTATCAAAAACGCGGGTTTACGAGTGGTACAGAGCGTTCAAGGATGGTCGGGAGACGGTCGAAGACATGCCTCGCTCTGGACGGCCTTCAACGAGTGTGACCGATGATAACGTCGATAAAATCAAGGAAATCGTTGCTGAAAATTGTCATGTGAGCTTGAGAGAGATGGCTCATGGATTGGGCATGTCACACGAGAGCGTACGTACGATTGTGCACGAAAAATTCGGTATGCAACGCGTTGCGGCTCGGCTTGTTCCGAAAGACCTGAATTTCTTTCAAAAAAAGTACCGAGAACAGGTAGCTGCAGACATGCTGGATCGAGCCAATTTGGATCCTACCTTCTTGGAAAAGATAATTACTGGTGACGAGACATGGGTGTACGAGTACGACACGCTTACGAACCAGCAATCGTCCGAATGGCGGCCAATTGGCGCGCCAAAGCCGAAAAAACCTCGCCAAAACCGATCGAAAGTGAAGATCATGTTGATTGTTTTCTTCGATATTCGAGGCGTGGTACACTATGAATATGTGCCAGCCGGACAGACAGTCACCAAAGAGTTTTACTTAAGTGTTTTGAGACGTTTGAGAGAGGCTACCCGTCGTAAACGTAACGATTTGTGGGTCGACAATTCTTGGATTCTCCATCACGATAATGCGCCGTCTCACAAAGCCATAATTGTGAATGAGTTTTTGGCCAAACACTCGGTAAATATCATCGAACAACCGCCGTATTCACCAGATTTAGCACCCTGCGACTTCTTCCTATTCTCAAAACTCAAATTTCCGCTACGGGGAATGCGCTTCGAATCGATTGATGACATCAAGACGAATGCGACGCGAGAGCTAAAGGCCATCCCGGAAACCGCCTATCAGAAGTGCTTTGCCGAGTGGAAAAAGCGTTGGCATATGTGCATCGCTTCGAATGGATGTTATTTTGAAGGTGACAAAATAAATTTGGATGAAAATTAAAAATTGTTCGTTTTATTTAACAATTCCCGATACTTTCTTGACAGGGTGTATATTACATTTTCGATGGGTTGAATTTTCGACGCCCAAAAAAAAAAAAAAAAAAAAAAAAAGATTCAAGAGCATAATGAATGGACATAGAAGAAAGAACGGGAAAATAAAATGGAGGGAGTAAGGAAGGGAAAAAATGAGAGATTAGGGAAGAAAAACAAAAATAAAATAGGCATTGAAATTTTCCACTTATAAGGTTGAAAAGGAAAGAAAGAAACCTCTGCGGAATAAAATAATTTAAAAGATAAAAAATAAACAAAAAAAAAAAAGGTAGAGTAGACCATCGCCCTCTGCTAACAGCTAGCCTAATTAAAGGAAGTATAGAGAGGGGATGGGCTGAGTCATTTAGGAAGAACTGCCATTTTTGCCGACTCACTAACCTATCAAAAGGTAGTGTGCAAAATGGCCAGTGGAGGATAATAGAAAGTAGTCTATTTTTACTTAACGAATTTACTGACATCGTCACAACAATGAGGAGAAAATAGTAAATGCACAGAGATAGAATCCTTGCTGACTTAGCTATGTTAATAAGTAATGTTATAAACCATCGCCCTCTGCTACCAGCTAATCTAATTAAAGGAAGTATAGAGAGGGGATGGTAGAAGCCAATAAAGGAGAACCGCTCCTTTTTATTAAAAGTCTTCGCCGACTTGGCTATGTTAAAAATTAGTGATATATACCATCGCCCTCTGCTACCAGCAAGCCTAATTAAAGGAAGTATAGAGCGGGGATGAACACCTGAGTCAGGAAAAATGGGCTATAGAAAGTATTATTAAGTCAATTAGTAATAAGATAGAAACTGCGGGAGGAATGAATAAATAAAATATTATTTAGATAACGAAGTATAAAAACGACTCGAAATTTCGCCATTACGTAAACGTGTTAAGTTTATATTAAAAATGATAATTAGAGAATGCGTCGATTAAAATTAGATAGAAAGAAAATAAATAGTTCTGTTTTCGCGTTCATTTCTCGGCTTATCAGTTAACGGTTTATCGCTTCGTCACCGAATTAATCGAAGTACGAGGCGTGATCAGCCATGATCCCCTCTTCCCCACAACCAGCACCTGCGGCCAACATTTCTGTCTCCGCTACCAACAACAACACCTGCAGCATCAGCACGCCCGCCAGGACTGATTTATCGCTTCCGATAAGTAAGACCGTTACTAATCTTATTAACACTAACACGTCGCTGAATAACATCGCGTCCGCTAACAATATTCGAAATCAATCTGATAACACGCCAACCCCTCGTAATAATCCCCGAATACAAAACGTTTCTTTCGCGCAGAAACTAAAATCACCGATCTCTCCCATTTCAAACTTTCAGCATCCCACCGATGAACAGGGAATAATATTTCCCGCTTTGCCGCAAACCGAATTAAAAGACTACCTACAGGCGCTAAAACAAAAAGTCGGTGGCGCGCGGAATATCATCGCCGCATCGAAAATCAGTTTAAACCGCATCATGATATTTCTATCTTCCGAGAGTGTAACGGACAATTTCATGCAAACTGACGGAACCATCTTGCTGAACAACCGACAGATCAAGGCAATAAGACTCAAAAGTCCTTCGCAAAAACTGCTCCTTTCGAATGTCTCCCCGACAATCCCGAACGAAATCATTCGGACGTATTTAACAAACCGCCTCCGACTAAAAATCGTCTCAGCAATATCCTTGCTCCGAGCGAGTCCCGCAGACGAAGAATTTTCGCACGTCATCAGTTGGAGAAGACAGCTATACGTACAGGATACTGTGTGCACGGACCTCCCAGAAAGTTTCGTTATTTCGTTTAAGGACAGAGAATATCGTATTTTCCTACAGCTTCCAAACCACACTTGTCCACAATGTAACACATCCAATTCCGATCCCACACCAGCTGCTCCATCATCCTCTTCCCACCAATCACCAGATCCCCCGAACCCAATTTTATCAGAAATCGTGACGGACATCATACACCGAGGGCTAAGCACAACAGAGACGTCAATAGAGCCACCTTCTGCTGCTAAGCGACCTGCACAAAGCGTCTCTATTACCCACTCCGCAACACAAGACTCCAACGCACCTCTATCTCCAACATCAACTCCGCCGATTTTCAAGAAAGCGAAAAGTATCGAACCAGATTTTCCCCCCAAGAAAGCAAAAAGTGTCGAACCAGATTTTCCCGCATCAGCTGGCGCAGCGGCAACGGAAAGCGAGCACGTTCTTGCAAATCCTCCTACGAATAGTGGTACCGATGAATCCATCCTGAATAAAGATAACGCAGCTCAGCCGGTGGATGTGAGTAAGGATTATAAAGCCATCCAGCAGCAGCCAATTAGTATTATCCGAACAGCGCTCCTTCCGATCAAATAACTTTACGAACGTGCCTCTCCGCGTTTCTTATTGACCCATGAGCAATTCATTCCAAGGACCCGCTACCTACTTTCAACAAATTCGCCACAGATCCTAACCATCTAATTACCATTATCAACTTCTGCAAACCACACATCAAAGATCCCCAAATAAAAACAAGATTCACAAAACTCGTCAATAAGGTCACAAAACAGCAACAGTCCAACAGCTAAGGCCGTAATTCGCACGACAGCACTAAACATGTCAAGCGTCAATTACATTGTGTATACCGTTCGTTTATGTTTAAGCACTGTTATATTAATTTAAGTTTTCTCCCTCTTCTTCTCCTTCTTCCTTTTCAATGTATAAGCGAATAGTGGGCACCGAATGAATTGTTGTAATTCTTTAATTATTCAGTGGAACTGCAGAGGTTTCTTTCCCCGTCTCGCCGAATTAGAACTTCTGATCACCCAATATTCCCCAGCTATTATATGCCTGTAGGAAACTTTCCTCAAAAAATCCCACCACCCCTATATTAAATCCTATCATATATACCACAATTCCTATCCCCTTGCAACCAAAGCCAGCGGAGGCACTGCAATATTAGTTCACAGTTCCATACATCACAGCCCCCTAACAGCACCAGGCGTCTTTCAGTCAACGGCCGTATCCGTATACCTTCCGTCCCTATCGCGATCACTTATTTCGATTGTGAGTATGTATATTCCTTCCGATATGTCCATATCCACCCACCAGCTTAGCACTTTCTGCACCAGCGTACCCAATCCTGCTATGTTTTTTGGGGATTTTAACAGCCATTCTCCCCATTGGGGATCCAATACCCATAATTCAAGAGGAAACGTCCTCTCCAAATTCATATTAAATAAGCTCGCTCCTGCTGCTCAAACCCCCTACACCCACTCACCTCGATGCTTCCTCCGGTTCATTCTCGACTATTGATCTTGCTCTTATATCTCCCTCATTCTATCCTAAAGTTGAATCCACTGTTCTTCCAGACACCTTTACTAGCGACCATTTCCCCATCCTTATAACTTTTGCTCCCAACACTAATGTAACCCCTCATCCGCCACCCCCCAAAATTCAATCTTCAAAAAGCAAACTGGGGTATTTTCACTTCCTTTCTTGAAACCATGCCTCTTCCTTCTCCCTCAGTGCAAGAAAATATAACAATTTTCACAGAAAAATTAACTTCTGCTGCCAATGTATCTATCCCCAAATCCCAACCCTTTTCACTTCCACGCTACGTTCCTTGGTGGTGCATCGAAGTTCGCTTAGCAATCACCGCAAGGAAAAAAGCCCTCCGAAGATACAAATCCACCCACCTACCCTCTGATCTCATTGCTTTCAGGAAAGCCCGTGCTGCTGCACGAGATGTAATCCGCCAAAAGAAACAGGAGGCATGGACGGCCTTTATCTCTACCATAACACAGAGCACATGCAACCGAACAATTTGGCGTAAAATTAAATTAATAAACGGCATCCCTACCATCCCACCAATTCCCCCTATCATAATTAACAATAATCCAATAATTGAACCTTCTGTGGTGGCAAATGTGTTTGCCGCACACTTCGGCCACGAATCGTCGTCCTCGGTTTACTCACAAAATTTTCTGACGCACAAATCTAACGAAGAAAAAACTGCGATAACTTTTAATACTAATAACACGGATGGATACAGCAGCCCTATTACATTAAGCGAGCTTAATTATCAGATAAAATTCCACTCTAAAAACTCAGCCCCTGGTGCCGACGGAATTCATTCATTGATGTTAAAGCACTTACCACCACCTGCCCTTTCATATCTCCTAGCAATCTATAACCAAATCTGGGCTCAAGGCTCCATACCGCTATCCTGGAAAGAAGCTATCATAGTCCCTATCCTCAAACGCGGCAAAGATCCCACCCTCCTCTCAAGCTTGTCATGAGCCTACAGTGAGTAACGTAAATAAAATATTGATTTTGTGTTTGGAATTCTGGCTTTACTATGCTGTGGGAAATGAAAAACATAGATTAAATTTTATATTCCTTATTTTATTTATTATCGATCAACACAGCATAGTATTTCGTATATAATTCTCTCGTAATGTTCGAACCGAGTAAAGTAAAGTAGCTGATTAAATGGTTCGAACGGTTGGGAAGTTGGAATATAATTCCGATGCCGTACCAACACAATTATAATAACGTAGAATTAACTAAGGCTAGACGCGGATACACTGCCCGACTAAAGCGACGTAATTTTGCCAAAAATTACGCGTTTGATAAGCATGATGTGTCGTTGCGAGTGGTCGGGCAGTACCGACAGCTGATCGACTACCTGGGTTTTCGAGAGTCTTGCGCTCGTTCGTCAAGAAGAGTATCCGTTTTTGCTCTAAAAAGAGTTCTCGTAATTTGAAGCGTTGCGTGGTCAGCGGACCCGCATCAATTTATAAATTAAATTATTTGTCCGTCGACATAATCATTAATTAATACGTGTGAAGAATTTTTAATATTTTCATATTCGCGTTGTTTATCTGTTAAATGTGTCGATCACCTGCTTTGTTAAAAAATACTCTAGTCACCGACGCGTGGTCTAATTGTGTGAATACATATATCTTTTATCAATAAATTGAATTCATTCTCGTCTATTACGTGACATCAGAATTGAGCACACGACAAATTGGCTCCAGCGAGCAGGGACGCGATTTGTCCAGAAAGGACCCCTGGCAAAGAAAAGGATTACGAAAGAAAATTTTGGTCTCCGATCAAACGGAGTGGCGCCCGATAAAACCAGTTCATCTCATAGTTAGTCACAAAACATCGTTTTAAATTTGTCACTGGGCCACTGGGAGAAGACGCGATGCAGTAAGTCTATAAAAAAAAAAAAAATAAAAAAAAATAATAGTTATTCGTTGTTTTGTGTGTCGATGTATTATAATTATTAATCGTTGTTTTGTCGTATTTGTAAGCACTCGCAATACTAGTCAACATCAATTTTGATATTTTTTTTTACTAGTCAGAAAAAAAAAAAGTATTAGCGTATATTTGTAGAAATTATTAAAAGTAGCGGAATAATCATATTACTAGAAAAAATAAAAAATAAAATAATAATAATAATAACAAATAAATAAAATTAATAATGAGCTATAACAACATAAATATACAAAGAGGTACCGAGTTTCCGGAAATGTCGGATATCGAATTAGATGTTCCGACAACTTCCTCGCCGGAACCCAATCGCGAGACTCCTACAAGAAGGCAGTCTATAAAAAAAGAATTAGAGGAGTCTCGCATGGAATGTATGATGAGGTTACTACTGGATCTGAAGGACTCAAGTGAAAAAAAAATTAACGGATATTAGAGAGTCGATGGATGGAGTAAGACTGTCGAATGAAAAGAATTGGAAGGAAATAAAGGAGTTAAGGGAAGATACTCAAAAGATGAAGGAGGAACTAGTTAGGAAAATGGTGACGAAGGAAGAAGTGATTGCAATGAGAAAACTTATTAAAGAAGAACGGCAGATCGATATAGTACGAGCAAAAGCGGAGGTTGTAGAAACGATGAGAGAGCAGTCCACGAGTAACCGTGAAGAAATAGCGGAAAAAATAAAATCGGTAGAAAATAATTTTAAAAAGGAACTCGACGAAGTTCAAATTGGTATCCAAAATCAATTAGAAATTAGATTAGGTGAAATTTGTAGTAATAAAGTAAGGCTCAATGCTAACCCCGCAAATAGTATAAAACCGATAAACAGCTGTCAATACGAAAATCGTATGAATTTAGATTTAGGTGTAAGGGGTTTCGGAGGTCGCCACGCCCGTATTCATGTTGTAGAATTCATAGAGGACCTCGAACAATATTTTGTAGCCGAAGGTATATGTGAGGATCGAGAACGCGTCAAATGTATGTTAAGAAGAATGGATGGTTCGGAGCGTGAATGGGCGAACACGTTTCTCCACGATTGTGATACCTGGGAGATAGCAAAAAACAAAGTAAAAAATAATTTTTGGGGACATTCGGAACAGTTATTAATTAGAAGGCGCTTATATGATTCGAACGAACGGTGTGCCTACAGAGAGAATAAGGAGAATTATGTTCTCGCGTGGATTAATCAGATTAAATATCTTGACCCGCCTGTAGGAGACCAGGAGTTTGTCGAACTCATTATAAAAAAGCTCCCGTTAGACTTACAAAAGATAATTTTTGCTATGAGGTGTAGAACAAAAGAGGAGTTATATTTGAATTTAAAGGAGATAAGTCGTCAAGAGATACTACCGAGAGAGTTCGATTCTGCGATAAAAGAAGAAAGATACAACATAAATAATATTACGATCACGTCACCAGCGAGAAAATTTGTAAATAATCCCGGTACAAGAAATCAGATATACCGCGGACCGAGAGACGATGTAGGGGCTCGTCCATTGTTTCGAGGCTATCAATTGATAGGTGATGGACCCCTGTTACAACTGGTAAAATATAAGAAATTAGATTCGACCACTCATCGAGGAGAAAATGAGTTCACTGGTTATTGTTATGACGTATGCAAAATCCGGAGTATAAAAGAAAACATAGAGAAGAATCGTACTCGTTTTTTGATGAATCGTATAATTTTAATGGTCGGCACCGCGGATTTTTTGAGTAATAAAACAGGTGAAGAAATTTTTCAAGACTTATGCAGTTTGATTGGAGTTTTGAAGAGCCGAGGAGTAAATGATATAGTCGTCATTGCGTCTATTCCTCTTCCGAGTCGACAGAATCTTACTGAACACTGGGAGAACCTGAGTATTTATAATTCGAAGATAAAAGAATTGGGAGACCCGACTATCCGGATTATTGATCTGGTTGAGAGTTTTGTTATTTCTAAAAATGATATAGGTACGGATAGTGACTCTATGTGTGATCCGCAATTATTCAGAAAAACTCCGAATTGGTCAAGGAGCGGAGCTGTACTTTCTGATCGTGGAGTAAATTTGTTCGCCGAGCAAATGGAATCTTTTTTTGTGTGAGCCCGAACCCGCGGAAAATTCGTGTGGTTCGGGAAAATTCTAAACACCGTCAACCGTGCTTTATAAATTACCAACAGTATGTCAATCGTAGTGATAATCCGACTTATAAGAGTAGAGTTTGCTACAATCGAAATAAAAATAAATATGAAAATGATCAAAACCGAGATAATATCAAAAATAATAATAATGCTGATAATGTAATAAATTATGTCAATAATAGGAAGCTTGCGTGCGCTTCTAACCGAATAAGTCAGATAAATCGTGTGGCTACGGAGAGCTTGAAAAAGTCTAAATGTACTGTTCCTTCTGTGATGGTAAATATATTTGATATACGTGAGAGAGCCATAATTGATACAGGGTCTGAGATTACTGCGCTCGATGAGACCGTTTGGAATAAAATTGCATCCGTCCATACGGCTAGGCATCTTCCTACACTTCCGATAAGCAATATAAAGATTTTAGGTGCATGCGGAAAACCTAAGAAGGTAGTTAAATTACAGGCCTGGATTCCGTTTGTGATAAATAACGATAGTTACACAGGTAAAGTAATAATAATAAAAGGTTTAAACATACCGATTATTCTCGGAAGTGATTTTCTCCAAGAGTATAATGCGCGCATAAACTTTCATAATTTAACCATAAATATAATTAAAGAAAACGTCTCACAAACTATTCCGTTTATAAATATAGATAACCAATTAGAAAGCTTAAATTTACAGCATTCCGAAGAGAATAAAAATTATCAGTCATTCTGTGCTATACAAAATCAAGGAAATGTTATCGATGCAGACATTTTAGAAGATAAAATAAAAGAAAGTATACTGTCTACGGAAGTAAAATTCAAAATGAAAAAATCTTTGCATCCGTTGCGTGATGTCTTTCAAGATTATCCTGGAAGATGTAAGTTATTCGAATATAATATTACAACGAAAACTCACGAGGTATATAGAAAAGTTAGATCATACCCGATACCTGTCGCAAAAAGACCTGCTGTGAAAGAAGAGATTGAGCGAATGAGGCAATTAGGAATTATTCGGTATTCTTCGTCACCGTATGCCTCTCCTTTGATACCTGTGTTTAAAAAGAATGGGCAGCTCAGACTATGTCTGGATGCCAGAGATATAAATAAAATTATTATTAACGAAAATGATCAACCACAGCCTATCGATGAGTTATTGTATAAATACAAAAATTTTAAATACATTTCGAGTCTGGACCTTGTATCCAGCTTCATGCAAATTCCTCTAAAGGAGGAATCGAGGAAATATACGGCGTTCGTGTTCGAAGGAAGAGCGTACGAATACAATGTCGTCCCTTTCGGTCTAAAGATCAGCACCAGCGCATTTGTTAAAGCGCTGGATACGGTTCTTTTTCCGGACTGTGAGAAATTCGTTTTGACATATGTGGACGATATTATAATACTATCGGAAAGTGAAGAGGAGCACGTTGCGCATCTTGCGAAAGTATTAGATAAGTTAAGGCAGGCCGGTATGACGGTGAATGCGAGTAAATCGGTAATCGGTAAATTGGAAGTAGATTTTTTGGGCTACAAAATATCGGGCTCCGGGATCTCTATGACTAAAGAAAAAGTCGAAAAAATTAAAAATTTTCCTAAACCTATAAATAAGTTGCAGGTGCAGTCGTTTCTCGGTACGTGTAATTTTTATAGGAAATTTATATCTAATTATGCGACACTATTACAGCCGATATCTAATCTTGTGAGAGGTGATACGCCATTTATATGGAGTGAGAAGTGCGAAGAGGCGTTTAATAGTTTCAAGAGTGCGTTCGCGGATCACATACGGTTACAACAGCCAGATTACAGTAGACCTTTCTATATTAGTTGTGATGCCTCTGACTTCGCTGTGGGCGGTTGCTTGTTTCAATATGATGAAGAACAACATCCAGAACCTATTATGTTTGTAAGTAGACTTCTGGTAACGGCGGAGAGAAACTACTTCACCACCGAGAAAGAATTATTAGCATTGATTTACTGTTTAAAAAAATGCCGTATTCTTATAGAGGGATACCGGACCATAGTTTTATCCGATCACTCGAGCATTTCGTTTCTGCAGGAATCTAAGTGGTGGAATGCGCGACTCACGAGGTGGATGATCTATCTCCAAAACTTTCAGCTAGAAATTAGGCATATACCAGGTAAGGAGAATATTGTTGCGGACATGCTCTCAAGAAATTGGCCTGTAGATGGATTGCAGAAGGACAAAGATTGTGTCATCATAGCAAAAATTTCCTTATTACCGGATACAGAATTTCAGGAAAGAATAGCAAATTTACACGATTCGCAGAGAAAGGACAAATCATGGGGAATTGTCTTTAATACGATCGTAGACAATGAAAAATTACAAAAATACTATTCAGTTTATAACGATATTTTATTTTTTAAAAATCCTGATACCGATGAGGAGTGGCGTTTGTGTGTACCGGGAAACGACGTTGAACTGCTAGTTTGGGTCTATCATGAGAAATATGCCCATCCGGGGCAAACTCGGCTTTATCAACTAATTAAGCGAACGTGCCACTTTCCCAAAATGAGAGCACAAATTCGTAAAATAGTAAGAAGCTGTGAAATTTGCAAACGAGTAAAACCGTATAATGCAGTTTTGGGGGGGCCCATAGTGTGCTATGAACCGACGTGTCCTCTGGACATTGTTACCTTGGATGCCTTTGGACCGTTGCCGATATCTAGAGGCATGAATCAAATTTTGGTCATACATGATACGTTTTCGAAATATGTGAAATTATATCCGCTGAATAAACTTACTACACGGAATATTTTGCATAAAGTAGGAGACTTTATCATCACTGTCGGAAGAATGAATACGATCGTCTCCGACAATGCGTCGGTGTTTCGAAGTAATGCCTGGACGGAATACTTCAATCGAAAGGGAATACAGGTGCGGCATATCGCACCGTATTGTCCGAAGAACAATCCCACCGAGCGAGTTAATTTGGAACTCGGGAAATTACTGCGAACACTATGCCACCAGAGGCATACGGACTGGACGCGGCACATTGCCGGAATAGAAAACTGCATGAATCTCTTACCTAGTACGATTACGGGATATACTCCTGATGAATTGATCCATAAAGGAAGGTATTCGGACGTGGTCAGGGGATCAGTTGAATTCCCAACACCCACTTCTGAGTACGATTATGAAAAACTTATGGATGAGGTGAGGACAAAGATTCGTGATAATAATGAAAGAAAAAGAAAAAACAATAGTGTAAAGAAATCGATCACTTACTCCGCTGGGGATGTTGTGTTTATCAAGAATCATGTTCTTTCGAGTAGATCTAAAAAAAGAATGAAGAAACTTGAACTGTTATTTAAAGGGCCTTATAAGATTGGGAAAGTGGTAGGAAAAAATGCTTACTTAATCTCGGATTTAGAAAGCGATGCTTTTATAGGGATTCGGAATGCGGTGGACCTCCGACCCGGTTAGATCTGATCTAAATGTTATAAAATAAAATTATTCATTCTTATAATAATTACTTGTCTTGTTGTTTTGGATATATTATTTTTTCAGTTTGCCACCGTTGTTGTCCGTGCGGTGCCTGTACTCCTTGGCCACCGCGGCAACGAAATAAATGTTAAAAAAAAAAAAAAAAAAAAAAAAATTAAGATGAAAAAAAAAAAAAAAATAATAAAAATAAATGTATACATTTTTGTTTGAAATTTTCACGTGCTCGTGACTGTTTTCATCGTATCTTGTAGTCAGTAAATGTGATATATTGGTAGAGAAAATGTTTCTGTAATTACTTTATACCTCTCAATTTGTGTGCTGATAACGTTTATCAATCATTTAAGTAGCGCTATCTATGGTTTATTATTATTATTACAGTGTCTTATATAGATATGTTTGATGGCGTTCTTGTCAATTAGGTAGATTCATAGGTATGTGAATAGCGATGTGCGTGTACGAATGTTTTTATTATATACTTGGAAAGCTGCATTTGTAAATAAAAAAAAAAAAAAATAATAATAATAATAATAATAAAATAAAAAATACGTATATATATATATATATATAAAAAAAAAAAAAAAAAAAAAAAAAACATATTTTGCGAAATTGGAGAAAAAAGAGTTCAGTGAGAACTGAGGTAGAGATCGGATCCTATTAGCGGCGAATAGGTCTGACTTAATATGATTCAAGATCTTACGAGTCCTGAATCATATTAAGGGGGGGGCAGCTGTCATGAGCCTACAGTGAGTAACGTAAATAAAATATTGATTTTGTGTTTGGAATTCTGGCTTTACTATGCTGTGGGAAATGAAAAACATAGATTAAATTTTATATTCCTTATTTTATTTATTATCGATCAACACAGCATAGTATTTCGTATATAATTCTCTCGTAATGTTCGAACCGAGTAAAGTAAAGTAGCTGATTAAATGGTTCGAACGGTTGGGAAGTTGGAATATAATTCCGATGCCGTACCAACACAATTATAATAACGTAGAATTAACTAAGGCTAGACGCGGATACACTGCCCGACTAAAGCGACGTAATTTTGCCAAAAATTACGCGTTTGATAAGCATGATGTGTCGTTGCGAGTGGTCGGGCAGTACCGACAGCTGATCGACTACCTGGGTTTTCGAGAGTCTTGCGCTCGTTCGTCAAGAAGAGTATCCGTTTTTGCTCTAAAAAGAGTTCTCGTAATTTGAAGCGTTGCGTGGTCAGCGGACCCGCATCAATTTATAAATTAAATTATTTGTCCGTCGACATAATCATTAATTAATACGTGTGAAGAATTTTTAATATTTTCATATTCGCGTTGTTTATCTGTTAAATGTGTCGATCACCTGCTTTGTTAAAAAATACTCTAGTCACCGACGCGTGGTCTAATTGTGTGAATACATATATCTTTTATCAATAAATTGAATTCATTCTCGTCTATTACGTGACATCAGAATTGAGCACACGACAAGCTACAGGCCAATTTCTTTGATTTCAGTACTGGCTAAAACTTTGGAAAAAGTGATCAACAGAAGACTGTCGTGGGTCTTAGAAACCCGTGGACTCCTCTCCTCGTGCCAGTCTGGCGGACGGAAAAAAAGATCGACGCTAGAGCATTTATCCAGTTTGCACAACGAAGTCAGAGCAGCTTTCGCTAACAGAGAGCACACCTACTCAATTTTCTTTGACATAGAGAAGGCGTATGATCGGGTCTGGCGCCTGGGATTACTCCAGAAGATTATTAAGAACAATGTAACAGGGAACATGTTTGCGTACTTAAAAGATTTTCTCCATGACAGATCTATCCGGGTAAGAATAATTAATTCCCTTTCATGTCCGCAATTCCCAGAAAACGGACTCCCTCAAGGCTCGGCCCTAAGCGTGACCCTTTTCAACTTATATATCAACGACATCGTGGATCACATCCCCCCTCCGGTAATTGCCCGCCTTTTTGTTGATGACTTGAACATTTCCCTAACAACATCGAATCCTTCCTATGCCCAACACACCTTGCAAAATGTGTTAAAAAACTTAGAAGAATGGTCTAGCCTGAATGGGCTCTCCTTCTCTCCATCTAAAACTAAATGTATTGACTTTAATAGGAAAAATAAAATTACTTCTCCTCCAACTCTTTTTTTAGATAATTTTCTCATATACTCCAGTACAGCAACTTTCCTCGGGATCATTTTCGATAGCAAATTATCCTGGCGGCCTCACCTGCAATCTCTTAAAAAGAAGTGCATTAAATATATCACTACATTAAAATATCTATCCCACAAAAACCATAACTCTCCCCCCAAGCTTCTGCTAACACTTTTCCAATCCCTTATCCTCAGCCGTCTCTCCTACGGATGCTCATTGTATTCTACCGCCTCCCCATCCCTTCTCAAAATGTTGAACCCACCACAAAATTCTTCTCTTCGATTAATACTAGGTGCGCACCATACGTCCCCCACGCACAGCCTCCAATCCTTATTGGGTTCTCCACCCTTACACTTTCAAAGATTCTTACACTCCTTCCGCGATTCTTTAAGAGTCTTCCTTCTTGGACTTTGTGATCCTTACCCCACACCTCCTAATGGCGCGCTCCCTCGTCTAACAAAAATCCTATTAGACTCCAACATCGACCTCCAACACTTCAAAAACCTCAATACACCACCACCTCTTCCACCCTGGGCTACCCTACCAGCTGAAATCGATTATTCCCTTGTACATTTCTCCAGGGGAAAAATCTCCTCTTCCCTCCTCTGCACCAGAATCTTCGCAACCCTTAAAAAATATTCAAATCACCAAGCCTACTTCACTGACGGCGCGAAATCATGCCCTGTTTCCGAATCGTCTCCTACTGCTTGTTCCTTTCACTCTAACCTAATTTCGTCGTCCGCCCGCCTCCATGACCACTGTTCTGTTCTCGATGCCGAACTTTATGCCATTTTCCTAGCCCTCGAATCCACAGTTAAATCCCCTCCACCCAACAGCCGCATTTTTATTGTATCTGATTCACTAGCAGCTTTAGAGTCCCTTCCCCAACAATCCCCATCGAATTACATAACCAACTCTATACAATCTCTAATTCTAAAATTAAGATCATCCTCCCACCAAATTACTTTCTTATGGGTGCCAAGTCACACCGGACTTAGGGGTAATTACTAGGGCTGTTAAAAACCGGGTAACCGGGTAACCGCGGTTACGGTTAAAAACCGATGATACGGGTGAAACCCGGTTTTACGGTTTTCACGGATACGGTTAACCGTGTAACCGCGGTTTCAGTTAAAAGCCGATGATACGGGTAAAAATCGGTTTTACGGTTTTCACGGATACGGTTAATTGTACGAAACGATTATTAATCGCAATGTTGATTAAATAATAATAGTAATGATAAATCTTTTTTTCGTTTTTTTTGTTGGATTGTTGTGTAATTAATATCATTGCGGGATTTAGTTAAAATAGTTCGTGTTTTGTTGTTATCGCTTTGTCATTTAATAACATCAATCCTAGTTTCAAAAAATTATTTATTTACGGGAAAACCGCAGCTCGCTGAGTTAAAACCTTTCTTCATAATCACTCGCGTACGCGCACTGCTTACGGGAGTGAGTCACTCAGCAATGCAGCAGATGCTATGCTACAAAAGACAGTCCGCTCCAACTAGCACGATTTATTTACAACGAATTGGGAAAAAAAGTTGTATTAAGTGGTTAAAAGTTAGTTTTGACGATTTATTTTCTCAAGCTATAGTTTTATTCTGATATCGTTTTCAATTCAAGATGCCAAAAAAAAATAGTTGGGTATGGAATCATGCTGAAAAATCCATAGACAGTAAAGACGCAATATGTAATTATTGCAAAGCCGTTTTAAGTTACAATAGTTCTCCTTCGGCAATAGCAAATCACTTGAAAATTATTCATAACAGAATGCCTAATATTGTTATTTTCGGGTTTTTTACGGTATCTCGGCCATTTTTCAATTGATTTAAAAAATTCTTGTTGGAGGTTAAAGATAATGGAAAGTTCTATAACGGTGAATTTTATCAGATTTTTAAAGGTGGTGGAAGAGATTCAAAAAAAAGTAAAAACATGCACTCTTGAAATTCAACTGACAACACCAAAATAGATATACATATGTTACATATATTAAAATAAAATGTTTTTCTGAAATTTTTCGAAATTCAGGAACAAATGAAACAAGTCCAAAAAAATGAAAACATGCATTTTTGTCTGAAAAACCTTTGAAACTTCAACTGGAAGCAAACTATAAAATGTAAGTTACATAATATGTCATTGTGTTACCTAATTTGCTATTATGGGAATTTTAAATTCGTGCAGAATCTATATTTTTTTATTTCTTATAGTTGAATTTCAAGATGGTTTTCAGTCAAAAATGCATACTTTTAAAAATTTGGAAAAAATTTCAATAAGTAGTTTACACTACAAAACACGTTATATATTTTTTCCGTCGTAACTGAAATTTAAAATTTTTTTTATGGCATTTTAAAAATTTTGAACGTATCTGAAAATTTGAATTTAGCGTCTAAAAATTTTAAAAAATTCACCATTATAGAATTTTCTATTATATTTAACCTCCAATAAGAATTTTTAAAATCGATTGAAAAATGTCTAAGATATCGTATAAAACTCGAAAATAACGAAATGGTGACTACAGTAGCCCCCTGTAGGACAAGGGGTCCGAAACTTCCAATTTTAACTACTTTTTTCATGCCCTAGATTTATATATTTTTTTTTATAAAGTTTGGTTTAAAGGCACTCTTACACCCCTTAACCGGCCATACCCTCTAAAATAAAATTTTATAGTTTATTAAATAACCGTCTATACGAACAATTAAAAAATTATAGTTATAACGATATATTTTTAAAAAAATTTTAATTTTATTATATAACTGTTAAAACGATTAACTGATTTATACGATTAACCGAAATCGTGATTAATACGGGTAACCGTTTCATACGGTTAACCGAAATCGCGATTAATACAGGTAACCGTTTCATACGGTTAACCGTACCCGTAAAAACCGCCGACACGGTTTTCACCCGAATGATCGGTTTAAACCGATACGGCGGTTAACCGGGTTATCCGTATATCCGTTAAAATCACCAGCCCTAGTAATTACTTAGCTGACATCGCTGCTAAGTCAACACTGTCGTGCCCCATGCCCTGTTCCTCTCCTCTTCCCACCGACATAGTAAAATCTATAAAAATTCTTGTGCAATCCCAATGGAAGCAAGATTGGCTCACTAGACAATCTTGCTTTCTAAGAGAGATAAAACACCGAATTGACCCTTGGTTCCCTCCTTCTGACCTCCCCAGAACCCACTTTGTGGCTATGGCAAGACTCCGCATTGGTCATATTTCGCTGACTCATGATCATCTCCTACTTAATTGCGAGCCCCCTTTCGAATGCCCCTTTTGCTCCCTTCCCCCCTCTCCTACAGTAAAACACCTGCTCCTGGAGTGCCCATCCTTCGCGCTCCAGCGCGCCCAGCACCGGATAGCGTCTTTGCAGTCGTCTTTGGCCAACTCGCCTTTGAACATTGCAGACACTATTCGGTTTCTTCATACAACTAACCTATTTCCAACCATTTAACTCTCCGATTGCCATAGTGTCGTAATAGCCCCGGCAGCTGTACACGACACTTAAAAAAAAAAAAAAAAAAAAAAAAAAATTACGGTTTAGAGAAATTTTTTTTTTTTCTCCGATAACGACCATGTATTATTTTTAATTGCAATGGTCAATACAGCACATGGATCAAAGCGAGGAATCTTATCTGTTAGATCGTTAACTCTAAGAAAGCCAAGTAGAATTCGTATGCGCGTTTGATCATTTCAGAGGATAGTTGAAAGTCTTTTCGCCATGAGCTTTCTCGCTGTTCTTTATTATTGTCCGTAAAAGTTGTTAAGTTTAAGCTTGCCTTTTGCTTTCGTATGCCGGTTGCTCGTCCATTTTGTTTGGTTTACGTTTATAGCAGTTTATCGCGCATTTTACTTTTGATTTCCGTTTCGCTCGTCTGTTCTTTTCTCACATTCACTGAAAGGGATTGATTTGAAATAGCCCTTTTCAGGGCTACACGCTCGTTCAAATAATAAAATAAATCTGCATCGATCCGCGTCTTTATTCAACTCGCGTAAATTACGTAAAACAACCGGAATGGAAAGAACATATGGATGGGGTAAAAGTCCCTTCAAGTACACAGTTATGTGAGACTGTCGTATGCCCAACCCGTAACCGATTCAAAGCAGTAGATTCCCAACGCGCAGGGTAAAGAGGAGGAAATAATGGATCGATTGTTATACTTTTCACAAACGGATGGTTTCCTTTGCCCGTGGCTGGTATGCTCAGCCATCATACGTTCGTAGAAATAAACCTTCATTTTGCAGATTGGTGACGCTGCGAAAGGCATGGGTGCACGCAGTGCAGACTTGAACGCTAAGTCGATCCGTTCGTTACTTTGAATTCCACCTGATTCCTTGCATGATAGAGCAGCTTCAACGCGTAATTAACTTCAGGGGCAAGATATTCATGTTATTCTGTGAGGAAATCGATTTCAGGGATATCAAAGAATCAGTTACTAAAATTACGCTTCTATCCGTACATCCTGCCTGTGAACAAGCCTCGAGGCTACTATTTTTTTATTTATTTATTTTTCTTGTTCGGGTTTTTCCCTGGGATTGTCAGCAACGGACGATTACACATCAACACGTGTACATAGCAGCATTAAGGAGTAAAGGAATGGAATCTGACAAATCAAGGATGAAAAAACAATAACAATCAACGTCGAAAAATGCCAAAGCATCCTGAAAAGAAATGACATTGCCGAAGGTAAGAGCAAATGGAGTTAGCTGTCCCATACCATGGCCACATCTGCAATTACAGAGCCCAACGGACAAAGGAATCGAGGCTGCTACATTTGGTGTATAATTCTTCTTCCCGTGCTGAGAAATAATCGTTTAGACGAAACGAAATGATTTCACCGGCAATGTCATAAGTGCAAGCGGTTGGAAATGGATAAAAAAGGGGGTCTGCTTTTGCGATATCAGTATAAATGATCAAAGAGTTAGGATAACTATTTATTTTTCGGGCGGCACAGTGAATTGTATGAAAATATTTAAAAAAAGTGGAAACAAATTATCGCGTTGAAAATAAAAAAAAATTATGAACGTAAAATTAAGAACGCAATTTTTAATGAAAAAAATTATATTCAGTAAAGGAACAGTTAGTAGCCAGATGCGCACCGGGCCAAGAAAAACAAAAAAAAGAACAAAATAAAAACAAAAAAAGTACTCGAAAATTACTTAACTCGCTCCATTACTTTTTTTTTGTTTTATTTACCTACTAGCTATAAACAAAAAATGATTAGTACATTTAATGAATACATATGTACCATATAAAATGTCCCGATTTTGTGTGTAGACTTCCGCGTGCCGACTCCATTCACGTCTATCTAATGCAATATTGTGAAAATGTTTAGATTTTATGAATTTTTGTTTATCATCTATCCGTCTAATCTGCGTTGTTTTCCTAGTTTCCATTTCTTGTATCCCAAGTAGCAAAAAGTACTTTTATCTGTCCACCTTCCATCGGTGAAGTGATATGTATGACACACCCACCGTCATTTTACTTTTCTTATATAATGTACAATATTCAAATTATGTTTCAACCGCCTTTTAACATTACTGATTTCTACTTCATTTCTTCTTTCAACACCTACAGTAGCTCTGTGTTGTTTTAAGTTTAGTTACAGAACTCTAAATAGTCAAGTTCAGTCAGAACAGAGCGTTCAAAATAGCATACGTAAAAAAAAATGCAGGAAGGATTACTGAATAGGAATCATACTCAAAAAATACGTAGGAAAAACTACCCAAAATAAACACGAAGCATCTTAAAAAAACAACAGCAGTTTAATCATTTAACTTATATAGAAATACGCCCGATGAATTTCAGAGATGTGCACCGCAATTAAAATATCGATACATTTAAAAAATGCAACATTTCGTTTTTTTTTTTTTATTTACTATGGGTTCGTCAGCGAGGACATTAGCCCAAGAAATGTGAATAGAGAAAAAATCAGATTTTTATGCGGCGTGAAACATTCAACAAGAATGTATCAAGCGCCTGGATGACAGAAGGAGAAGGAAGGGAAAGAATAAATGCAGCCCAATAGGGAGTAGGAACATTGTTTGATAAGAGAGAGGAGTAAAAGGAAGATTGTTCAGATGAAAGTGATTAACATTGGAACATTATGTGATCAGGATCACATACATGTTGACTGTTAGGAGGACGTAAAGGACAATACGGAGATGCCGCGAGAGAGAATCGGAAAAGCGACGAGGGAAGCCAGCTGTGCCCAAAGCGGAGGCGGCATATTGCCGAGATGCTGGAGCGACGCATAAAAGGGAAGTCAAGAAACCAGGAACAGAAAGGAAGAGAAGGCTGGATGGACAAGTAAAAAGAATCCGGATTTGAGAATGAGGAGTAGTAGGAGTTAAACCATAATTGGTTGTGCGCTGCAGAGGACAGAAAATTAATATTGACGGATGGAAAAGTAGTAAGGAACCTGCCGGAAGAAGAAGCTCGCCGAGCTAATAAGTCAACTGACTCATTTCCTTCTATTCCGGAATGGCTAGGGATCCAAAGGAAATTAACCTGGATTGCACAAAAAAGAAAGAGGTCGTGGATCAAGGAACGTATAAAAAGGATTACATAATCAGTAGAGTGGGAAGGCAGAGGAGATGCAACAGCCTGTAGCACGCTTTGAGAGTCTGATAGAATAAGGAAATTATGAGAGACCTTCGAAGATCTGATGAAGAAAAGTGCATGGAGGATAGCAATAGACGCGGCACAGAAAGTTGAACAGAAGGAAGGAAGTTTAAAGGACTCAGAGTGATTTAATGAAGGACAAAGAAAGGCTGCACCAACTCCACTTGGGCTTTTGGAACCGTCCGTGTAGATTGTAACGTGGTTAGAATAGTGGGAGTTTAAGGTATGTAAAAATTCCGATCTAACGGCGTGATGCAGAACGGGTGTAGGGGGAGCAGAAGAGTAAAAGCAATTAATTGGATGAAGAAAGGAGGAAAAGTTAAAAGAAAAATATGGGAGCTTATCGTAAGTGTCAATGTATGGTAAAAATTGAAGGAGTCGAGTAGAAATAAGAGACAGAATTGGTGTTTTATTGGCACTAAATCGCCAATCCTGTAGAATGAGGGAATAAGAAGGAATAAGTGAGGAAGAGGAGATAGGAAGACGTTTAATGAGGAAGCGGTAGCCCAAATAGGAACGCCGAATAAAGAGTGGAGGAATGCGGGTTTCCGCTTGAATAGCAGGGATAGGAGAGGATTTCTGAGCTCCAAGATAGAGGCGGAGGCAAGTATTTTGGACGCGATCGAGCTTGGAGAGCAAAGACCTGGAAGAGTTACCATAAATAAAACAGCAATAATCTAGAATAGAACGGATACAGGATTTGTAGAACATGAGCAAAATGCACAGATCACCTCCCCAGTTCGTATGTGAAAGGGACTTAATAAGGTTGAGCCTTTTTAGTGATGACACGTATATATAGTTAATATGCTTGTGGAACGAAAGACGGCTATCCAAAAATACTCCTAAGTAACGGAAATGGTTAGTCAGGGGGATCGGATTACTATTTAAGGAGTGACTAACTAAGTAGGGGTCAAAAGGACGAAGAGTAAAGACAACAGCAGAGAATTTCGTTGGAGAGATATACAGATGAATATTAGATAAAGCGCTTTCCAAAATCGTTAAGTAATGTTGCAGCTGGGAATTAGCGGTGGAGATACTACGATGGGTGGAGTAAATGAGGATGTCGTCAGCAAAAAAAAGGGAAGAGGAGATTGTTGACAGAGAAGCAGTTTTTATAAGGTAAATGTTAAAAAGGGTTGGACTTAGACAAGAGCCCTGCGCAGTCCCCGAAAGACCAGTCTAGAAATAGGTTCGAGCGGAGAAGAAAGAAAGATAGTCCTGGATTGGAAAAGGCTAATGACAAGAGCAGAGAAGAAGGGTGGAATATTCAAGGAGAGCATGGAATCGAATAGGGTGGGAAGGTGGACATTATCAAAGGCAGCAGAGACATCGACGAAGGAAGCAATGAGGAATTTTTTGTTGATAAAGGATAAATACACATCTGACAAGAAAGTACTGATACAATCGGGAGGGCCGCATGCAGGGCGAAATCCAAACATATTATTTGGCAATACTTTATTGTGCTCAAGCCACCAAATTAGCCGTCTATTAATTATACTTTCAAACAGCTTTCTGGCACAGGGAGCAAGTGAGATTGGTCGAAGAGAGGAGGAGTTAGGTTTTGGGATCGGGACAACAATGAAAATATTCCAAACAGATGGAGTAGAACCAGACGAGAGAAATGAATTGAATAAATTTAAGAGGAACCGAAGAGCGGAATCAGAGAGACTTTTTAGAACGAGAAAGGGAATTCCGTCTTTACCAGGAGAAGAATTAGAAGAATTACGTAAGGCAGATTCCAATTCGGTGTAGGTAAAAGGAGTGAGTAGGAAATGAGAGGAAGTGGGGGGAACCGGGATGCGACAGGATTCTTGGAAGCTAGGAACGTAACAAGGAGCTAAGGAATTCATAAACGGAATTAATTTGTCCGGAGACAGGATATGATTTGAAAGATGTTGAGCTGAGGGAGATTTGAAAGTCTTCGCCATTTTCCTAATGTGAGTAGGAGGAGTGGAACGGGAGAAAGCGGAGCAGAAATTTCTCCACGAGTTCATTTTTGCCGTTTTAAGAGTATACCTAGCTTTGGCACTGGCATTTTTGTGAGCGAGAAAATTGGAAAGATTAGAACAGGAACGGAATCTTCTAAAGGTGGATAAATTTTGATCAAAGGCAACTTTGCACTCTTGGTTCCACCACACAGAGGAAACAAATTTGGACCTTTTATGTATTGGAAGCTGAGCAGGAGGAGAAGAAAGAGTTAAGGCGTTGGAAATAGATTCCATTAAAAGGGTCGTATTGAGATGATGGATTCAAATGCGAAGGAATTAGAGACAGTGAAGAGTCAACGTAGGAGCGAAAGATGGCCAGTCTATCTTAGAGAGAACCCATCTATGAGATTGAGTAGGATTGTTCAGAGTAGAATGAGAAAACTGATTTAAGGAAATGATGATGGGAACATGGTCGCTTCCAAAAGTTCCATCCAGAGTGTTCCATGAGCAGCTAAAACCAAGATTGGGAGATGTAAAAGATAGATCAATGGAACTAGGAGCTAGAGGGTTGCTGACACAGGTGGGTGTACCGTCATTAAGGAAAAATAGATCATTTTGAAGAATGAAATTTTCTAGGACTGCACCATTATTATTATAGTTAGTGCAGCCCCAGAAAGGTGAGTGAGCATTCCAGTCTCCGCCTATAATAAAGGGAGTCGAAAGAGAGTTAATGAAAGTAGGAAACGGGAAATCGCGTAAATAAAAATTAGGAGGGAAATAAGAGGAGATGATGTTAAGTGGGTTACCAGAATCATTAGGAATTGAAACGTGAACTAGATTGGGGAAAGGAGGGTTGGGAGGAAAGGAGGGCTGGGAGGAAAGGACGGTTGGAAGTTGTTATGAGTAAGAAATACGATGTCATTTCTAATTAGGATAGCTGCGCCTCCATAACCGTCCGCGCGGTTAGAACTAATAAGGGAGAATCCCTTGAAATGAAGGTCAGATGAGCTTTTTAGCCATGTTTCAGAAAGCAAAGCAATATTAATATTATGTTGATCTAACAGCCTCTCAAGAGAGGGTTTGTTAGCCCTAAGGCTTCGGCAGTTCCACTGAAGGATTTTAAGTTTCGGAAACATTGTGAGGAACCAGGTTATTGGCCATCAACTTGGGGAATAAAATGGAAGAGTGAAGGGAGGAGAGTAAGAAGAGAAGAAAAAACTTAGAAGGCTGAAGCAGTAGTAGAGGAAGATTGGGACAAGAGGAAATGAGAAAAGGGAGAAGGTGTTCGCCACAGAATAACGCAACTGAGGAAAGATTTATGGGAAGTGTAGGCAAAGGTGAGAAGATCCACCGCTCGAGTAAATTATAATGAGGCTGGTGTCGCAGAAGAATATTACAATAGTCATGCCACTAGGCTTAATATAACAGCACCCATCGCTCAAAGCAATCATTGCGTCTGGAACCTTGTATGCTATCAACCAACTTAATTAAAAGAGGCAAGCAACACCAAAGGAACGCTGTGTAAAATTTTAGAAAAGGAACAAGAAGCTTCCATCGCTCAAATAAATCCTTGCGAATGGGTCCTGGTATGCTATCAACCAACCTAGTTAAAGGAGGCAAGCAACACCCAAGGAACGCTAAGAGAAAATTACAAAAGGAAATAAAAATAGAAAGCTCCCATCGCTCAAATAAATCCTTGCGAATGGGTCCTGGTATGCTATCAACCAACCTAGTTAAAGGAGGCAAGCAACACCCAAGGGACGCTAAGAGAAAATTACAAAAGGAAATAAAAATAGAAAGCTCCCATCGCTCAAATAAATCCTTGCAAATGGGTCCTGGTATGCTATCAACCAGCCTAGTTAAAGGAGGCAAGCAACACCGAAGGAACGCTAGAAAAAAGTTGACAAGAAAGATGTAGGGTCAAAAATATAACTCATTATGTGTGAACAGCCGAGAAAGCGGCAAGCGATGAGGCGCACTGTGAAAAATTGCGTTGAGACTGAGGTGAATGAAGAAATCAATAGCATCATTTAAAAGGATAAAAATAGAAACAGGGCTTTTGAGGATGAAAAGACAAAAGGAGGAGCAAACCGTATAAAGGACTGGAAGAAGTGGAAGTACTTCTGCTTCAATATCTATGATTGTAAAATCTGACATAAAGCCTCTAATTTATCTTCTAAATTGGGAATGTCCAGTCTGCCAAGGGCGGTTCGTAGTGTAGCAGCTATAGGGTTGAAAGGAGGAGGAGGGGAGGAGTCACTGAAGGAAACGTTATTAGCTGCTGGAGCCTTTACATTGTTGACGAGAACAGAGGAAGATACTGTAGGGGGATTGGAGACCTTCGGAGCACTATAACGATAACCTTTAGTGCCAGCACTGAGCGTTAAACTTGAATAATATTTGTTCAAGGGATTAGGAGACGTAGAGTTGGAAAAGTGCCTTTGCGTAGGAAGCCTGATATAGGAGGAAGACGAACTGCTGGAGCCTTTCTGACGTTTCCTCTTAGGGATGGCAGGAGAGGAATTCGCCAAAGCGGGGAAGTTTGAAGAATTTGAAATTTCGGCGAAAGAAAAGGCTGGAGACACTAACTTGGCTTGGCAGATATTTTTTGCCTCGGAATATGAGACATTTTGTAAGTTAATTATTTTTTGAATTTTGACTTGTTCTTTGAAGACTTGACAGTTGGGGTCCAAAGCGGAATGATTCTCTCCACAGTGAACGCAAAGATAGGAAGAAGGCCCACTTTGTTGCGTAACGGTGCATTCCGAAGATGAATGACCACCCGTACACAAAGAACAAATGGTTTTGCTACGACAAGAAGCGCTGAAGTGCCCAAAGCGAAGGCAATTGCGGCACAATTTGGGTCTACGGATCAAAGGCTCAACCTTAACACGATAAGAATCATAGAAGCAGATGTGGGAAGGAAGGAAGGAGCCCTGAAACTTAACTTCTATTACGGGAATAGGAGTAAAGGAATTATCTTTATCGAGAGACCTTTTCTGCAACCTACAAATACTGGAGATGGGTACCTCCGATGAACAATTGGACAATAGTTCGTCAACAGAAATATTGGACGGAACGTCACGGACTACACCAAGTCGAAATAGCAGAGATTGCGGGATGAAAGATCGAATTTTTAATTCTTTGTGTAATTCGTCCGAAAGGATGAAATTGTTGGCTTCGATAACAGACGTGAAAATTAATTTTACCAAGTTTTTTCCTGACCTAGAAATGGAGGAGAGACTATTAATTTTTCTACAAAACATTCTGGCCAAAGACATGGGATGAAGATAGGCAATATTCTTGTCTTCGAGGCTCTCAACAAGAACAATGATCTGGCCTTCGTAGTTGTTTGGAAATACGTTTAAAGAGGAGGTAGCCTTCATTTAATTATCGGTATTAGTAGGGTTAGACGGAATGTTATGTACAGATGAAGTGTCCATGACTGTTTGTTCAACAGTCGGGAACACTGTCTGCGAGTTATTATTAGGACAAGCAGTGGAAACAGATTTAGAAGAAGACGGTGAAGAATGATTAACAGATGATTTAATTTTATTCGATGATTTTGTTACATCGGAAGCAGTTTTGGTAGAAGAGCGAGAATTAGTCGGTGGAGGCTTACCTCCCCCGTCGGACGCGTCTGGCATTGAATTCAACAACTGAGAGGAAAGTTAACGATTAGCGATATCAGCGATGAAGCTAATACTACTAATAATAATAAAAGTAAAAACTGATAAGAATAATAATAAGAATCCGCTTTATCGATAAAATAAAATAGACGGAATTATATACAATAGAGGTAAAATGAACGATCTCACCGATAAAATCAGCAAATATACGAACGCAGCACAGATAAAACACTTTCAATAAAAGAAACAATAGTTTCGTTTAATATCTACATTTTAAGTTACACGTTTATTTCGCATTGAAGTTTTTAAAATCGAAATATCGATTACAATTAATAAACTGACGGTTAAAATAATTATCAAGGAACATAAAATGATCAAACTATGAACAATAAAATTTTAAATAACTTACTTTAAACGAGTTCTACTAACCTTCTTTACGAGCAGATAGTACTGTACGAAAACATTGAAACTTTTCACTTTTTCGCATGTGAGAAAATAAACTGTGTCGTTATATTTTTCAAATTAATTATTTATGTTCCGAAAAATGTTTTATTTTCGTAAGTAAAAATAAACATTAACAAATGTTTTTATGCGTGAAAATAAATATAAAAATTAACTTGTTCTTTTTTTAATTTTGAAATAAATTGTTTTTCGGAAAAAACTAACAACTAGCTAGTTAATGCGACTCAAATTTGCCCCCCTCTCGGTTCATAATATCTATATATAATGAGGAAAAACGAAAAAAAGATAAAATAAGGAGTGTACCATGGCGATCTCAATTACTTCCCCTCCAATCGCTTAATATTCAGAATCAAACCTGTCGCAGTGAAACTCCGGAATAATTACTTACCGTAATTCGACCTTCTTGGAAAGCTTCGACGTCTTTTCGAAATGTTTTGAAATTAATATTCGGCGGTATTAAACCAGTTTCCATTGCTGTGATCACTTTGGATAGCGAACACAGACCGGACGCCGCTTCCGAATGACCGATATTCGATTTTACCGATCCAATTTTCAATGGGCCTATCCTTCCAGGACAAAATACAGCGTCCAAAGCTTTCAACTCTTCCAGATCACCCGCCTGATGGTAATACGTAAAAAAATATTAACTTAATTTTATTAAATATCACATACACACAAATCCGTCGATGTGCTACTAAAGAAAATTGATTTTAATTTTTACATGCTACTTTGCTTCATTGTTTTCGGTTAATTCCCCAAAATCTGGACTAATAAAACATTCTGCAGCTATATTACTGTAAATAGTACAACGTCTAAAAACTGAAACCAAATTTAATAATAAGTAGCATCGGAAGAAATTGAAACTGGAAAAAAAAATATTCCAAAAATTGGGTGATCCGTTTTCACTACCGGTTCGTTAAAATTAAAAGTCTCAGTAAATGATAATTTTGCAGACCTACTAAACATAAACCATGCAAAGAAACTGAAATTTTTATTTATTTTTTAAAAAGAAAAACTTTTATTTTCTTTTTTACCGTTTAACTTTGAAGTTGTACATAATATCTCATCGAAAAATCAGTTAATTACTTTTTTAGAATAATGCAACCGACCAATCTAATTTATAAATTCAAATTGGAAATTTGACGACAGCGAACGCAAATAACGTAAATTTAGTTTTTAAATGGAATTTCGAAAAGCCTTTAAAAAAATACGGATTTGCTAACAAGTTTTCCTAATAAATTTCTTTGACCTTTCATAAATAACTAACATGTTTGTGTAGTACATACTTCAATCTTTAAATTTTTATTAGTATAGTAATTTTTTTTTCCCAAATTCAAGCAATAAAAGTTATATCCTAATTTAGATTCGCCCTTGCCGTTATCACGCCTCGTGTAATTAATTTACACCGGCGTTCCTACGCTGAAGCACATATCTAACGGTGGGAAAATAGGCGCAATTAAAAAACTTTTGACACAAGTAATAATTAAACGAGAAAACTTATATTTTATTTTTGGATTCGCCGAAAAACGGTATCAATCTAGCGAACCGAAAGGATTACAAAAGAAAGTAGTTAAATATTAGAGCTTAATTCGATTGTATACTAGAGAAATGAAGTATCAGAGCAAGGTTTACAAGAAACGGGGAAAGCAGTGGTGTGAAAGAGTTGTTTAAACTGTAAAAAAATTGTGCCAGGAATTTTTAAAAAAAACAGAACGCTTTTAGGTAATAGAAAAAAATAATAAATACAACAACAACAATAATGATAATAATGTCATACTTTGAATTTTATCTGTTAAATATGAATAAGAATATTGGCGGCATATGATTGTTTTATGATGTTTCCGCCAATTCGTTAAAACAGTTGAAGAATATACAACGATTATTTAATCCGATGTTAAATAAAAAAATAATCTCTGTGCTAAAGGGTATCCCCCCTTAAGGGGGTGAAATGCCCTTGATTTTTTTTTCTTTTTTAGGATGAAAATGTGTTTCCGGGGGCTCAAAATAAAGGGTGAACCAGGTCCTAGGTCCCAAATTCATGTCTTGTTAGCCGTTATACCTGATTTAATGGGACTATTTCTCAATGTTATAATCGGCAGGGATTTCTGTTTATTGTTGAAGATAATGCCTGCTGTTTTTTTTGTTTTTTTTGCTGAGAAGGTTAAACATTAATCTGAAGACCAATTGTGTAGTTTGTCGGTAGTATTTTAAAGGGGTTTTATTCCAAAATTTCGAGATTTTCAAGTGTCATAATTAGTATGAGGTCGTCAGCGAAAAGGATATGTTTAACGGGGACTGTTCAATGATTTTGGTGAGGTCGGAAATGGCAACTACAAATAAGGTCGGACTAATTATCCAGCTTTGAGGTGGGCACGTTTTCTTGTATTCCATGAAACGACAAAATATCTTCGATCCGGATCTGAAACGTTCGATCTGCCAGGAAATCTTTGACGAAATTAAGCATGTTTCCTGTGATGTTCCAATTTACCAGGGCTTAAATGATTTTATGTCGCCAAATGCGATCGAAAAGTTTATTCAGGTCGAAACTTTGAGCATAGCGTACTGATTCGAAACGAAGCCGTCGCAAATTTGCTAGTGCAAATTTTTCCCGATGCCCGAATTAAGTTGAGAAATTGGAGAATTGTGTTTGAGAATTCTATTGGGAATTTTTTAAGCATATCGATATGAATGTCAACAGGCCTGGGAGCTGATGATCTCATGTGTTTCACGGCATATATTAATTCAGCATAGGCAAACGGAAAATTAAACCCCTGCATTGATGAGGTGAAGCGACGTAATTCTAACAACCTTAAACATATAATACCATTGAAATCGTTTAATTTATGGGCGCTACACATTTTCCGATCGCGATTATTTTTTGAATGCGCCATAATAAACCCGTTACGTCTCGCTATTTCAGACAAGCAATGCCGACTTTTAAGTGGAAGTGTTTTTCATGACTTAATTTTTGAACATTCCTATTACGAAATAAAAATTAACAAACACTACACCAGTATAAAATGAAATTGATCAAAATTACTACATAAAACTTTTTCTAAGCAGCACTTTTTTTCTTTTTCTTTTGAAAGAAATTAAAAATTTTATTGCAACATACCTTTCAGGACACTGTTTCTTTATTATTATTTCGTATAAATGTTTAATATTAAATTCATTCATATATATAATGAGTGATTTAGATACCGCATTTCCTATGGCTCGCTGAAGCCGAGAGCATAACTGCGTACTGCTGACAAAACGAAAAACATCAGGTGAGAGTTACGACAGGGTGAAATGAAAACACCAGCATGTTTCGCAATAACTATTCATAGCGAAAATTCAAAGTGTTTAAACTGTCACGATAATTATGTAATTCATTGGTGTCTGTGATTGTTTATTAATTTTCAATTGTACTTAATAACAGAAACAAATGATAACATTAGTTGTTTTAATTTCATATAAATATATTCTAAGAAGATCAAAAAAAAAGATTAGCGAAATTTGTTTAAACTAATTTAATAGTTGTTTGAAAATTCAACAACGTTGATGACACGTGGATGAAGAAACAATGATATATTTCCGATTTCGTCCGACATATTGTAACTTGCCCGACTTTTCTACGGCAAATACGTCACTTATCGGTAAATGCGTAAAGTTGTGTAATTTTAGGTCGGATCCAATAGCAATATCGATCAGCAGTTTTGACGAAATTTTAACAGTCTCCATAACTGACTGTGGACACCTTATCGTATTTGAAATTAATATTTCATGGAAATACGGAAAAAGGTGTCAACCCGAAATTGGGATAACTTAAAATCGATCGACATTATCGGTATCTTTTACATCTTACCCTGGTTCCAGTTCCGTGAGCTTCTACGTAATCCAAAGTACTCGGGTCAATTTCGCATTCTTCGTAAAAGTCCATTAAGAGTTGCCGCTGCATTAAACTCGACGGATAGGTAATCCCTTGTTCTTTGTACCCGTCGCAGTTAATCTTCGCATGAACAACTCGAGCGTATATGCGACGAGCGTCCTTCGATTTTTGTAAAAATGCCACACAAATAGCTTCAGATCTACAATAACCATCAGCTGAAATCGTGTAAATCAGTATCCGTTTTAATACGCAAATTATAACGCATTTAAAATCGGAGCAAACGGCAAATGCGAGTTCATTCTAATAGTTTAAGTTGCTTTTCCATCCGATGAAACGCAGAGTCCCTATTAAGTCGAGACTGTAAACTATATTAATCACGCGGATCCCTAATGCTACGGACTTTTTAAAGCTGTTGCAGTCTGAACTCATTTAAATCGCCGATATTTTCAAGATGCAACTCATTCGTACATTAATTCGTTTAAAGTCGAACACTGAATTTTCGGCCTTTTTCAATGTGCAAATTTTCTTAAGTTTCTTCTCGACATTCATATTAAGCAAAATTTTCACACCATTTACGCGCTATTCTTTTAATATCTACAGTTACTTTTATGCCATCCTCACAAAATCAATCTAAATTCTTTTCACTTTTCATCTGTTTTTCGCTGTTCTTTTTTTCTTTGTTAATATCAGCCCTTTTTCTCCCCCTCTGCTCACTTTAATTCATTCGCCAAACTTGCTTACGAATTCCCATTGTTCAGTTTGTCTCGATGTTATTCATACTTTCAAGTATACGGAAGAACGCACTAGAAACAAAACGCTTACGTCATATAACTCTTTTTTTTTTTTCTCAAATACTTTATTCGAATTATATTTCCTTTAACCATTTTAATATCTCTAGGCTTCCATGTTAGCCTACATCCGGACTGCGCATTATTTCCTTCACTGCTCTCCCATTTATACTTCTTAAACTGTAAGTGTTTTTTCGTAATCCCTTCATTTGCCTTCATACTACCATATGTACAATCGACATAATGCACCCCGACTGGCCTATGATACCTAGTAGAGCGATTAAAACACTTCCATAACATGTATACTATCGGGAAATTTCGCATATTCTATATTCCGTCTTCTAATTTCTATATCTCTGCATGCATCCATAGATTCCATTTTTCATCGTCATATTTGCGTGCATCTGAATTGAGAAATTTACGGCCTCTTCACAATTCGAAAGGCTCCCCCTATGGTACTAATTTCATCTAATCGATTAATTATTTTTAATTTCACTTCCTCATTCTGCTTCATGTTGATATTTGGACGTTCGTAAAATATGCTCACAGTTCGGCACAAGTTCATGTCTGTTCCCAATATCCATAACGATAACTGAAAGGTCAAATCAATAAAAATTAAAACGAAAAAGATACCAATGCTTAACCTACTTTTGTTGTTCGTGTGTACGGATCGATCTTTTGTTCTCGTGTTTAATCTCTTATCATGTTCGACAGCTGATAAGGATTTATTCGGTGAATTCGTTCCGTTTATCTTTCTATTCGATTATTGTTTCAGTTTTAATTTGTAATATTCATTTTATTTCGTACAGTTAACTCGTTTCATTTATTTTTATTTATTTATTTTATTTCAGTTGTTTATTTTTTTTTATTTAATTATTTATTTATTTTATTCTAATTTACCTATTTATCTGCGTATTCGATGAGCCCTCTAAAGATACTAAACCGTTAAAGACGGGGTTATCTCTTCCCCTGATGGAAGTTGACGTTTCCATGAAACGCAAACCTTCTGATCCTCTCTCGCCAGTTACGTCATTCCCCAATAAGGATTTGCGACTGTCGCAGTCCGATGTATCCAAACTTCCCAACATAATTAATAGCAATAATAACAATAATTCAAACAATAATAATAGTAAAAATAGTAATAATTCTAATGCCTTTGAAGCAATCAAAAACTTTAATATTAGCAATTCACAAGAGAACACTAACAATAGTGGTAATAGTAATAATAATAATAATAACAATAATAATAATAGTAATAATAATAATAATAGTAATAATAATAATAATAATAATAGTATTCATAATAATGATGTCAACGATATGGTTAGTAATAATATTAATAAAGAACTTACCTTTCCGTTAGACCACCCTGGCCATTTCTTAATATATTTAGAGCATCTCGAAAAAAATATTGCAAACGCACATCCCTTGGCCATAGCTAAGTTGCTGTTTAAATCAACTACGGAATGTTTAAACGTCAAAAAACAAGGTGGGAACCGCTTATCGGTTTTATTCCCCTCTGCGGTTACGGCTAATAAATTCTTAGATCAACATGATTTTATGAGGAAAAATAGTCTTAAAGCATTCGCACCCAATCATGTTTTCTTCCGATTCGGAATAATTTCTGATGTGCATGCTTACTTTTCGGAGGAAGATATCATGGAAGGTCTCGTCCCTTTGCTGTTGCTTCAGTTAGGAGAATTTCTAAAAACGTGATTGGTGTTCGTCTGCCCACTCGATCGGTAGAGATTAAATTTGTTTCCTCCGTTCTTCCTTCACATATCTCTATTTTTAGATTAATTTTTCAGGTATCGCCCAGTATTAGATCTCCTATTCAATGTAATAAGTGCCGTCGTTTTGGTCATATTTCTAATCTTTGTCGCAGTACCTCAACTTTCTGCGTTCATTGCAGCGACAAACATTCATTCTCAGAATGCCCTTCGATTAATTCCGCTCCCGTATGCCGAAATTACAGAGGGGATCATCGTTCTTCGGATCGACGCTGCCCTGAATGGCTACGACAAAAGGAGATAAAATATATTATGGCCTATGAGAACATTCCGTTCCAAGAAGCTTGCGATATGAAAAGTAAATCTTTCGCATCATCAGCCTTTTCTTACGCTGACAGAGCCGCAGCTCAACCCAGGGATCCAGTCTTTTCATTAACAAATCCTTCATCTGAAAAAATGTTTCCTCAGATGAGAGCACCAAGGTCAATAAAAGGCCAGTACTTTCACCGTCAATCTAATAAAAAACCGCAAACTAAAACTTCTCCTCAATTTCCGTCTCTACCGTCCAATCCCATACCTTCTCCATCTAATGGTTGGGCTTTGAAATCTAATGCCATTAATTTGAATAACTCTGCTGATCTTGTTACTTCTGATGATTCTTTTATTGAGACGCCCTCGCAAATTTCCTCCCCAGTTGAGTCTTTCTTCTCTGCATTCATACAGCTCTTAGCTAGACATAACATTGCAGCTTCATCCGAACTTGAAAAATCTCTTCAATTTTTGCTCCAGAGCTTTATGCCTCATACCTTGTAATATATTAACATATACAACATTTCAAATTTTGTTATATTCTGAACTATATTTGTTTATTTGTTTTTGTTTTTTTATTCTCTCTTTTTCTTCTCTTTTACACTTTTTCATCCTTTATAAATTGTACATTTTTCCTTTCCATGTGTTCCATTCTCTTACTTCTTTTTTTTTTTTTTTTATCCCGTTCCCCGACTGCCCTGTCATATTATTTTTTATATTAACTCATTATACTTTTTTACCTACCCTCACTCTCATCATCATGTCTTCGCCTATCTTAATTTACTCCTGATCTATATTCATAATGGCTTACAAACTTAATATTCTGCAATGGATTTGTCGCAGTCTTAGAGTCAACAAGGATGCTTTGGAGGGCTTGCTGAACTTTCACAAAATCGACGTGGCTTTGCTTTCTGAGATATGGTTAAAGGATTCTTCTGACATCAACTTTAAAGGTTTCACCTTAGTCAGTTCCTGTCGAAATGACGGCTATGGAGAAGCTGCTGTTTTGATTAGAAATTACATTCTTTTCTATTCTCACAATATTCGCTTATTCAGTTCATCCTCCTCCCTACTTCCTAATTTAGTTCATATTTCCATCCCTAACAACTCTGCTTGTCCTCTTAACTTTATCTCTGTCTACATTCCTCCTAATTTTGATCTTCGGAACTTTCCTTTTTCTGGTTTTTTTAATTCGCTTCCTTCCCCTTTTATTATAGGAGGAGACTGGAACGCTCGTTCTCCTTTTTGGGGTTGCTCCAATTATAATAGTAACGGTGTTATTCTTGAAGACAATTTTCTCCGTAATAATCTTTTTTTGCTGAATGATAATTCTACTACCTTTTATAGGAATCCAACTACGTTTAGTTCAATTGACTTAACCTTTACATCTCCTAACCTCGGTTTTAACTGTTCGTGGAAAACCTTAAATGGCACGTTTGGAAGCGACCATGTTCCCATTATCATATCCCTTAACAACTTTTCTCCTCCTGTGCAGCCTGAACTCCTTCATACTCCTCAATGGTACCTTCCTAAAACCGATTGGTCGATGTTTCGCCGTATTGTCGATTCATTTCTCCCTTTTATCAATGGTGACAGGAATCCTATATCCCAATATCAGTCATTCACTCAATCTATTTCCTTTGCTCTTTCCTTATCTGCTCCTCCGTATCATTCTTCATTAAAAAATAGATCTATCTATGCTTCATCCCGGTGGTAGAATAATGATTGCAAGTCTGCGTTCGATCTCTGTACTTCCACTTTTAGATCTTTTCGCTCCTGTCCTTCTTTTCCCAACTTCCTTGCACATAAAAGAGCTAATGCTAAGGCTAGGTTCGTTCTTAAACGCTCAAAAAGAGCCGCTTGGATAAAGTTCTGTTCTTCTTTCTCCCGCTCTACTCCAATGACTCATGTCTGGAAAATGGCTAAAGCGTTTAGAACTCCTTTATCGGAACGACCTTCTTATCTTAATATCCCGAAAGATAGCCTCATTTCATTCATGGACTCCGTAGCTCCTTCCTATGTCCCTAGCCTCGAAGAGTTTCATTCTCCTTCTCCTTCTATTAATTCTACTTCTCACTTTTTATCTTCTAGCTTTATGTTAGTCTTAATGAACTTCGTGCTTCTTTAAGTAAGTCCTCCTCCAAATCCTCCCTTGGTATTGACGGTATATCTTTTCTCATTATAAAAAACCTCTCTATTCAATCTCAAGACTCTTCTTAGTATATATAATTCTTTTCTTCTTTCTTGTTCCACTCCTCCTTCTTGGAATGCCTTTATCGTTATACCCATACCAAAGAAAAACTCCTCTTCTTTTCGTCTTATCTCACTTGCTCCCTGTTTAAGGAAGCTCTTTGAGAGCATGTTAAATAAACGGCTTGTCTGATTTCTCGAACACAATAACTTAATTCCTAATAATATGTTCGGTTTCCGTCCCTGTCTTGGTCCTCCTGATTGCATTAGTGTTTTCCTTTCTGACATTTATAATTCCTATATAAACAAAAATTTTACTATCGCAGCCTTTATTGATGTTTCCAGTGCATTTGACAATGTTCACCTCCCTACTCTCAGAAATATAATGCTGTCACTGCATCTTCCGGACTGTGTTGTTTCCCTTATTATTAATCTCTTCCAAAGCCGGACTGTACATCTATCCACTTCTTGTTATTCCACTTCAAGAAAAGTTTTTTGTGGTCTTCCTCAGGGTTCCTGTCTTAGTCCTACTTTCTTCAACATCTATACTTCTCATATTGCTTCTCTTCCATTAAATTCATCGTCTCTATTCTATGCCGATGATATCCTTATTTACTCTTCTTCTCGCAACTTAACAGATGCTGTCTTAGAACTAAATAGGTCATTAGCCACTATAGAAAATGCTCTTTCCAATATTCATATTTTTGTCTCTCCTCATAAATCCGCGACCATGGTTTTTACTTTCCGTTCATATAATCCTTCCTCAATCAATCTAACCTTAAGTCATTATCCTGTCCCTCTAGTGGAGAGTTTCTGTTATTTGGGTGTGCTTCTTAACGGCCGTCTTTCCTTTCACGAACATATTAGTCGCCTGTATACTTCTTGTCTTAAAAGGATTAATCTTTTAAAATCACTCTCATCGTACAGTTGGGGTGGTGATCCTTACATTCTTTCCTTATTGTATAAGTCTCTTATTCTTTCTAAGTTGGACTACTGTTCCTATATATACGGCAACGCTTCTAAATATCTTCTGTTAAAGCTTGACCGCATTCTAAATTCCTGTCTTCGTCTTTGTCTGGGTGCACGTAAATCTACTCCAATTCCTGCCATCCTCTCTGAATCCAAATCTCTCCCTTTGTTCATCCGCAGATCCTATCTAGGCTATCGTTTCCTAATCAAACGCCTTCCCTCCTTTTCCTCTAGAATTATAGCTGCCTATTGCTCTATTTTTCACAACTGGCGTTTTACTCCCAACAGAATTCCAATTTTATCTTTCATTTCTGTTCGTCTTGCCAATTTTTCTCCCTATATTTTCTCCTATGATAAATCTCCGTACTTTTCTCTTAAATATTTTAGTCTCTTACATCCTCCTCACGTATTTCATTTGTCAAGTTCCGCCAAATTCCTTCCTCACTCTATAGTTAGATCCGAATTTCACATAGTTTTAAGCTCTTTATATCCCAATCATTCCGTTATTTTTACTGATGGTTCTAAGAGTGCTGATGGGGTTGGTGCCGCCTTTGTTTTTCCTTCTCACAACTACTCCGAATCCTTTAAACTTCTTTCCTGCTGCTCTATATTTACTACTGAATCTGCTGCCATACTTCATGCAATACTTTTTATCTCTTCCTCTTCTATCCTCTCGGATAAATTTCTTTTAATAGCTGACTCTGAAAGTGTCTTGCAGGCGGTCTCTTCTCCCTTACCGTTGCCCTCTTTTGATCCTTTCATTCTCCTTATTCGCAATCTAATTCACGAATTATTCCTGTTCCGTTCCATCCAAATTGATTTATTGTGGATTCCTAGCCATGCTGGAATTGAGGGTAATGAGGTGGCTGATTCCTTGGCTCGCTCAGGAGCATCCAATGGACATCCTCTTCATAAATTTTCCGCTCACAATATAAATCATATTTCCAAACAGTTTCACCTTAGATTATGGACCCGAATGGATTAATGAGGAGATCTTATACTTAGCACGGGAGAAAAATAGACTCTATAAGCTACAAAAATCGAGTGTAAGTGCAAATACCTCAATAAAAATTAGATACAAAGAAGCATCTAAAGCAGTGCAAAGAGCAGTAAGGAAATACAAGCGAGAATACTACTCAAAACTATTACAAAAATTTGGCAGTGATCAGAAAAAGTATTGGATGCTTGTAAACAATGTGTTACACAGGAAAAATGCTGCAATAGATGAAATTTAAATTGAGGAGTGCAAATTTAATGTACTAGTAAATGACAATAAGAGTTTAATTGCAAACCATTTCAATAAATACTTCATAAACTCAGTAAATGCTCTAATAGAAAAAACTTACACAACAATAAGCACTTCCGATAATAAAACTAACGAATTAATGCATAATATAAATTCCTTTGCGTTTGTAGGTTTTCTCAAGTGTGACATAAAAAAAGCAATATTGTCGTTAAAAAATAAAACGTCCTTTGGCTCAGATGAAATATCGATAATGCTAATTGAAGACAATATAATTTTTTTCATAGAACCTTTGGCATATCTCTTCAACGAATCATTAAAGTCAGGTAAATTCCCCGAAATTTTAAAATTGGGTATTATCACTCCTGTATGCAAAGCTGGAAAAGAAACAGACGTCTCCAATTACAGACCGATTTGTATATTACCTATAATAGCAAAAATTTTCGAAAAGTGCGTAAAGGAATTACTTGTGAATTATTTACATCGCATTAAATTTTTCAATGAAAATCAATTTGGTTTTGTGCAAGAAAAAGGGACTGACGACGCTCTGTACGATCATGTGACTTACATTGCACAAAATTTAGAGTTAGGACACACGGTAGCAGCAGTATACTTACAACTTTCGAAAGGCATTTGATCTGGTTGACCACAGTATACTACTCAAAAAATTGTATGCATGCGGCTTACGAGGAAATTATACATAACTGGTTTAAATCCTATCTCACTAAAAGAAATTACGAGTATGTCACAAAAATAAACGGGGTATGGAGTTATAGTTTAACTCAGAAATTCGGTGTTCCACAAGGCAGCATTCTTGAACCCTACCTATTTTTAATATATATTAATGATTTATTAAATATAAAAATTTCCTGAAAAATTGCCTGTTACACAGATGATACAATATTAGTAACACACTCGCGGTTTCCTGAAATCTTACAAAACTCAATACAAAATGATGCGAATATAGTAGCAAAATGGATATGTGCAAATCGCCTAATTTTAAACACTGATAAAACAAAATATGTATTATACACATATCAATACCAAATTAACTGGGATAGTTTTCACGTACTATTTCAAAATGAACCGATAGAAAAAGAGTAAAAGAGGTTAAATATCTGGGAATTTATTTAGATCAAAAATTAACCTGGTACAGACATATCACACATACCTCAATAAAGGCAAGAAAAATGAGTTATCTCTTCTATTATCTAAAACAGTTTTTCTCCGATACACAGTTACAAAGATTATATCTATCATTATATCAACCGGTTATATCTTATGGAATCATACATTGGGGGAAAACAGCTTCAACTTACATTAAACCATTACAATCACTTCAGAAAAAAGTTATCACCAACATAAATAATAAAAATAGTAAAAACAAAAAATTATTAAACCTCCAACAACTATACCAAGTTCAGTTATTGAACTTTGTATATAAAAATAAAAAGAAATTCAATATATCAACCAAGTCAGGAACTACAAGAGCATCGGGGGTAGAAAAAGCGTGTATACCAAAAGTAAATAAACAGCACATGCGAAATCAAGCCTTCTATGCAGGTTCCGTTTTTTATAATACATTGCCAGAATCAGTCAAGATTCATTTGGCGAACTACAAAAAAAGGCGCAAGTATATTATTCAACACATTATGCAGTGAGGAGATCTCTAGCAGTGTAATTTATGTCCAATTTAACTATACATATATCACGCATAATAAAACCGAAATAATCTTAAATTAGCTAATTGCATAAAAGTTGTGAGATAAATAACCCTTTGAATACTCCTATTACTTTAAGACGAAACTATCTTCATAGCAGAATAAATTCGCTAAAACCATGCAGTACTCGAAGTATTTCAAAATGAATTCATTTATCCGAAATATTAATAACGAGAAATAAACATAACAGTAAGCATACTACTAGGTACAACATCACTCAATAAATAAATTTTATAGAGCAAACACTAAACCAAAAAATAACTATAATAATTTAAATAACATCACAAAAAAGAAAATAAAAAAGGTAAAAGAAAAATGAAACTATACAGAAATTTACAACCATAAATATTACGAAACATTCTAGAAATTAAAATACCATAACTTATAAAACGAAACAACAACAGAAATAAGAATAATCTAGTTTCAAATAAAACAGAAAATTGCAATATACATAAAGTGTTCATTATGTAATTATTCTAAAAACTTTCAAAATTCTTACAACCCAGATAAAAATAAGTAAAAGCTTTAATTAACAAACTACTAAATAGCTGTGTCAAATATGTACATAACATTTTTATTACTCTAATCTATGTAAACAATGAATTGCAGTGCAGGCACATGAACTTTAATAAATTAATCGCTGTCATATACATAAAGTATATTACCAGTTTAAAATTATATTTATTAATTGCTCTTTTAGATATTTATTATCGTTGCCATAATTTATAAAATATTATCTAAACACTATAACACTGCATTTGCATTTTTCCGAAACAGTCATATGTTACAAATTTTTTAACCTTTATACTTGCATGTTTACACAGGTTCCGCAGTGCCATGCTTAATGTATAATATTGTAAATTTTTGTTTATTTCCTACAATTTCCTAAATAGATTTCATTTTGTTTATATTATTCCAATTATGTTAGTTCTATTATAATTTGTTCAACTTTTATACTTGCATGTTTACACAGGTCTCGCAGTGCCGTACTTAATGTATTTTAATTTTGTTTTATATTAATCGAAATAGTTCTTTTATAATTTGTTTAATTTTTATATTTGTATATTCATACCGTTTTCGCAGAGCCATGCTTGATGTATAACATTGCAATTTTCAAAATTGATTTCATTCTGTTTTACGTTATACTAATAATGGATTACTGTGTTACACATTTATTAATGTAATTAATGTATTGTAATGTATACATTAAAACTATATTTGATTTGTATAACCACTACTAGCGCTTTGTAGCGCATTTGTAGATTCTTAATAATAATAATAATAATAATAATAATAATAATAATAATAATAATAATAATAATAATAATAATAATAATAATAATAATAATAATAATAATAATATTTATTTTTCCCTTTTCTCAAATCCGGATTCCTTTTATCTTTCCGTTCAGCCCTTACCTTCTTTGACCAGATGGTTCGACATGTTTCCTTCCCTTTGTCGTCCCCTGATCACCGCTATATGTCGTCTTCGTTTCGGTCGTACCTTTCTTCCTTCGTCACTTTATCGTTTTTCCCTCGCCTCTTCTCCGCGGTGCCCGCTTCATCCAGAGGACTCCTTTTTTCTGTGTGATATCAATCACGATCAATCACGTCTTCTTCGAATGTTCCTCACTCTCTTCAGAACGTTCTCTCTTTTATTCTCGGCTTTTGGATCTTCGTCTTCTTACTCCATATAATGACTCTTATGTTCTCTCATTTCCTTCCTTGTCGTTGTTCCTATTCTAGCTTCTTTTATTCATTCAATCTCGCACCAGATTGAAATCTAATATGCTATTCTCCTTTTGAACTATTACTTAGATTCCTTGGCTGATTGGGCTGTTGCTCTTCGTTGGCGTACTCATAAAAAAAAAAAAAAACCTACTGCTTTCATAATGTCCCACTAACATTTTCTTATTCCCCCCATTGCCGGCTATTTTACTTTCCTCCATATATTTCATCAGCTTTTTTAAATTATTTTCAATCAACTTTTTTTTACTATTTAATCATTAGATTACACTATTATAGTTGTATTCCATGTTCCGGAATTGAATGGACAAGAAAATAAGAAAAAAACCGCGTGTCAATAAGTGGATAAACATTTTTGAATAAATAAAAATCCCAAAATATTCGAACACGATCAATAGGAAAATAACGACAGTACGTTGCCTTTATAATAAAAACGAACGTAATGATGAAAATAGGCGAGCAAGGTGTACAGAAATAGTATTAGTCGCAGTATAATATGTCAAGTTTACTATCCGGTGATCGGTAATGTATAATTACCGTTCGTGAACCAGTACTTATTTCTCTTTTTTTCCTGTGTAAATGTTTTGTCAGAATCATCTAAACCGATCAATGAAAGAGTGAGTTAGAAACTAACTCGAGTAAACTGCTCATGAGTCTCATCTATTTTCATCCACTGAGCTGAATTGTTTGAGTGATCCGATTTTTTCATGAATGACATGCAGGTGTCGTTATTAATTGCTGAAATTGTGTGAATGAAATTTATTTAACAAAAGAAAAAACAAGAAAAGAATCTTTATCAAACCTGCGTCATCGAAGCATTTACATCGTCCATCCGGGCTGAGCACTCCTAACCTAGAAAACTGCAACGATATGTAAGGATGCAAACAAAGATTACATCCACCGACCAGAGCTTGATCGCACAAGCCATCTCTTATAGATCTGTAAGCGTGTTCGACAGCGGACAAACTCGAAGAGCAAGCCGAATCAACGATATAGCTAGGACCTATAAAGGACAGCGGTGAAATTGTATATGCTATATTTATTGTAAACCCATATAGATCCGATGATATGAAGTACATGATACGAAATTTTATTTTCGATCGTTAGCGTGATCGTTAGCTCTAGAATTTATCATGCGGCAAAAAGATTTCGTAAAAATGTTTAAAAGTAACTATTAATACCGAAAATTAAATTTTTCATTCTAGCGTTTAGGTGAACAGTCGTGCGCTTTCGCGTTAAATTACCGCTTTTCCCATATTGCTAGAATCTAGTTTGTGTATGTATTAATTTTACACTCTTTTGGTTCTTTTCTCTTTCTAAGAATCTACCTGCCAGCGAAGTCGGGGTTTCTTATAGCTCATCGAACAATGGTAGCCCCCCGCACCAGTCACCAATTAATATGTCGATTGTTAATGCACCTACGTACGCTACAAAAACCCGAGTTAAAATCACCCCGTTGAACTTGTTCGTCCACCCTACCCATAAACGCGGATTGATTTTCAACTGAACCTTTAATTACACATTATTTTATTGCAATTATAAACCTGGTAAAAGAACCGCGAAATATTATTAATACCGCCACGGTAGGCAAAAATCGATAATTATTATACACTTAAAGCAGAAAAATTCATGGACAAACATGGAGGTTTTACTATCGAATCGAACTTCATCAATTGTAGAAGGGTGATCAGTCCAACGCAAAAAATCGTGCTCTTTTACATAAATCCAATCATATCGAATGAAATTCTCGAGGACTGTATTAAAAAAGCATACTAAAACTGAACATGAATCTAATATTTCCATCCTCCGTTTGAATCCGCACGATCAATTATTTGGCCATATCGTTACCCGGCATAGACAATTTTATACTAACACAGAGATTAACAAAGATTTGATGCCTGGATCATTCCTTATTGAATATAACGACCAAAACCACAGAATTTTCATAACTTCCGATGAGTTTATGTGATTCCGATGTCATCAAATAATCACCGAGCGTAGACTGTCTGAACTACAATAATGTAATTGAGCAAGTGATTGGGATACAAAAAATATACAGAGTTATTCCCATGCCTGCCACAAAAATGCTCCAGCGAAAACCAAATTATGACTCTCCGAAAGTGACTAAAATTTCATTAAAACGTTCTCCACCTTCTACAAGTTTCTCGTCATCCTTATCTTCAAAATCAGATATAAACTTACAAGAACCGAAAGAAATAAGAACTGTCAATAAAAATAAAAACAAAAAGAAGAAAAAAGCATCTACAGATCAAGAAAATGGGGCCGGAAGTGACATCGAAGAATCACTGCAATTCCAAGTTGATGCTCTAAATTCAATAAATATTCTATGTTTCGGAATTTCTGGACAAATATATCTTGTCCTTGACAATCCTAGTATTTTTCTAAATATTGTAAAGGTAATAGCCAAGTTGCAACTATCGCAAAAGAGTTTACACCTGACTTCAAAGGCTTAGCCTTCATACTGAGAGATAATTATCAATTTTTACAAAACCTGAAGTTGAAAAATAAATTCACTCGAATTATTCGACATCTAGAAGACGAGCTATATGCTCAGTCTCCTAAATCTGATAATTAAATCATGGGCCAAAATATTATCATACCTTGGAATTGTAACGGAGTCTTCCTCCACTCCGAAGGCCTAAAACTCCTAATCTCTCAATACACGCCTTCAATAATTTTCTTACATGAGACGTATCTGAAATCAAATCAAAATTTCTCCTTACCATCCTATAACGTAATCAATCTAACCAAAGCTCCCGCAGTTTCAGCTCAAGGTAGAGTTATACTAGTCATTAGATCAGATATTCACTTTCAAAAAATTAATCTTTAAACAAATATTCAAATAATCGCCGCCAAACTTTTCATGAAAAACCCTGTAGCAATCTGTATTGTTTGTCTGCCACTTGGAGAAAACGTTTCGGAAAATCATCTTACGAGCCTGATTCAGTTCCTGCCAAAGCCATTTACTTTTTATGGAGATTTCAACGTACATAGTCCATATTGGGCAAGTTCGATATTCAATAAAAACGGCAAGATCATTGAATCAGTCATCGCAAATCAGAATTTGACCTTTTTGAACTGCAGTCACACGCTACAACTTTTCTTACCAAAAATGGTCGAACTTAGATTTGGTCATCACTTCTCCTCATCTTAGTAGCTCTACGTTAGTATACACGCACACCGATCTCGGTAACGATCATTCACCAATAATCATTCGACACCAATTTTATACTCAAAAATATTTTTCTTTTCAAAAAAAAGATAAACTATAACAAAATCGATTGGAACTCATATAGATTATACTATGATAGATATTTCGAAGTCAAAATTTCCGATCATATAAATGAGACAGTGAATTATTTTCCTGAATTTCTCATTTCGGCCGAACAATTCTCACCGCACATAAAAATAGCGAATAACAACACGACTTTCAAACCTCGTCATGTCCCCTGTTAGATGGATGAATACTCCAATGCAATAGACGCAGGACCCCAAAAAGTTTGAAAAAGCATTTCCTTCTATGGAAAATCATAGAAAAAATATCTGGACTATAGGAAAACACGGGCCAGAGATAGATCGATCTTAAAACAATCAAAGCGCTAGACTTGGATGAAGTAAACAAATATGGAAAAAATTAGATTGACAGAAAAATCATCAGCTTTCCATATTCCGACGGTCATTCAGATCAGGAAGAAATTCTTAATCATTTTGCTTCGCATTTGCGGATATATCCAGTGACTCAAACTGCAGCCCAGCATTTATCGACATAAAAGAGAAAAAACATCTCTCAGAGTTCGACTTTGAAGGCCTAAATTCAGAACCCTATAATCGAAACATTTCACTACAGGAGCTAGGAAATACTGCAAAAGGAACAAAATCGGTCACAGTAAAATCTAACCTTTTCCACATTTTCCTATTGTAAAAGTCGTCAGACAATATCATAGTTCCGTTATTACAAACCTTCAACTATATCTGGACCACCAACGTTTGTCTAGACAAATGGAGATTCGCAATCGCTATCCCTGTACTGAAACCGAACAAAAACCCCACTCTTGTGGACAGCTATCGTCTAATTTCACTAACGTCAGATCTCTACAAAGTATTTGAGCGAATAGTACAAAATCAGTTCTATTGGGAGCTTGAATCCAACAATTTTCTTACCAGTAAACAGTACGGTTTCCGATCTAGAAGATCCACGCAGGATCAATTACTATTACTTCAAAATTCCATTATCAACGCTTTTGCCTCCAAGCGTCATTTACTGGCCATATTCTTTGATATTTCAAAGGCATTTGATACCGCATGGCACAATAAAATACTTCAGATTCTGTATGATTTCAATTTCCGAGATAACTTACCTAAATTTATCCGTGAATTTCTTGCTAAACGACGCTTTGCTCTCCATGTTGGCGGAGCAATCTCAAAAAGATTGGAATTACAGAATGGCGTTGCTCAGGAATCGGTGCTTGGTCCCATGATTTTCAATCTAATTATAAATGACATAGTTGAGGAAATTTAGGCACCAACTAATTGTACCTTGTTTGCGGACGACACCACGATATTCATATCTTGCGCGTACCAAGTAATAGGTCAACAAATTTCACAAAAAACAGTGGACAAGCTATAAACTTGCACATTATACGAAGGACCGAAATTTTCCGACAATGAAACAATCAGTACACATTTTTGTAAAATCAAAAATTGTGAACACGACATTTTTATTCAACTAATTGGAAAACGCATTTCTAATGCACAACCTCGGCCTTATTTTCGGCAATAAATTGATCTGGTCTTCCCGTCTGGCTTAAAAAAACTTAATTTGATGAAGAAGCTTGCCCATACTTACTATGGTTGAGATAGAACCTCATTATTAAGAATCTACCCCGCCATAATTCGTTCAAAATAGGATTAAGGCACAGGAATTTATTTCTCCGCTAAAAACCGTATTTTAAACGGACTCAGTACGATCCAAAATTCTGCCATCCGTCTTACACTCGATGTATTTCGTACTTCAGTAGTCAGTAAATACAGGAACTGGAAGGTCCGCTAATCCGAACCCCAATTCCTGTCCCGGAGGCGAAAATTCACCCCAGACCGGTAATCCGAACACTAAATTCACCCCAATTCATGTCCAGGTGGTCAAAATTCACCCAAGTTTCCCCCGATTCCTCCAAGTTTCCCCGGACGGTTCCCGCACATTTCCGATAAACCGAACGTCCAAAAAGTGTCCCGAGGTCAATAAACTATCCAAAGTGCTATTCAGGGGCGCAAGTAACCCCAATTAGTGTCCAGGTGCTGAAAGTTCCCCCAAGTTCCCCAAATTTCTCTGAAATTCCCCCATACACGTCCCGCTCGTTTCTGATAAACCGAACCGATTATTAATTAACACAAGTATATTAATTAATGTCCGAAAGTAACCCAAGTCTCCGCTGGCCCCTCCCGTCGCTGCATTACCACAATTTTTTTTCAAAATTCAGGACCTAAGTAAGAAAATTCCAAAATTTAACCCCAATATATTATTTAAAGCGTTAATCTAACCTATAACACCAGTTCACACCTCTCACACGTATATTTCGTCCCCGCGCACGCTCCGGTCGCCGTCGCGAAAGCGCACGCGCCGATCCCCCGCATATTCCGATCTTCACCACTATATCACACCCACACCCACACACACACACACGCACGCGCTCCGTCTCCAAAATTCCCCCGTACGCGTCATGCTCGTTTCTGATAAACAGAACCGATTATTAATTAACATAAGTCTATTAATTAATGTCTGAAAGTAACCCAAGCCACCGCTGGTCCCTCCCGCCGCTGCGTTACCGCAATTTTTTCAAAATTCCAAGCCTAAGAATAGTTAGATTTGAAAAAAAATTATTATGATCGATATGGAAACTAACTGCAGAGGGTGTGTGCACATTCATGGCAGTGAAGGTATCGAGAGATTTATTTTTAGAATCGGAGAAAAAATAAAAATTTATCAACAGTCGGAAGAAATGATCGGAAGCATAAAAAAAATATAATTGGAATAATTCCATAATATTTGGAATTGAAAAAAGTTATTATGAACGATATGGGAACTAACGACAACAGATGAGTGTGTGGGAATGGACGGTGGACATTCATAGCGGTCGCATAAAAAAATAATTACCTCTCAATATGAAATGACTGAGGCGTCGGGAGCGTCGATCGGGGGTTTAATGGTCGTAGTAAAAGTAAATAGAATGCGATATATTCGATATTAAAACAACGGAATCAATCGGAAAAGAGGGTGGAAGGGGTAAAGGAGACTAAGGCTATTTTAGACTATAGAAATAATTGATTTGTTAATTTGTAAATGTTTTGGATAACCGGTTAGGTTTAGACAACAGAGAAGGGATTGGGTTGTTATGTGAAAAAAATAATAATTAAAAAAAATTGTGTCAGCGTAAACGGAGGACACGTGCGGGGGAACAGCGCGTGCGCTTCCACGCAGCTGACGTTATATTGGATATATGCGGTGGATCGGCGCGTGCGCTTTCGCGGAAAATAACGCTGTGTTAGATATATGCGCGAGATCGGGACGAGCGCTTTAGCATAGGGCAGTAAGATCGGGAAATCAGGAAAATAAAAAATATACTTCGGCTAATTTTATATTATGTATACTTAGACTTTGAAATATTAAAGAAATAATCGCGGTATCGGGAACGGAGCGCGTGTGTGTGCTGGGATATCGCGGCTGAGATCGGAATATGCGGGGGATCGGCGCGTGCGCTTTCGCGACGGCGACCGGAGCGTGCGCGGGGACGAAATATACGTGTGAGAGGTGTGAACTGGAGTTATAGGTTGGATTTACGCTTTAAATAATATACTTGGGTTACATTTTGGAATTTTCTTACTTAGGCTTGGAATTTTGAAAAAATTGCGGTAACGCAGCGGCGGGAGGGACCAGCGGTGGCTTGGGTTACTTTCAGACATTAATTAATAGACTTATGTTAATTAATAATCGGTTCTGTTTATCAGAAACGAGCATGACGCGTACGGGGGAATTTTGGAGACGGAGCGCGTGCGTGTGTGTGTGTGTGGGTGTGGGTGTGATATAGTGGTGAAGATCGGAATATGCGGGGGATCGGCGCGTGCGCTTTCGCGACGGCGACCGGAGCGTGCGCGGGGACGAAATATACGTGTGAGAGGTGTGAACTGGTGTTATAGGTTAGATTAACGCTTTAAATAATATATTGGGGTTAAATTTTGGAATTTTCTTACTTAGGTCCTGAATTTTGAAAAAAAATTGTGGTAATGCAGCGACGGGAGGGGCCAGCGGAGACTTGGGTTACTTTCGGACATTAATTAATATACTTGTGTTAATTAATAATCGGTTCAGTTTATCAGAAACGAGCGGGACGTGTATGGGGGAATTTCAGAGAAATTTGGGGAACTTGGGGGAACTTTCAGCACCTGGACACTAATTGGGGTTACTTGCGCCCCTGAATAGCACTTTGGATAGTTTATTGACCTCGGGACACTTTTTGGACGTTCGGTTTATCGGAAATGTGCGGGAACCGTCCGGGGGAAACTTGGAGGAATCGGGGGAAACTTGGGTGAATTTTGACCACCTGGACATGAATTGGGGTGAATTTAGTGTTCGGATTACCGGTCTGGGGTGAATTTTCTCCTCCGGGACAGGAATTGGGGTTCGGATTAGCGGACCTTCCAGTTCCTGTATTTACTGACTACTTACTTCACCACTAGGCTGCACGTTACATGAGTGCAACGAAGAGCCCCTCTCTTTGCGCAAAGAACAATTCTTATTGAATCTCTTTATACATATTAAAACTTCACCTCATTCTACAGCCCACGGAGCTACTTCGGTCGCCAGATCTTCGCTTACAATTATGCATTTCTTAAAGCAAACATCGAAATTGCTCCACTCGTTTAGTCCAACCAAATTTATACAGTAACCTAAAAAAAGTGTTACTGCCTTGGTCAGATCTTCCAATCCAATATGATTTAACCTTACTAGAATTAGGAAACGATTGTGCCAAAGACCTTCTAGGACGCGCCTTTCAGGAACTTGTTTCAAAATATCCAGACTACGAAATAATGTTCACCGACGGATCCAAAATTGAAAATCGAACTGGCTGCACAATACTATCAGATCAGTTTGATGCAATACGATACTCGGTACCTTCACTCTATTCCATTCTGTCAATTGAGCTTTATGCTATTCTCATGGCCATTCTTAATGTTTTCTCTGACAAAAATTGAATTTGTACAGACTCCTTAGGAGCACTACAAAGCTTACTCAAGTACCATATTCGTAAATAGCATCCTATAGCAAAGAAAATCATTTCGGCATTGCTAAATACTGCCTGTCGAATAGTCTTCTTATGGAGGCAACGAAGTCTAGCCACTGTGTACGGTGTGTCAATAAAAAAAAAAATAATTAAAAAAAAAAGGAAGTGCCGAGCACTATTTATTGGTTGTCACAAGTGTATCAGTTAATTTTTTAAAGTTATTCGGTATCATTACTTTAGAAACCTTTAAAGTACATAGGGTAGATAAAACGCAAAACAGTGTTATGTAAGACTCAAAGCTAGTAATCTGAAAAAATTAATCCAATGACATTTTAAACGACGGTATAAATTAATAAACGTAAATTTTAGATTCCCGAACATATTCTGGAATTAAAAATGTCCCAAAAACAATTTTTTCGAATTCCGCTCCACAAAAAAGAAATCTGAATGGGCATTTTTCCGAAAAATACTATAGCGAATGCCACATTCCCGAACTTATCAAATTTCATGGCATTACAACAAGCGTTGTGTATTGGATATACCATCATTACCGTCTAACGTATTCAGTATACTTATGTTCGTCATGGCAGTAACGATTATCGCTAGAACGTTATACAAGGGCTGATTTACTGTTATCTCGAATATTCAAGGTAAAATTTATCGAAACTGTAGAAAAATTAAAACAAAAGAATCCCGATCTATAATGAACGATGATACGGAAAATGAAGGATGTGTCGTTCTCGTTAAATAACCAAAAGAATCGAAGCATGCCCATCTTCTCAACCAAAAGGAGTGTGCTGCAGAAAGAGGATCAAATAAAAAGCATCAGCTCATCCAGAGCAGTCTCAATCGTAAGTGCTGTGTGTGAAGTATTTTCTGAGCAGGAAATCCTCGCAAGAACCATAAGGAGTGCGCGGCGGAGAAATTTCCCAAACCAACCCAAAGAATCTATCTGACTTTCGTATGCTAACCAGCCGCTACCACAAGAAATTACTGGGAGAACGATTCGTGCCACAGCCACTGGAACCACTGACGAACGACGAAGAGAATGAAGTAAACAATGAAAACGACAGAATCGGAGCAGTTCGTAATTCAAAAAAGCATCGACATGCTATGACATTTCGGTTTGGTTCCTTGATGGGACGTTTAGTAGTTCTCTGACGATAATTACGCATATGTTTACTGTAATAGGTTAACGCACGCGGAATGTCCCTGGCAACCAGATAGTTCCACTGCCGCTGGTTTACACTTCCCTGTCAGGAAAGAACACAGCTCTGTACATGAAATCTTATTATGACGCCATTGCACATATATGTATATATTAATTACAATGTAATTCATAGGCTACCCCCATTCGAAAAAATGTCCCAATTTTATGTAACGCTAAATGTCCCAAAAAAATGTCCCAATTTTATGTAATGCTAAATGTCCCAAAAAAATGTCCCAGAAAAATGTCCCAATTTTATGTAACGTTTGTTATATTTTGTAGGATTTTTGTTATTGTTATTTAAAAAATGTCACAATTTTATGTAATGAAATATGTAACGAAAAATGTAACGAAAAAATGTCTTAATTTTATATAATGGAAGTTAAATGTTAGAATAGGATTTTGGTTGTTATGTTATTTCTTGTGTGTGTTGATGCCAGTAACAATTACATTGTAAATTTTGATCATTTTATACAAAGTATAGAAGAGAAAGAGACAGAAATGAAAGCAAGAGGGGTCAAGGGGCACAGCCCCTTGCGAGGTCAAAATGGCCGAGTTTATATATATATATATATATAAATCAAACGGTGTATGTTTGTGAGCGAAGAACTCAAAAAGTAGTGGACGGATTGAATTGAAATTGTTACACAATGTTGCATTTCTATACAAGATGGGTTGTATAATTTTTTTATCACTAAGTTTCCCCGGGAACAGGAAATTTTAAGCTTTTGTAAGGGGCGCGATCTATGATTTGCTTTCGGCGTTATAGCGAGGAATTTCAGAAAAACATATTGTGGCTGTATATGCGGGAAGCTCTGTAATTGCATAAGTGTGTGTAAATTAAATACGCAGCGACAGTCTACAATCAGTGATGATACGAGTGACAGAGAATATATATCGATGAGAGAGAGAGAAAGTGTGTAACAACAGTTTCCTGGAAAGGAACCGATCATCATCGTCGAGCTGCTAGAAAAACAAAAACGTTTTTTATGACACTGTTCGTGATTTCGATGGGCAGAGTGCTGGAGAATGTTGAACCGCATGGCATTTGAAATTGTGATCTGTGCTGTGCATATTGTTTTTTTCCGAAACAGTTGTCATTTAAAATTTCACTCACGCGGTCTGATTATTGCATCATCCATCGTTTACATTTATTGCAGTAAGTACTATCATACATTGTTTATTTTATTTATTACATTTTACGTTTTATGCAATATTATTTGTATTCGGTAATAAACTTTTCAGTCCGAATCTAATTATCCGCTTGAAATAGATGCTCAAGTAAACATTACAGAATTTTACAAAATATGTACAGTAACAATTTTAATACATTACTAATTTTTTATGTATACGATGGCAATCAATAATCTACAGAAATGAAATAATAGTTTTTCATTACTTTTTCTCACAACATATACGTCTAAAATATATATTTTTGTTTTCTATTAGTGAAGGAAAGATTTAATAAAAAGCACTTTATATTTTATCTTTTTAACACATGTCGACGAAATTTGGTTCCTTCACATTTATATACTTTTGTACAATAGGTACATTTTTATTTTTAAAAACGGTTTTAATATATAGTTTTATGAAAACAGTAATAGATACTACTAGATATTTAGAAAAAGAAAGAAAGAAAGAAAAATTTTTTTCACGCTATGTGCGGAGTAACAAATTATACTTTCTACAACATTATTATTTAAGCAATATGTATACATATTTATTTCTTCTATTTTTTATTTTACTTTACGATATCTATAGCTATCGCACCGGCAGCAGCTCAGCTATATACAAGAAAGGCCAATACACCAATTTTACATTTTCTGGATTTTTTTACTGTTCAGTAAGTACATGAAATTATTTTATTTACTTATGTGTAAAACAAATATGTATTTTAAGTCCAATGGAAATCAATTTAATACATTTTTTTTTCGCATCAAATTTCTAATCAACTATTTATTTCTTTTTTCCTCCGAAACATTTATTTTCTAAAGTATTTCATTATAGATTTCGATATTTTTATTGAATTTTTAAATTTCATTCACTTCATGATGTCGTTTTCATTTCATACATTCGCCGATAATTTAAATAAGTTTATTTATTTTACATCACAATTTTATTTTTTCATCTCCATTTTAATTTTATTTGATCATTTCAATCGTTCTGATCATGTATTTTTCAATCACTTTGTTCTCTCTGTTACATTATCTCCGTGATTTATTTTTTTCATACAAATTTATTAAACTAATTTTTCAGGTATGGTTTTTTTATTCATTTAATTATTGATGCTACATATTTATTTTACTATGTACATTTAAATAAAAGAAAACTGGTTGTATACTATTTCTGTATACATACATATATGTATGTTTACATATACAATTTGTGAAACTGAATTCTAAAATTAATTTTATAATGATCTCTTTTTTGGCTTATTTTAAAAACACTCAAGAAATCGCATTGAAATATAAAAAAGAAATTACACGTTTATATTTTCAGTTATATATTATCTTACTTTATCTAATGTGTATACCTTCAGTTAATTATGATCTATAGACAGATTATACATCCGCATAAATATCATTTAAATAGATACATGCAGATTCAAAGATGAATGATGTATTTATATCGAACACTACATCAGCATTTTCAAGACACTTGGTAAAAATGAAAGTGTGACCGTATATTAACCTTTTAATTAGTGATAAAAAGAAGAAAAAAAAAACTATAATAAAGAGAAAAAGGAGATGAAAAAAGGTCAGAATTGATTTGACGAGAAGGCATTTGATTATATATCGTTTTCATTTCACATATTCTCTGATAATTTCAATTAGGCTTATTTATTTTACATCACAATTTTATTTTTTTAATTCTATTTTAATTTTGTTTTTTCATTTCAATCGTTCAGATCACATAATTTCAATTACTTATTTCTCTCTGTTAAATTTTCTCTGGGATTTATTTTTTTCATACAAAGGCTATAGCCAGATTACTATATTAAAATTTACACCATTTGATAGGGGCTGAAAAAAACTTCTACAGACAAATTTTCAGCTCTCTATCCCTTGTGCATGTGTAGTAAAGTCAAAAAACATTTTTTTTTAAATTTTTTTTCTGAAGCGCTTTCGATCTGAAAATTCTGAAAAAATTCACAATGGTGGGTTTCCATGTAAGAAATAACTATAATATTTTTCAAATCTCATAACCTCAAAATTGGCTCTTAAAAACATTTTTACCAAATACCTTCAAAATGCAGATGAAGTGTTCGATGTAAATAAATCATCCATCTTCGTATCTGCATGTGTCTATTTAAATGATATTTGTGAATATATACTCTGCCTATAGATTATAATTAACTAAAGGGATACACATTAGATAAAGTAACATAATACAGGATGCGGCAGCATAACTTCCTTTTTTAAAATGCGCCACTTTTTTTCTACTAAATTTTTTAAAGAAATAATAACAGAAAATCAAAATAAAACTGCAACGGAAGAAGCATAGACAATGGGATCTAGAGTATGTATTTCGATTTTCTGTTATTATTTCTTTAAAAAATTTAATAGAAAAAAAGTGGCGCATTTTTAAAAAGGAAGTTATGCTGCCGCACCCTGTATTTAGCCAACGGCCATAATTTAAAAACGCAACATAAAATTCAATTTCATACTTCGTTTCTGTCTCTCAATATTTAGTTTTATTTCCAGCCATATTTTATCTCCCACAATTAAAAAAATTAATATTGCTTTTACTGCGATATTATTTCTTTATACTGATCAGCAATATGACCTATTTAATTTCTGCAAACTAAAAAGTCAATAAAAGTTTCATTCTACCAGTAATGTTTTGTTTTGATAATTTCGTACAGAGTTTAATTTATAATTTATTATTGAATGAACATCGTTATCAATACCAAAAATGTAAGTTTATTTAATTTGCTTTTTACGAGAGGTTATTTTTAATTACACATTCATTTCTACTTATAAGTATCAATTTTATTTTGTAACGGTTTCTATTACATTACTAAATATCTCAAGATGATGCGATACTGAAATACCTTTATTGTTTAAAAAAGAAATAGGCATCCCCTGTTTCACAATTGACGCTATGCTACTGAGGCATTTTAAACATGCATATTTAATTTATATTAAGAAAAGAACACGATCAAAAACATTGCTTGAGTATTTCAAAATTAGCCTGAAAACCGCTGTAGCGAAATACCGGCACTACTGCCCTGGATGATGCACATAAATAATGTTTTTATTTTTATTAAAAACCGATTATTTTTTTGGTACTCACAATATTTAATTTATATATATATACATATCTATATATTCTTAACATTGTTGTGTTTCGGTTTGATTTAGATATTAAAACAATGTAATCACAGGTAACAACACTGTGCGTAATAAAAGTCGTCGGCGAGCGATGCGAGCCGGCAACGGTGATAACGTTTATCACCGGGGCAGATAAAAAGGTTTTTGTCTGGTTTGAACACGTTTTTTGAGGGACACGTTTTTGAGACGCCATATTGTTCGGTCGTTTTCTATGAATACCATCAACGGAAGAAAATTGAAGTGAATTTTTGCGTGTCAAATTAATTGTGAATTTTACGTATATTGTTATTTAATTTAAATATTAAGAGTCGATCAAAGGAAATCGCCAGCAATAGGAGAAGAATTCCTGCAACGAACCTAGGACTCAAAGAAACGATAAACTATCCAAGTTCCTGATAAATAATAATAAGGAAAAGCAAGCGCGAGCCGGTTGCGGACTGTGCGGATAGATCGATCGGGAAAATCGCGCGATAGGATCCGGAATACGATCGATTACGGAACAAGTTTGCTACCGCTGTGTAATTATTAATGTTTTTTGTGAATAATTGTCATGATTTTGTTTACGTTAATTGTGCGATACGAGCGATGTGAGTGTGCGTGAGTGTGTGCGAAGCGGTTTTTTTGTTAAAAAGGCCTAGCGTCGAACAAAAAAGCCGAACATAGTCAAATTCCGTTTATGTAATTATATTTAACGTTAATAAATCTCTGTCTTGTCGTAGTAAAATTGTTCCGTTGATGGCGCTTGATAAGAAGACAGAGAGTTAGGAAATATATATATATATATACAAAATATAAGTTGTGGTCCATTCATTTTGTGCATATAGGGCAAAATGAGCGGAACATAGCAATATATATATATATATATATATATTTTGTAGAAAAAGAAAACGTTATTAATAAAAAATTACAAATATTAAAATGTATATATAAAATCCCTTATGTTACGTTTAATTTATGTAGCATTCAGTTTGTTAGGGTAAGAATTTTTTTTTTTTTTTTTTCTCCCCCCTAAGATTGTATATGAGGGTTTCCATGTGCCGTGTTTAACTACTGGGGCTATTACAGCACATGGAGCCTACTTAAGGGGATTAAACGCGATAGTACAGATCGCTGCTCCGCATGTAAGCTAATACAGCTGCGACCGCGGGCGGAGCATTTGACAGTATCGTAGAAGTAGAGGAAGTGGTGAAGTGCATGGATCGTGGTACTGCAAAAGAGGGACATTCGAGAAGTAGGTGATTGGTGGATGGGGCGCTCGGTTGACTACAAAAGAGACAGACATTTGGGGGTTCCTGGCTCGTGAATATGTAGCCGTGCGAGAGGGTTGTATGTTCTATTCGGAGACGATTCAGGGCAGAAAAATCTCTGCGGGAAACTCCGTTTGTGAGCCACCAAGGCTCCGTGGTTGTTTTTATGCTTCGGAGAAATGTACTTGAAGATCTCCATTCCTGTTGCCATTCTTCTCCAGTTTGCTGCATACATAAATGAGCCAATGTAGGGGGAAGAGGGGGGTTGTGTGGCATTTGAGAGAACAATGTCGCCTGAGCTGCTCGATTGACACGCTCATTACCTGGAATCCCAACGTGAGCCGGCACCCATAGGAAGGACATTTCGGAGTTTAAATGTGATAACCTGTATAATAGGTAATGTACCTATTGATTTTTTAAAAAGAGCATTTTAATTTTATTAGCTTTTTTTTTACTTTTTTGTTTGCACATGTACAATAATGAATTTTTCACCATTTTTTCTTTGAAGGGGCCCCCTCATTTGAGATTAGTCCCGGGCCCCATAAATCCTTAATTCGCCGCTGGTTTGAAAAATGTAACAACTCAGAAATATCACATAACCATAAGAAATGTTAGATTTCAGTTTATAGCAGGATGTAAAGCAATAAAAATACTACTATTTTTATAACACCGTCATCGGAAAAATAAACGAAATATGTGAATAAAATTCTAAGCCTTCAGAATGCACTGCAACTTAACTTAAAAGTAGAGCAAAAAAAATTGTAAAAAATCAGATTTTTCACTGATATTTGAACGTGTTATACTAAAACTTTTTATTAAAATAATATCACAAAGAGTGGAAAAAAATAAAATATCATTTAAGCACTTTAATTGTAACATAACCTATTAAAAACGTAAAAAATGCGTGAAAAAGTTGGTTTTTGGCTAAAATCGAGGTGGTTTGCCATTTTTTTTTTTTTTTTTTTTGTAATAGTAGCACCATCGTAAAGAGCGGGAAAGAACATCAAAATCATGAATTTGAAAAGTGGCAGCTCAAAATTAGGGCGTGAAAAAATGATTTAAAACTTGAATAATGTTTTTAGGGGCCAATTTTGAGATTATGAGATTTTAAAAATATAGTTATTTTTTTACGTGGAAACCCATCACTACGAATTTTTTCAAAATTTTTGAATCAAAAGACACTTCAGGAAAAATAAATAAAAAAGAAGTTTTTTTGACTTTACTATGAATGTATAGGTGATAGGGAGCTGAAAATTTGGCTGCAGGAGTTTTTTCAACCCCCATCGATTGGTTTATAGTACATGTATTTTTAAAAGGAGATTTTACTATAGTAATACGGCTATAGCCTTTATTAACCTGTTTCTAATATGGTATATTTTATTCATTTGATTTATTATTGATGCTATATATTTACTTTACTATGCACATTTAAATAAAAGAAAACTGTGGTTGTGTACTTATTTATATACACATATATGTATATACAACTTATGAAACTGAATTATAAAATTAATTCCATTATGATCTGGTTTATTGATTTTTGCTTATTTTAAAAACTCTCAAGCAATCATCACATTGAAATTTAATAAAGAAATTACATTTCGGCTATATATAGGGTGCGGTAGCGTAACTTCCTTTTTTATAATGCGCCACTTTTTTTCTACTAAATTTTTTAAAGAAATAATAACAGAAAATCAAAATAAAACTGCAACGGAAGAAGCATAGCCAATGGGATCTAGAGTATATATTTCGATTTTCTGTCATTATTTCTTTAAAAAATTTAATAGAAAAAAAGTGGCGCATTTTAAAAAAGGAAGTTATGCTACCGCACCCTGTATTATGTTGCTTTATCTAATGTATATCCCTTTAGTTAATTATAATCTATAGGCAGAGTATATATCCGCACAAATATCATTTAAATAGACACATGCAGATACAAAGATGGATGATTTATTTATATCAAACACTTCATCTGCATTTTGGAGGTATTTGGTAAAAAGGAAGGTGTAACCGTATATTAATCCTTTAATTCAGAGGTGACCAACCCACGGGCCGCTTACGGCCCCGTTTTGAACATTTTTGTGGCCCGTGAGATGGCTAAAGTAGTAAAAAATGATGTTCTGCGAACTCGTAATGCACACGCATGTTTTTTTTTTTGTTTTTTTTAACTACTCGTTGGCCATATATAACTGCCAGGGTCATTATGGAACACGCATGTTGGAACATTTAATATGACAAGTTTTATGTTTCACTCTTAAGTGTGTCTATGGTGGTTCTAAATCGAATATGGGGATATATGATTTTATATGCGATCCGCGGAGTTATGATACACTTTCAAAGTGGCCCGCAAGATCATTTAGGTTGGCACTCCTGCTTTAATTAGTAATTTTATTTAAAAAAAAAATAAATAAAAAACCATAATAAAGAGGAAAGAAAAGATGAAAACAGATTAGAATTGATTTGATTATATGTTGATTTCATATTGAATGTTTTGAAAATTATCTAATTGTCTGTTCTCGAAAAACAAAGTGTGAGTACTCAATTCACTTCTTCCATTTTTATATAGTTACTCATCATCTGTGTCTCCGCCATCCGTAGTACAAGTCACATTCATTAATCATCTGTAATGCTTTGGCAACGTGCAAACATAAAGCGCCGTTCTCGACACACAATAATAGAACGTCAGAGAAGATCAATCCGCACTGATCAAGAACGTTCAGATAATAATGAACATGTTAGAATTAGAACTTCTCAATGGCGAGCAGAATAGTTAACAGATCAGTGGGCAGAAAAACTTGAAGTCTTACGGGTAAAAGCGAGAAGAAGAAGAGCAGCACGTTCGTCTCACCAACGCCAAGAAGCAGTAAATCAACGGCGAAGACATATTCGTATGCAATATATAATTATGCAAGCATGCAATTCATCAGCGAGATATCTCTGGAAGCGTTTGATTAAAATCACCGGACAGTGCTCCGTCAAATGAAACCTGATTATTTCGCAAATCGTTCAATTTATAGTCTAAATTTTCAGGGAAACATTTTTTCTTTCTTTCCTTTTATTTCCATTTCACTATTCTTTGTTAATATTTTTCTCCTTACAATTTCTACGAATATAATTATATCTATATTATTTGCTCGGCTTCATTCTTATGAATAGGATTGTTTTCATGGGCATGCACATTATTTTTATAGTACCTACAATAGAAGTATTATTTGCATTTACATAACGGCAATTTTTATTTTTTATTGGGTTATTTTATATTACTTTTATACGATTATATAATTTCACTTTGTTATTTTGTGTATAATTTCAATATTACTATTCCTTTCCGTCCGGCTGTTTAATTTCATTTTGTTTCACTTTTTTTTTTTTGTATATAATAATTTCGATATTTGTTAGTAACTTCTAAATTAAAATATCTACATCTCGCGCAACGTTGCATGTTGTAGTCAAAACGTGTAATAATAATAATAATAATAATAATAAAGATTATTTTATTTCACTTGATTGCATTCCACAGCATAGCCATAGCAACACAAAGTATGGGTATTAAATTGAATGGTGTCTTTTTTCAGTGAATCTATGTTTACTACAATACTTTTATCTACTTCCCCAATCATTAATATCATTCTAAGCCACAGCGAAGCGTGGCCGGGTTCAGCTAGTATATATATATATATATATATATATATATATATATATTGTTAATAAATATTAAGGCAATATTTATTAATTTTATTATTTTTTGCGTATTTTCGTTCGATATTCTAAGTTATTTTATTCAGCTAGATGTGTTGTTTTGAAATTCTAAAATTCTAAGAAACACTGGAAATCGGTTTCGTTGAATAAACGAAATAACTCGCTCGCTTTCGTTAACGTGTTGATCATCTTCAACATTCACCATTCATCCGGTTGATTATGTCGCTTCGATATATGCTCTATTTTGCGTCTCGGCTTTTCGCATCTTCGTTATCTCGTTATTTCGTTGTTATTTTTCGTTTTTACCTCCTTTTAAATTGTTTCCGAAACAGTCTTTTTTAAAACTTCTAATCTATATCGGATATTCAATCGTATTTAGTTAATAAACAATTTATTAATTGACCTGTTAAGAATCATTCGAAAACATATTTTAGTCCTCCGGAATATAAAACATGTATATATATTTATTTATTTATATAACTATATTCTGCGCATGCACCATCCTCATTCAGATCATCCTGAGCCACAGCAAGATGTACGCGTGCAACTTTTAATCGTAATTCAGCGGACAGCTTATCTTTTCGTTATTAGTTTGACATGAATATGTCGTATGGCTAGAAGTCATTCCGAAAATTTGTTCATCATACTGGCCATGTAGCACAAAGTTTCACTCTCCGAATTACGTTGCATGATTGGCTAAAGTATTTAATATTTTTCCCCGACGTCAACAAACCCGGAGATCTTTTCATTTTTCTGAAGAATTTTTGTTCGTTAATTTATGTATCCATGAAATTTTTCAAAATACTTCTATAAAGATAAGGTGTACACGTTAGAACATGCGGAGCTGAGCTTTACATGCATTTCTCTATGGTGCGAATTTTCGTTCATTACTTGTATAGTAATAAGGAGTTGAATTATGTAAAATGGTATTCGTTGTGTCTTCGAAATCCAAGGCGGATTTGGTGCGAGAATCGCGAAAACGAAAACGCGGCAACGAACTGTGCAATAATGAAAAATTTTCCAAATTTATACAGGATAGGTACGGTTTTTGGGTTTGAAAAATACCGATTTAGAGAAATTTGAAGCGTTTCTTCGACCACGCATGTTGAATACGCCGAAACCGAAAATTCAGCAAATGAGAATCTCGAAAAGCAAATAGTTATGATCAGTCCGATTCCGTCCAATATGCAAACGCTGATACCGGTAAGCGATTGGAATAAACATATCGAACTTGAAACAGACGAGCGTCTTCATAATAGCGACGAGTTTGCGGTATTTCTTCGCGTTATATCTTTCGATTTGCAAATGATGGACGGGGCAAAGTTTGACGTTCGATGCCGTGATTTCCGCTTCGCTGACGAAAGGTGCTGCCGACATAAATGCTAATCGCATAAACGACACACGGAAGAGAATTTGAAGCGCAAGCCGGACAAATTGCGAAAGCGCCATGCTTGTTTGGAACAAAACAAGGAAATGATGGAACATAAACGCAAAGCCGCTAATGGAACTTACGAAATTAGTGACTAGACCGCATATCAGCCATTGCAGAATGTGTTTGTCGAAAAACGTCTCGTTGGTAAAGTCGAGTTTGATCACCGCTTTCATCAGAACTGATTTAATGCTTTATGTCCCATTTGCGACTGGTTCTGGTTCGGGGGCGATATGATGACCTCACCGGATACCTGGATAAATCGAATGTGAAAGCTTGGCTCTGTTTCCTCGCTTCAAAACCGTTGCACAGCATGAATGACATTCGCATCGATAGTTGCTGTACCGTGAATACAATAACTCGTCAAATTTAGCACCCATTGCTGAAGACAAGGCTGACGCGTCGAACGTAACCATGATCAAGCCTATCTCTAAGGACCCGACGTTCGTCGAGATCTTCGGTTCGCAAAACAATGTACACATGATGTGGTGCGAGGACAAGTATAGTTTGTCAAGCGAAAGAAGACCGTTCGCAAAACAACCGAAACGTGCTGACTTTATGAAATCAGAGGACTTCAGATTAGCCTACAGTCCATCGCGTGTCAGATATAACACTTTTTGTGTTAGCACCACGTGATCGGTCTGGATCAGAACATGTCGGAGACAGAGAACGGATAAACGAACAGAGATGAAACAAAAACGATGTTACAGCTTCCGAGCAGGACAGAAACAACAGGAGAGAGATGGTTATATTATTTCTTTCAGTAATATTAAAATAAGCGTCGATCCTTGTTGCTAGTACGTTACTTTGAGCAACACTTCCACTCGGAAACAAAACTTGAGCGAACTTCTTTCGCTTGACAGACTATACCTCGAACTCGCTCCCGGAATGAACACTTCCGTCCGTGTACTCGCGCCAACGTTGGTCCGAGTATCGAACCATGAGGCACTCCGCCAGATATACTGCATTCAATAATAAAACTTTCGGATTTAATCACCGCAGTTCTGTTAGATAATCTCAAATTACTTTAATTAATTTAGGATTGATTTTACGTGTCTTTAGTATTTCAATTATTGACGCAAAAACGTGCTCTCCGTTCGGCCGATACCACGTTGTGGACCATTTTAAGCCTATCAAGTTTCAACAGCGCGATAGTTCGCACGAAGTGCACGTTTACGCGTTACAAAAGACCACGAGAGAAAGAAACAATGCTGTTTTGGAGAGCCGTTCTGGTCGATGGAGCGAACGGCGGGGTGTTTTGCTGTCGATCACAAAATAGGACGGTCGTCGCAATTGTCTCAAGCAAAAGTACGCTGATATGCATCGTTGTATGGAGTTTGAAGAGTTTGACTCGTTAACCGACTTCCTTCAGGATCACCATTTCGAAATGTACGCCAACTATCTCAACAACTTGAGCGTTAGTATCACACGTCTGAAAGTGTTAGTTAAACGGACGATAGACCTCAGCGCTAAATGAATAACTTTAAAGCGTGAGTCGTGAAAGCTTTGTTCTCGAATTGATATCTTCGTTCATTCGGCTCGTAAATCACGTGCGGATCAAAACGAATCGCGAAATGACCAACTTGCAAAGCGATCTTGGCAAAGACTATAACGCTTTGTTGACTGAAGTCGGCTTGAAAGTGTTGAACGCGGTCAAGATTTCGTTGCAAAAGGCCGCCTAGTTGCACTGTGCGTGGTGGCGGGAGTACTCCCACCAAGGTTAGTTTGATACTATTGTCCGTGAAGAGTTCCGCTCAGGGGTTATAGGATCTTTGGTGATACGTAAGAAGGCCGTCAGTGACGTAAAAAAAATTTTACAGTACCACCATTACGAACTTTGAGTACAAGCGAGAAATGATCTTTCTCCACATATCCTTCCACAATGATGAGGTCGACGTACTCGCCCGGAATCGCTACTGCGCGCACATTACGGAAGCGCGTAAAAAAATCGATTTGAATTTGGACATCGCTAAAATAATGGAAGAGCGCCGCCGTCTCTTTACCAAAGACGAAGACGACTCCGAGGACCACATTGCAAACGAAAAGGCAGAAGAGTTCGTCCGCAGCGATTTCGTACAAAACGTGCGTCAAAATGCGCGTGATGGAAAAGACATCGTCGATCACGCATAAACGTGAAAACGTCATGTCGACGGAACAATACTGCGAAGCGGTGCGACAAACGAACCTGCAAAAGTGTGATCTCATTCTTGAATCGATTCATCGCATCTTTAGCGACAGCGAACACCAACCGCTGACGTTACCGATCCGATTTAGACATAACAACTGACATCTAACGCATTCATTTTATTTTTAAAATAAAAAACTGTTAGATTACTTCTGACGTCATATACATAACTTTAAGTTTTTTTGACATACTTTTAACGGATGTCATTTCAATTTCCAACGTGCTGCTAAAATCCAGTGTGCGACCGGTGAAGAATCAATTAATTTGATGTATTAGTAATTTTTATTCTTCATCTTGAATACTTTTTTCAAAGACAATAAAGCGTCCTTTCTTTTGTTCTCTCTTCAAATTATTTTAGAAGGAGAAGGTTGTCCCTAATTTCTAACTTGAACATATTTTCTTTTGAGTTTATTTAGATTTTCTATTCAGATTAAAAAAATAAATATATATATATATATCGAACTGTACGATGGGAAATCGGGTTTTCATTAGATTTAAGTAAGTTCACGTGCCATAGAGGTATAATTAACTTATCATTAATGATCGCATAACCAAACAGTATAATAATTTCGTCGGGCGGTTAAATCATTACCTCAAAATGCATACAACGAACACATTAATATTATTACCATTAATTCCGAGCCAATAGGATATCCTGTTGGCCAACATGGCTTTAGAGCAACCGGTAATACCTAATCCATCGATTTGAATGTTTTCGTAAAACCATATCTTTTCGGATTCACTGACACAGCATCCGATGAATACTCCAGTTTTAGTGTCACGCAGATGTTTCGGATTGTAACCTGTAAATAAGGAAACAACTCCTCTAATTAATACGGAAGTTTATAATTTTATCCACTGGAAGTTACAAAAATATTTATTTATTTATATTTATGCGCCAGCAACTATCGACTAGGAGCATGGATAAATATAGATGTATATGTTAAATAAACGAATTACGGATAGCTTTGCATGTGCACGAAACTGATTAGGTTCAAAAGGATAGTAGGGTCATCAGAGAGGGGAGGAGGGAAGGTTATGTGTTAATCAAAGGAAATTGAACTGAGAATATTCTGTGAGAATAAGGGAAAAAAGCAAGATCAAAATTACGTATGCTGCAGATTGGAGCCGGTGACTTTTGCAGTAGGTAATCATGTGTGAGTTGCGTATGTCCCATCCGGAGTCTGGTAACGATTACATCATCTTTTCTTCGGCTCAGGTGAGTCTTCCATGGTCGGACATTCTGCTTAATTTGGCGAAGTATATTTAAACGTGGGATGGCCAGCTATCGTTGGTTCCATAGTGTGCACAAAACCAATTTTAGGTAGGCAGCAAAGTCTGATGCTGGTACCGGAGTGTCCGGCACAGGGAAAATCGTCGCGGCTTCTTTGGCTGCTCTGTCGGCCAACTCATTTCTGGAATTCCAAAGTGACTTGGAATCCAGAGGAAAGATATCGCGCAAGGCGAGGCAGATACCTGTAGTTTGACTAATTGCAGATACATTTATAATAGTTCCTATATTAAATATTAGAGTACAATTCTTTCAAACTCATTTTGAAATAATAAATCTTCAACATCGTTTAGTGCTGTAAAGCATCTGTCAATACCAAAAATAAAAAAATTAAAGTAATTAAAATACATTTAGTGCGGACAAACGACTAACAATAAAAAAATAACTATTCCATTTTTCAGAAAATAAATACTGTAAACTGTAAATATAAAAAAAAAAAAAAAAAAAAAAAAAAAGCAACGAAATAAAACATACCCGCATCTACTATCGCTTCGTAAGTTCTTTCTAACAACATCCGTGACATCGGATCCATTGTATGGGCCTGTTTGTAATGAACGCCGAAAAATGCGGCATCGAATTTATTTACCACTAACAATTTTCCACTTCTCCGAGGGATTTCGGGATGTTCTGTAAACGGAATTCGTTTTAAAATAAAATAAAATTTCTTTCTTTTTTCTACACTGGGCGCGCCAGTGGCCTTGACCCAACAACATGAACAATTATGAGATAGAACTAAATAGCTAAGCAGTCAGAAATGGAAAAAACAAAGGACAGCAGCAACGGAATAACTGAAGGCAATGGGAAGGAAAGGATATAGGTAACGTTAGAGGGAGTAGAAGGACCCAAAGATAAAAGTTGGACATAAATAAAGAAGCGTTCGTTAGAAAGTTTAGAACATTTGAAAGGGATATGATATGAATTACAAATACAAGAAGGCTCAGAAACGTGCAGAGAGCAGAAAGGAGAAGGGGACAAAGCGAATCGAAAGCGGGAAGAAGGGAGTAGGGAAACATAGGGAGAAAAATTGGAAACACGGCAGCTATATGCGATAAAATCAGAATTCTACGAGGCGCAAAGCGTCAGTGATTCTTGATATGAAGATAGGAAGGAGTAAGATTGGATGACGAAATGGAGAGGCGCTTTATTAAAAAACGATAACCGAGGAGTGAACGACGAAAGAGGTTGAATGAAAGATTCAGATAGAATCGCAGGATTAGGAGAAGATTTTAAAGCGCCAATGCATAGACGAAGGCAGGAATTTTGAATTACGTCAAGTTTCGAAAGGAGAGATTTGGAGGCATTGCAATAAATAAAGGAACAATAGTCGAATTTGGACCGAATAATTGATTTGTATAGAATTAAAAGAATGCACTGGTCGCCACCCCATCTGAACGGAGATAAACATTTGAGGAGATTTAATCTTTTGATCGAGGAATTATAGATGTAATTAATACGTTCATGAAATGTAAGGCGACTATTTAAGAAAATATCTAGGTAACATATGGAATTAGCAGTGGGAATAGGAGTACCAGATACACTGATGTTCATAAAAGCACGGTTAAAGGGGGGAGAGCAAAAATTATGCAGGAAGACTTGGAAAGCGAAAGGGTGAGGTGGAGAATAGAGAGAGCATTGCTAAGAAGGGACAGTGAATGATTCAATTCGTTGCTAGCGGAGGACAGATCATCTGAGGTGCAGTAAACTAAAATGTCATCAGCAAAAAGGAAAGAGAAAGAGGGAATAGGAGGAGATGCAATATCGAAGGAGTAAATATTAAAAAGAGTGGGGCTAAGGCAGGAACCTTGGGGAAGTCCACGATAGACGCATCTGAAGGTGGAAATATAACGAGAAGATGGTTAAAGCGTTCTATGTTGAAGGAGGTTGAGTATAAGAGTGATAAAAACCGGAGGGAAATTAAGAGAGAGGAGTTTGGAGCCCAGAGAGGAAAGATGCACATTATCAAATGCAGAGCAAACATCGACAAAAGAAGCGACAGTAAATTTCTTTGATAGGAAGAATTTATCGATATCTGCAAGGAAGTAAATGATGTAATCTAGCCCGGGGCGAAAACCGAACGTATTTGAAGGGACTAGATTATTTATTAAGCCTTCAAAGAGTTTGCGCAGACATGAGGACAGGGAGATAGGACAGAAAGAATACTGATTTTTTTTAGGAATTGGAATGATGATGAAGCCGTTCCAAAACCAGAGAATAGGAAAGAACTGCAAATATTCAGAAGGGCGAGCAGCGAGGAAGGAAAGAGTTTCTTAAGAATAAGGAAAGAAAGGCCGCCCAAGACAGGAGCAGAAGGAGATGAATGAAGAAATCGTATTGGGATGACGGGTCGAGAAAATCCAGAATAAGAGGGAGTGGGAAATCCACCAAAGATCGGAATTTAATCCAACCTGTTTTGAAAAGAAGCTAATGAGGAGCGTGCAAGGCCCTGAAAGGTTCAGAAGGGAGAACGTTGTTGAGAGTTAGGAGAATGGGGACATGATCATTACCAAAAGTGCCGTCGAAAGTTCTTCAGGAGCTTACAAGATCAAGATTCGGAGATGAAATCGAGAGATCGACTACACTAGAGAAAGATGGATGGTTGAAGAAAGTAGAAGAGCAAACATTATGGAGAAAAAGTTTATGGTTTCGGATGAGATTTTCCAGAATCACACCATTAGGATTGCGCCCTGCGCAACCACACATAGGGGAGTGCGCATTCCAGTCTCCACCAATAATAAATTCAGATAGGGATGAAAGGAATGAAGGCAAAGGAAGACTAGAGAGGCTGGGGTTGTGGAAGGGTATACACGTAAGCAATATGTATAGGATTCAGGAGAAGATTTTCAAGTGAAATATGAATCATGTTAGGGAGGTTAGGAAAGGGCGGAGGAAGAAACGGGATATTGTGAGTGAGATAGGATAGATTGTATCTAATTAAAATCGCAACACCACCATACCCATCTATACGATCAGATCGAACTAGAGAATAACCTTTGAAATCAAGAGATGAGGAGGATTCAAGCCAAGTTTCAGATAACAGCGCTACATAGATATTATAAAAGTCTAATAGACACTCTACACTTAGTTTATTAGCTCGTAAGTTTTGACAATTCCATTGAAGGATGTTGAAGGCGCAAGACCGCGACATTCTAGTTAGAGGGAGAAGAAAAGGAACTCAAAGGATGAGAAAAAGAAGTGTGAGAGGGCAGAGCTGGAATTGAAGTAAAATAAAATAATGCAAGGGTAATAGGAAAGGTATAATAGACGATCATCCAACTAAAAGGAGAAGTTAATAAAGGAAAAATGCGTAGAAGAGAGAAGACCTGTCTGAAGTTGAATGCAGGCAAAATTGAAGGTACCTCGCCATTAGGAGTACCGTCAGTGATTAAAAAAAAAACGGGAGAAATACCTGCATGAACTGGGTTGACGACCAGTTTGTAGGCTCCCTTTCGTAATAAAATAACTATGTAACATAAAGGAAAAATTAATTAAAATTCGAACTGAGGAAAATTTTAAGTTAATGATTTCTGAGCGAACAGTTATCCTTGGCAAAACAGAGGCAAAAGAAAAATAGAGAGATAAGGGTAACAAATAAAGAATGGGATGCAACATGAAGAAGATGGTCAAAAGAAAGAAAAAGAAGGATGAAAGAAGTTGTCTAGTTGAAATGAACGTGATTGGATAGGAAGGCTGAAAGATTATCAAAGAACGTGGAGGAAGAGGTTATATTAAAAGAGGCAAGGAGTGACAACTGTGGAGAGATTGGAGATGACAAAAAATTAAGAGAAAGACTAAGAGGAACTGGTAAGAGACTGTAGGATATGGAGGGATTGGATTGGGGGGAATCGCCGTGATTCAGAGCGCAACCATTTGATGGGAAACGAGAGTAAAGGAAAGGAATGATGGGAAATTGAGGAGAAGGCTTTGAGTAGGATTTGGGTTTGGTTGTTTTGCGGAATGTGGAGGATTAAGGACGTGGAAGAGATGGGAATTTAGATCTTTTGGGGGAGGCGTTTGAAGAGGAAGTAGGGGCTGCTGCGCGATTAGCATAAGAGAAGGCTGGAGAGGCAGAACTGGAGGATTTAACTTTAATGGTTTCGTGAAAAGAGATATTCTCGAAAGCCATGATTCTTTTTATGTCCTTCTGCTGCTGTCATTCGGGACAGACTTATCAAAAGAGCTGTGACATCTTTGCAGTTGCGACAAAAGGGAGGCTCCTGGAGGTTCGTACAATCGGAGGAAGGATGTTTGGAGGAACAATGGAAACATGAAGGAAGAAAGCTGCGACAATGACGTGCAATATGCCCGAAAAGGAAACATTTGGAACACTGGGTGGGAGAACGGATACTTGGTGACACTGTAAAACGAAGTTTGTAAATTTATACAAACTCAGGAATTTCTTATTATCAGATGCAAATTTCAAATGCTTCAGTTTTTCATACTAATTCAGACATATAAACTTCTTTTAAATTTCCACTGAATTTGAACATATGATCAGCTTTTATCGGAAGATAATGAGAGGAGAAAGAATTTAGTGCGAAAAAAAGAAGAATATTCCGTCAACACCTTAAGCTCTAGCTTGCTGTTTTCGTCCATGAAACTTTAATTATAAATTATACCGGGATTTCTAACATCATTAAACGAAGCAAAGTAATTTGATTCCCCGTCAGATTCAGATCATGAAATACGTTCGTCTTTAATAATAGTTGTTTTCCCTCTTAGATGTAGGTAGACGATTTAAGAAGTGCGTCCAAAAGGTTGTGAAAAGTATAGGACGATCAGCTTAGTTACACACACATCGAAAATCTTGTTACATATTATAAAGAACAGAATTGAAAGGTATAGAGAACCGTGCATCGATGATACGCAGTATGGTTTCAGAAAGGGATCATCAACAAGAGATGCGATTGCGGCATTAAGAATCATGGGAGAAAGAATGACTGCTTTAAATGGTAAAATATATGTATACTATGTTGATTATGCCAAAGCATTTGATGTTTTTTTTTTGTTTTTTTTTTTTTTTTAATTTAAATGGGGTCAGTGCCAGCACTGACCCAACTACATGAGCTTAGATCATCTACTCAAATTCTGAGACGATCGGAGATAGAGAGTATAAAGGAGAGTAGGAGGGCAATAACGGCTAGAGATGAGAAGGAAAGGATAAAGGAAGCATTGAAAGGGGTAGGAAGATCCAACGCCAAGAGTTCGGCGTATAGATGAGAGCACTCGGGAGAAAGAGCAGGACATTCAAAAAGGATATGGTTGGGGTCGCATATAAAGGGAGGATCAGCAGAATGGAGAGGGCAAAAGGGAGAAGATGAATGGGAAAAAGAAAAACGAGAAGTAGAATGGAATCAATTATTTAAGACATTGAAAGTGGTATATATACCGGATAAACTGATAGCATTAATACAGAAGTTATACGAGAACTAAAAGGCGACGGTAAAATGGAGAAATAAACTGTCTAAAACAACAGAAATTGCCAAAGGAGTGTGACAAGGATGTTTACTATCACCAGCGCAATTCAATATTTACTTCGAATTCATAACATTTGAAGGAGTTCAAGAAGGTGTAAAAATTGGTGGACGATGTATAAAAATTATAAAGTTTGCGGACGAAAAAGTGTATTACTTGCAAATAGCAAAGATGGACTGTCAAAAGTGGTACAAAGATTAAGCTGTGTAGCAGAAAAATATGGAATGAAAATAAACATTGAAAAAACAAAGATAATGTGCAGCAGCAAAACGTCAGTGGAAATGAATATAGCAATCAATGGGCAAAAGGTAGAACAAATGGAGTTCTTCAAATATCTAGGACACATAATAACGGAGAATGTATATTGTAGCAAAGAAATCCGGCGAAGGATTGCAATGACAAAAGTAGCGTTCATGAGAATAAGGCAGGTGATTACGCAGAACATACTCTCTACTGGACTGCGGAATCAAATAGTTTGTTTTTTTTCTTGTTTGGGTTTTTCCCTGGGCTTGTTAGCAACGGACGATTACCCATCAACACGTGTACATAGCAGCAATTAGAAGTAACAAGTAATAGAATCTGACAAAGAATGCTATAACTAAGGATGGAGAAACAATAACAATCAACGTCGAAAAATGCCAAACGTATGCATCCTGAAAAGAAAAGGAATGGCATTGCCGAAGTTAAGAGCAAAAGGAGTTAGCTGTCCCATATCATGGCCACATCTGCAATTACAGAGCCCACAGTACAAACTTACAAAGGAATCTGGCTACAAATAATTAAAAACGAATAGTTAAGTCGTATGCATGGGCAGTGGCACTTTACGCGGCGGAAACATGGACGCTAAACAAGAGAGGTAGACAGAAAATTGAAGCTTTTGAAACATGGTGCTGGCGACACATGTTGAAAATCTCGTGGGTCGATAAAATATCGAATGAGGAAGTTTTTAATCGAGCACAAGAAGAAAGGTCACTCTTGAACACGATCAAGAAAACAAGGCTGAACTGGATACGACACATTTTAAGACATAATAGTCTACTGAAAAATATCATAGAAGGAAAAATAGTCATGCGCAGACCGAGAGGAAGACCAAGACAGACGCTGGGGGATATAATCAAGAAGGAAGCAAACATCGAGACATACGCGGAACTGAAAAAGTGGAGGACTTGGACGATAGGGGTGAACCAGTGAATCGACTGAAACACCAATCGATCGATATGCTATCCATTAACCTTTACTAATAATTTTTCATTCAGCTGAACATGTTCTAAGACGTGACTAATTAAACTCACTTTAAATTTTTCGTTTATGAATTTATGCAATTATTCATTCTTTTAGTTTATAAAGTATATATTTTTTTTTTCTTGGCGACAATAAGCGAACACTGAGGTAGACTTTTGAATACGTTTTTCTCTTTATAATTACGAAGAGAAAAAGTAAATAAATGAAAAATGTTGTTAAACTTAACTAAAACTCACTCCTTAAATATTTTTCAATACTTGTTTTTGGCAGACTACAGAATCAATCTGAGTAATTTATGATGGATTTTAAAATAATAACGGAACATTTCGGTGAACTATTTGATTAATCTTGTTGCAGACTAATTCAGTTTTTAACGAACATTGGCAGAAAAGAGCATCAATTTTTTATGCGACGTGAAATATCCAACAAGAATGTACCAAGCGCTTAAACGATAGAAGGAGAAGAAAAAGAAAGAATAAATGCAGCGCTGTAGGAAGTAAAAACACTGCTTGAAAATAGAGAGGAGTACAATAAAGATCGTTCTAATGAAAATGACGAGTATTCGAACATTATGTGATTAGGATCACACACAAAGTGACTGTTGGACGAATGTAGAGGACAATATGAAGATGGCGCGAGTGCTTTCGGTTCCAAGTCATGTGGGTATTGATGGTAACGAGACGCTTGATTTCTTAGCACGCTTAGCGTTATACTCCCACATTTTTTTAAAAAGATTCCTGGTCACGACATACTTCCCCTCTCCAAAAGAATACACGCCTGACTTTGGTCGTATGTGCCTAGACCCCCTTCCTGTTCTTGGTTCTATCATTTTCCTACTCTTAAACATTTTTTCATCATTTCTATCTGCCTTCTGCGGTTCAATCATATTTTGCTCCCATCCTCATGGCATCGTTTTGCTCTTTTCCCATCCCCTTATTGCCATTTGCACTCTGGCGACTGTTCCTTCGTTTGTGATCATGGCCACGTGCTGTTTCAATGTTCCAGTCTTTCCTCCGAACGTAATATCCTGTACGTTCAGCTGTTAAAGCTGAATTTTCCTACTCCATATAGTGCTTCCTACATCTTAGCTCTGCCGTCATCCAATGTGGTTCCTATTCTTGCCTCTTTTTTGTCATCGATTCGGATTAAAATTTAATCTCTAATCTAGTCCAATTGTCCTAGGTAGCTGTCTTTGGTCGGCCAAGCCCCCCCCAAAAAAAAAAATAGATGGCGCGAGAGAGAATTAGAAAAGCGATGAATTGAGCAAACTGTGCCCAAAGCGCAGGCGGCATTTCGCTGAGACACTAGAGCAGCGCATAGAAGGGATGTCAGGAAACCATAAATAGTGAAGAAAATAAGGGTGAATGGACAAGTATAAAGAATACGGGTTAGTGACTGAGGTGAGTAGGGAGGGGGGGTTACTGGAACGACACAACTATTAAATACCTCTCTTTTCTATCTGACTCCAAAAGGACAATTAAATATACATCTTAATAAAATAATCTAAATATTTGTCTCTTATTAAATAGAAAATTAATATTCTCATTTTCATTAGCTACTAAGCATAAAAAATAACTTTTATTTCAAAACTGGAGCCGTTTCCAGAAGTTGAGGTATTATATTTTTTTCTTATTTTAATTACAGAAGTGCGCCGATTAAAAACAAAACTTACTATAGAATAGGCTGCAAACTTTTTTCCAATTTTTTTATTTTTTAGTATTTAATTTTTTTTATATTCCAATCGCGTAAATATGTCGATTTAAAGAAAAGTAACCGCCTAGAAAAAACGCACTTTAGGGTTTTTCCAGTTTTTGCTTTGCTGATTGCTACACTTATATTTCCCAGAATCTGGGTTCTTAACTTTTAAAATTACAAGTGCTTTGTAAATTTTTTATATTCTAATAATAAGAATACGGTAATTAAAATAAATCAACATTCTAACTTCAAAATAACCGGCTGTGGACTTTTTGCTGAATTGTTTTTCTAGCGTCTTCAATTTCAACAATATAAATCATAAAACATTTTCGCTCTTAAAGAAAAAAATTGTTTAACCGTTAGAATTTGCGATAAGGTATATGGCAACAGTATCGGCTGCCACATTGTCAAAAATAGTCTATATAAGGCAGCCAACTTATACATAAAATATATACAGACACCTCTGGCTGTCACTCAAATTGGTGTGTATATAATACATAAATGTTTCATCACAATGATCTGGTTGCTAGAGCACTTGGCTTCCTTTATGGACGTCTTGAGTTGGATCCCAGGCCATCTGACAGTATATGTATGTGCGCTAGTTAGTATACAATAGCAGGCGCTTTCGGGCTGCAATTGTAGTGTGATAACAAGCGGTTACAATCAGTTGCGAGTGTAGTCTTGCGTGTGCGCTGGCATCACATAAATATTCAGCAAGTGAGCAATTACATCAATGTGAGTAGGCCAGTCGTACTTTTTCTCTTTTCCTTTTAATTCATCCAGGTTCCATTTTCCCGAATTTTTAAAATTTCTTTTTTCTTTAGTGTCAATCTGCATTTTGAAATTAATGGTATGAGGTCACTATCTATATCTGCTCCAGGGTAACTTTTGTACAATTTAATTTGATTCCTATATCTTTGTCTAACTAATATATAATAATTAATTTAATATCTGCTCGTTTCTCTTGGTGCTATACATGTGTATCTTCTCCTCTTATGATTTTTAAATAAAGCATTATTCACTGTTAAGCTATGTTGTTGATTAATCGTCCCCCTCTTTGGTTTGTTCGAACCTAATCCGTATTTTCCATACTGCACTTCTTCTACCACTGCATTGAAGTTCCCCGTAATTATTGCATTTTCTTTATTACCGATTGTTTGTAATATACCATCTACTTTCTCATATATTTCTTCTATCTATTCATCTTTTGCACTGCCTATCAGCATATAAACCTGAATTAGTGTCGTTGAGACAAGTTCTGTCTGTAACGTTATCATCATTATCCTTTCGTTTATAACCGCTGCGGTGTTGACGCTCGGTTCGCTGTGTTTGTCTAGTACGAAGTGTACTCCTTTGCTTCCTTTTCCCTATCCGCTGAATATTATTCTATAGTCTTCGCTCCAAAAATCTCCACTTCCTTCCAATCTCAACTCGCATAAACCTATTATGTTCATTTTTAACCTTGTCATTTCTATTTTTTTAATTCCTCTAAATTTCCTTTTTTTAAGAGAGTTCATATGTTCCACGTTCCTAGTCTGGTTATCTTTTTTACTTTTTCTTTTGTTTGCCTTTCCGCTATTCTTCCTGGAAAATCTTCTTTTTGATCCTCTTTAACAAGTATGCTCCCTCTCGCAGAGTTCCGCTTCAATTAACGTTACCCGTCAATAACCGTTCAATGCCTGGAATCGATTTCCGATTCATCTTTATCTCTTATAATTATAGCATAACATAGCAGTAATATCAACTGATGCGATTATCAAAATAAAATGAAGTGCAATCGAGATAGATTCCGATTTTCAGTGGTTTTTTAAAAATTTTCAAGCTTTATAACAATTCACACATTTTGTGCGTGATTTATAACAGAAATTTGTTTTCAAAGGCGTAGTCGAATTTTATCTTCGTTCGAAGAAGATTTTAAATATTTTACGAAACGCTTGTATTTATAACATCTTTGCAATATTGTCCTACATGTTTGTTTTTTGTTTTGCACTTGTCTCTAGTTATGTTTACATTAATGTATTTACAAAGGAAATTTGAATAATCTTATTTACCTAATTTCCATCGTCGATCATCGTCAGATGTTAAATCTACCTTCTTCAGCAAATTTTCTGCTAAATGACGAACATCGGTCGAATCCGGGAAAACTCCTGCAATGCCACTAATCACAATTTCTTCTCCAGGTTCGCAACGGGCTAATCGGCGTCCGGCATTCAAGGCTATTTCCTTATTAAATACATTTTCCGGAGTCATATTCCAGTCTGCAAGTAAAAATACCCATTAATACACGCACACATAAATGTATGTATAATTTAATTTTTATAAAAGATTTATCCGCATTAATCGAAATGAAAAATAATTTTTGATATCTCAAATACAGTAAAATGTTCTAGGGGAAAGGGGGGCATAACAGGGACGCGGGGCACGACGGGGCCAGCAACATTTACAAGTATCCACAGGCACTAGACGTATGTTGTCGCTAATAGGTGACCATTTTGCATCAGTCTTCAGTCTGACAGTGACCGGCGACTAAACTGCTTGCATTTGATTTTTACGATAAAAAGTTTTTTTCAGCGTCATTTCATCTAATTTTGAATGATTACGAAAACGCATATAAAAAGTTAAATGTTTAGATTACTACTACCGTTTTTTTATTGTGTTTTTCTAGCGACATTACTTATTGATATGTTTTGAACAAAATCACTCTAAATCACTTCGTTTTCTTTTTATTCATTATTTAAAATAATGTTAGACATGAGGCATAACGGGGACATGGCTATGGGGCACGATGGGGTACCCCATTATGCCCCTGTTACATAAGTAGTCTGAAAGAATGGTCCGTTATATTTATATAGTATAATAACTCTCGCAGAAAGAGGGCAGAAGGTTACGGTTGAGGTATGTTTTAATGCAGCCGGAACTTACATGCCTCCAATGCTAATATTCCCTCGACAGAAAATGAAGCAAGAGTTATTGGATCGAGCTCCTCCAGGGATGACCGCAGAGTGCAACGCTCGAGGCTGGATGACTATAGAGACGTTTATAACCTGGTTCCAACGGTTTTTCTGATGCGTCAATAACTAACCTAGTCTTGCTTCTTCTAGATGGTCATGTAACGCACAAACAAAACATAGAGGTTATTGAATATGCACGCAAGAATGGTGTTGTAATGCTTTGCTTTCCCTCGCACTGCACCTACAGGCTCCAACCTTGGATGTTGGCTTTATGAAACCTTTGAGTGTATACTATGACCGAGCCTGCTCTAACTGGTTAAGGTCGCAGCAAGGGCGAATAATAACAACTTTTCAAATAAGCGAAATATTTGCACGTGCTTATATTCAAGCTGCAACAATATTTACAGGAATCAATGCATTCAAAAAATGTGTCATATGACCATTCAATCAAAATAACTTTACAGATTCAGATTTTTTAGCTACATCAACAACAGACATACCGCTAACAAATGATGAGCCTAAAACAGCTTCTTTAACCATTTTTGCCTGCAGCTACGTCACTTTTACATCAGAGAACTCCTATCTCAAAGTCTCAGCCCGGACCATCAATACAAAACGGAGATAGCCTAATTCGATCTCCGATTCGAAAAGTATGTCGTAACTTAACAACTTCCTTCAAAAAAGCTTCTCCCAAGGACATTCTCACGACCCCAACAGTCAAACAAAGAAACCAAACAAGGAAAAAATATCGCAGAGGGAAAACTGTTGTTCTTACTTCAACCCCCTACAAAAACAAGTTACAAGAATGAGAACAATTTAAACGAACGAAAAAGTGTTTAAATCCATATGATCCACGGGTTGAAAAAAAACTCTGAGAAACAGAAGACCCAAAAAGTTCACTCTGATGTAGTAAATGTAGACAAGAATACCTTATGCCTGTATTGCGTTGAAGTGAACCGCACTTATTTGAAGTCTTCGGGGGTGGCTTGCCAGCTATGTGGACGTTGGGCTCATTCAACCTGTGCTGGTGTTGACGATAAAAATACAGAAGAAATCCACATCTGCTTTTTTTGTGACGAAAAATAATCATGTACCCCATACTGCCCCTACTATGGTGCACGATGGGGTTTTCATGAGAGTTTCGTAAAATTAAAATTAAAACATTATTTGATTAGTTACTTTACCAAATTCTATGCCAAATGACAATTTAATATATAACCAAAGTGTTGTGATTAGTTTTAATTAATAAATACATTCTGTTTATGCTTTTATTATTTATTTCCCTTAACGTCCCCGTTATGTTCCCCTTTCCCCTATTACGTAAAAATTAAGGAAAGATGTACACAAATGTATATAGAAAATTTTCTACTTGTGGTTTGCGTTCGTTTTTTAAAATTTGCCCCCCCCCCCGCTGAAGATCTATTAACCTTGAAACACAAAGATTAAACGCAAAAAAATAAAAATTGATTATTTAGTTTTCAACTGTCTCAGTCATTTTATAGTTAACAGTATTTCATATATACACATTTAAATATAAATGTATGCAGGAACGTCACCAGCCGGTTAGATAAATTGGGCAACATGATATTTGTATGTAAATAAGTTCTCATCGCTTTTTATAAATATAAATCCCTTATTTAAATGAAATATAAATTGTAAGTGAATTGTGAATAAAATAAATGAGACTTCTAAAAATTTATTATAATTTTAGATGTATATTTAAATAACAATGAATATATTTTTGTTAATTACCAGTGCATTTCTGTTATTCACCTATATTAAATGACACAAAGGACGTATGACATAAATATTAACATAATTTCGGAAATAATTTCAAATAATTCGAAAATTTTAATTAAAACATAATCTTCTAGGATTCATGTAAATTTTTAAATTATTGTGTTGATGAAATCTTATAGGTTCTCGGGAATGATCTTTGGTTGGACACTAATCATTGTAAGACCATTGAAATAACTTTCTATCATTGTACTACTTAGCCAGATTTTAATCCGCCTCAGGTTGTTAAATGACTTCTCTACAGTATATGTTGTGCACAGTAAAGCGACCATTTCAGGGAAAGAAGTATTTTCTCTCTTTTATGACTTCGACAATACTCAACTTAGTTTGGTTTGTCTTGTCTTATCACAATTTTGTTTCAAAATGCGATTTCGTTTTTCATGTTTGGTAAATCGTAAAATTTTGAGAAGGATGCACATATCCTGCATTTGCGCCGGGTGTAATTTAGACAGCGCAAGTAACGTATTGTTTTCCTCAGCAAATCACTCTTGAAGAGAAGTAATAATTCAGTCCAAGTATAGTATAATCGAAAACTGCTTTCAGAACTCCAGAAGGCTTTTTGCTGGCTAATTGTTTGCGTATCATTTTCTTTTAACAATACTCGGCAATGATGTCGTGTCCTCTTCAAGCCCGAGCTTTTTTATAATAGCAGTGGCATCTCTAATAATTTCATCCGTGGCGTTTCCGGGATCTTAGCGGTGGCTTTTCAGCAAATCTAAAATATGTTTAATATACCGTGCTGCCTTGACAATATCCAATGTTATAGATTGAATAGCATTTTTCATTATAGCTGAATAATTACTTATCAATACAAGGCGAAAAATAAATGAAGCTCTAAAAACAGCAACGTAAAACTGGAATGATATATTCGGAGTCGTGCTGGTTCCCTCATTCGTTAAGGTTTCTAACGCTTCCATTATTGTGCAAAAATTATCTGTAAATACTCTGATGGTTTTGTGTTTTTCGCGCCATCTTGTTCCAAAAGAGATTAGAAATGTTTGATATTAACTTCCTTCTCAAAACTGATTCGCGAAAAAATGTTATTATTTCTTTGATTGTTCCTATTGTGTTTCTAATTGCAGGTAGAACATTTATATATCATTTATTAGCAAATTCAGTTTCTGTAAAGAACAATGAAAGAATAGAGCTTTGGTATATTTTTTGTGCAAGATTTACACCATCGCTTATTTCGGACATTTTCGAACAGCCATCGAATCGTCATCGCCGTTGAACCCCAATCCAAGGCATTTATCTGGATTAAGTTCTTCCTCAGACAAAAAGTCATCAATGACATTTGCAATAGAATTTGTGTCTAAACCTTTTTGCTCAACAAATCCTATGGATTTCACTTTTCTCTTCATTGAAATAACGTATTCCAAATGATAATTACTCGTTTCGAGAAATGTCAGCTGTTTTGTCAGCTAACACACTATATGCCTCTAATTTTTTTAAAAATTTCCTCACAATATCTGTCCTCTGATAATTTACTTTTATATATCAACAAATTGATAGCTTGAATTTGTTTTCCCACGTTCAAAATGTATCTTCAAGTCTGCATAACCCGCGGCAATTCGTAACTTTTACAAGCCTTCATTTGCCTCTCCGCGCTAAGTTGGAGGAACCATAAAATGTAATGCCACATATAATCAACTTAATAATTTTCTGTTTTCCTGATTAACGCCCTGCGAATATTTACTGAGGTTTATATCCACTGACAAACTTTCAAACAATAATCTAGCAATTTCCAGTGCCTCCTTATGGAATTGTGTTTCCACATTTTGCATTGCTCATGTGCATTCTGAAATCCGCAAAATGGATTCTTTATGAATGATCCCAATACCCTTCTAACGGAACTTGGATTTGGGGAAATAAAGTACAATATTTGCAAAATACGTTTTTTTTTTTTTTTGCAGTTTGGAGTATACCAACCATGGCAAATACGCCTGCAACCATGAACAATTAAATTTCCTCTTCAGGTACTTTGCGTCTTGGGCAAAATCATATATCTCAGTAGGCGACCAACACTTTTTAAGCAATTTTTTCTTTTCGATCGGAAACATTGACACTCAGTTAACTTTACATCAGAGATGTGTTTCTACTGAAAGGTATGCATTTTTACATTTTCTTTATAGTGCCATACTTAATTCCTGAGCGTTGGCGACTATCTATTGGTAAATCTCAGCTGTACAGACATAGGCATAGTGTTCATAGCAATTATTATATGCAACGCGAGCGTACACGCGCAAGAATTCATTCGGAACAACGAAATTTAGCCCAATCAGTTTTAGAAAGAAGCCAACGGGGAGATTGAAGGGGCTTGAAAGACTTGGGAGGGAGCACGTCATTAAGAGTGAGCAGAATGGGGACATGATCGCTGCCAAAAGTGCCGTCGAGAGTCCTCCAGGAGCATAAGAGACCAAGATTGGGAGAGGAAAAGGAGAGATCAACTGAACTAGAGGAAGAAGGTTGCTTGAAGAGAGTAGGAGACCGATCATTAAGTAGAAAAAGATCATGATCCAAGATAAAATTTTCAAGAATCAAACCATTAGGATTATTTCCAGCGCAGCCCCAAAGAGGAGAGTGAGCATTCCAGTCGCCTCCAATGATGAATGGACCAGACAACGATGAAAGAAATGAGATAAGAGGAAGATTAGAGAGGCTGGAGTTAGCAGGGTTATAAACGCAAGCAATATGTAAAGGATGCAGAAGAAGATTCAAAAGAGATGTGTGAACCATGTTAGGAAGATTAGGATAGGGAGGAGGAAGACAAGGGATATCGTGCGATAGGTAGGATAGATCGTATCTAATGAGAATGGCGACGCCACCGTAACTATCCACACGATCTGACCGAACTAAAGAATAGCCTTTGAAATGTAGAGACGAGGAGGATTTGAGCCAAGTTTTGGATAACAACGCCACATGGATATTATAGAGGTCTAATAAACCCTCTAAACTTAATTTGTTAGCTTGTAAGCTACGGCAGTTCCACTGCAGGATGTTCAAAGCATGAGCACGCGACATGCTATCTAGGATACAAGAAAATTAGAATAGGATAGAAAATGAAGGGAGGGACGAGAGTAGCTATAAAAGAAGAAAGAAAGGTTAGTAAATAAGAAGCGAGCACATAGGTGCACTTTCAACTTGAGGAGGAGAAAGGAAGAACAAGGAAATTGAAGACGAAAGAAGTCCTGCCCACCACAATATGCGGGCCAATTTTCCGGACCTTTTCTATTCGTATCAATTTGGTATAATTCAAAGCGCAGAGAGGAGTACCTGCACGAACATGGCTGACCACCAGTTTGTAGGTCTCCTCCCCTGAAGGGACAATTATACCTGAATATGAACAAATTAAACGACACGAGCACAGAGGCATGTCTAGTGTTCTTGAAGCGTAAGTAAGGCGTTATCCTTGGCTAACAGGAAGAAAAAGGGGGAGGGAGATAAAGACAAGGAGAAGGCAAATATATGCTTTACAAGGAATGGACGTAATTGGATAAGAAAGAAGAAAGATTGTCAAGGAAAGAAGAGGAGGCGGCTATGTTATGAGAAGCGTGGAGTTCCATGATTGCGGTGGAAATATTAGTGATATTAAATGGGGAGTAATTAGGGGAGGAATTAGGAAGCAGGCTGCGAGGAGCTAGAAAGTTGCTGGAAGGCAGCAAAGAATTCAGCTGAAGGGAATCTTCACGATTCAAGGCCCAACCAACAGATGATGAACAGGTGTAGGGGGAGGGGACGGCGGGAAAGTGAGGAAGAGGCTTGGAATGCGATTTTGATTTAGGAGATTTATGAAAAGTGGGAGATTTAGGACGAGGAGGAGAAGACAATTTATTAGTTTTAGAAGAAGAGGCTTGAGAGGAATAAGGGGCTGCGGCACGATTAGCATAGGAAAAGGCTTGGGAGACGACACTAGAGAATTTATGTTTGGCGGCTTCTTGAAACGATATGTTTTCGAACGCAATGATTCTTTTAATATCCTTCTGTCTAAGCCACTCCGGGCAGACACGATCGGACGAGCTATAGCAACCTTTGCAGTTGCGACAAATAGGAGGCTCCTGGAGGTTGGGACATTCCGAAGAGGGATGTCTGGAAGCACAGTGTGAGCAAACGGGATGAGAGCTACGACAATGGCGCGCAATATGTCCAAAAAGGAATCATTTAGAGCACTGAGTGGGAGAACGGACACTGGGGGAAACGGGAAAACGGAGTTTGTAAATCGTTACAAACTCCGGAAGGAACGACTTAGCGAATTTAAGTTCGACACTCCTGGTGGGAATTTTTTTTCCATCAGAAGAGCGAAAGATACAACGAACTGCAACTACAGGGATAGAAGAAACAAGCCCCTCTCTAATTTCGTCTTCGGAAAAGGAAGGAAAGATTCCAGAGATAACGCATATACTAAACAGAGCATTGGTGGGGATATACGCGGTAATATTGTTGGACTGAAAAAATGAAGAATTGTTCAGAAACTCATTCGCCGCAGAAGCAGAGGGAAACATAACCGAGATACGCCTCCTGCCCTGGGGAATGATGTCCGAAAAGGAAGTTGAAATTTTACAGATGAGCCTAGCCAAAGCCAACGGGTGCAAATTCCCGATGTTCTCGTCTAGGGTGGAGTTTTCGACAAAAACTTTAAAGGGACCAGGATGATCGGAAGGAAAAACATTAATAAAACCTTTACTATTATTATTATTATGATTGGTGGATAAAATGTTGTTGTTGTTGATGTTTTTACTACTATTATCATTATTATTATTATTATTGTTATTGTTGTTGGTATTATTGTTATTGTTGTTGGTATTATTATTATTATTATTATTATTGCTATTACTACTACTACTAGCGATATTAAAGTTTTCGACTGTTTTAATCGCGCAGCTGTTATTATTTGTATTAGAGAGGTTGGGCAAGTCAGGTTGCGAAAGCCGCAGATCCTTGTTTGGTAGAATCGTTGTTAGCGAAAGAGGGCTGGATGGCTTACGCTTTCCGGCAGCGTCAGCCTCCATTAGATTCAGCGACATGTTCGCTTTGTTGGTTTTTGAATCTTTGGAGGAGGCCGCAGGGCGGCCCCCACTAGACGAGCTCATCGGTCGAGCAAATCACATTAAAATATACGTAAAATTAGGAAAAAGAGAAAAAAAAGAAATGAAAATAAATCGCTATACAAATCGGAATAAATAACAGTAATCTAAGAATTCGTAGAGCGTCTAAATAATAGTGAAATGCGACAACGAAGAGATAATAAATGAAACGATCTCACCGATCTGCCGAAACAACTGATTATCGAGCTGATAACGCGATAACGAGAACGCGAGCGCACACGGGATAAACCACTACGAAAGTAACTTTACAAAAAAGAACTTGCGATATTAACTTTCGAGGTGAAATTAAATTTCATTGTGTTTATGAGCCGCCGTTCGATTAGAATATATTTTTGAACAATAAAAGATGAACAAAAATCTGGGTAATATGAAATTATTATTCCATTTTGTGGAATGCCAAGGAATCGGCTTGGAAAAATATATCTATTGATTTGGAAAATGTTTCAATTCATTTATAACCTTTAAAAATTCACGTTAAAGGAGACGTTAAAATTTAAACTATGTATATGGGAAAATTGAATGGAATCAATGCTCGCGAGTTACAGAATAATTAATTCAAAAATATGTTATGTTATGTTAGATTTAAGAAATTTAAATAGTAAATATAACTCTATATCCAGTGCTGTAGAATGTGATATATGAATGTCAGACCTTATGATGAATTACTTGAAACGTTAAAGAAAAATGGATATGTTAAAAAATATTTGACTTGTTTTAAACATTGTAGATACAATATACCAAATTCTTTACTACTCAGTGTGATACATTTTACAATAATTAAATAAGAAAAACTTCTCTCTTCGTCCGATCTCCCTAGCATCGTGTCTCAGAAAACTGTTTGAGGGCATGCTTAACAAGCGCCTGGTCTGGTGGCTCGAACACAATAACGTTTTTACTTCTAATATGTTTGGTTTCCGTCCAGGCTTAGGTCCTGCTGACTGCGTCAGTCTGTTTGTTTCCTATATCTATAAATTTTTCATCGATAAACAGTACACTTTAGCTACTTTTATCGATGTTTCCAGTGCTTTTGATAATGTCCATCTCCCTACTCTTCGAGATAGAATGATAGCAATTAACATCCCGACGCATTTTTGTTCCCTCATTGTTAACTTGATGTTAAATCGTACTATTCTCCTGTCTTCTTCTTCGTTCGAGGTTACAAGAGTTGTTTCATGTGGTCTTCCACAAGGATCCTGCCTTAGTCCTACTCTTTTTAATATTTATACTATTTCTGTTGCTTCTCTTTCTACGAACTCCTCTTCCTTATTTTTTGCCGATGACATTCTTCTCTTTTCCTTATCCCGTGATATCGTAGATGCTAACGAAAGTGTTAATTCGTCTCTAGCTACTTTTGAACAATCTCTTTCCTCTTTGAACCTTTCTATTTTCCCTTTAAAATCCTCTTGTATTGTCTTTTCTCTTCGTCCTTTTAATCCCGCTTTAGTCTCTGTATCCTTTAACGCCAATCTTATCCCTCGTAAGAAATGCTTCTGCTATCTCGGTGTGTTCCTCAACAGTCCTCTGTCCTTTTATGAACATATTAATTCCCTTTCCTCTTCTGCCCTTAAAAGACTGAACTTACTGAAAGCTCTTTCCCCAACAAAGTGGGGAGGCGATCCTTTTCCCCTTATTTCCTTGTACAATTCGATTATCCGTTCCAAATTCGACTACTGTTCCTTTATCTACGGCTCTGCCTCAAAATTACTTCTTTCCAAGCTGGATATAATTCAAAATTCTTGTATTCGTCTTTGCCTTGGTGTTCTTAGATCTTCTCGAGTACCAGCAGTTCTCGCTGAGTCTAACTTGCCTCCCCTTTTCATCCGCAGATCCTATTTAGGTTATCGCTACGCTTACCGTTATCATCCTCAAAACTTATTCCTTCATATCTTTCCATTCTGCAAAACTGATGTTTTACTACCAAGAAAATTCCTATTCTAGCCCACATTGCTTTGCGGCTGAATTCCTTTTTATCCTGCACAATTTCTTATAACAATCTCCCTTACTTTTCTTTCAATTTTGCAGATCTCTCCAATCCTCCCAATGTATTCTACTTTCCTTTTTCCTCCAAATCCCTTTCCTATCCAACAGTTATACAGGAATTCCATAGTTATATCGAATCTCGTTTTCCTTCCCACATGGCTATTTTTACGGATGGTTCGAAGGGGCCTAATGGAGTTGGAGCTTCTTACAACAGTCCGAGCATTTATTTCTCTGAATCTTTTCGTCTCCCTTCCTTTTTTACTATCTTTACGGCCGAGTTAATGGCCATTCTACGCTCCATAATTCATATTTCCTCACATCGTTCTTCTTCCAAGTATTTAATTATCTCCGACTCCATGTTTGCTTTTAAAGCTATTTCCTCTCATTTCCCCTCTCACTCCTCTGACCTTTACATCCTCCGTATTCGCTTTCTCATTCACACTCTCTTCTCACTTCACGCTATCCGCATTGAAATGCTCTGGGTCCCCAATCATATGGCGATAGAGGGTAACGAAATGGTAGATTCCTTGGCTCAGATTGCTGTATCCTCCCGCTTTTATTTCACTAAAATTCCAGCTTCTAATTTACTCCCATTGTGCAAAAAGTTTCATGTTACATTTTGGTCAGATTTTTACGTTTCCTCCTTTTCTAATCATCCTTCCTTTTATTTTTCCATCCAAACTAATCTTCCCACGCGGCCTTGGTTTTACGATTTTCCTTCGCTTCGCCGCTCCGTTATTGTCACTATTATCCGTTTACGTCTGAATCACGTACTCTTCTTCCTTCTTCATGTTTTCGTTTTCATCTTGCTCTTTCCCCTTATTGCCCTCTTCACTTTGACGATGAAGCCGTCTGTGATCCTGACCATATCCTCTTTGAATGTCCATCCCTCGTGAACGAACGCACCTCGTTGTATTCCAATCTGCTGTCACTCAAACTCCCTACTCCTTATTGTGCTTCGTATATCTTATCGTTTCCGTCGATCTCAGTTGTTCCTATCCTCAGTTCCTTTATCTTATCAATAGCTGACCGAATCTACATTTAACTGATCCTTCTCTTTCCTTTTGTTTCTAGGCGAAGATCCTTTGTTGACATGCCCAAAGTGGGGGAAAGAAAAAAAAAAAAAATTAAAGATTGCATACAATGCAACTGTAAATATTTCACTGATTTTTTGCGAAATATGTATTCTCAAACTTTTGGAAAAGATTCTATTAATGAAAGTGGATCATTTTTTATTAAAAGTGCAATTTAAGAATATGAAAGTTGAAACCTAAAACAATTTCAAATTTTGGTTCATTAATTTTTATTAATTTTTGATCTAAAATTTTTCAATTTTGCTTGTAATGTTTTAAATATTTTTTCGTATTATATTTATATTTTTAGTTATAAATTTGAAATAAATGTATATAATTAATAAAGCAAGTATTTTCGACTCGATTTCTGCCTTTGAATAGGATGTGGCAGATGACATATTGCATCAGGAAAACTGCATTCCTTTGATGAAAGTTTGTTGCATCAGAATATGAAGGAAATTATCAAAGACTTGGACGCATGCTTATTTGTGTGTGTGTGTGTGTGTGTGTTGGTGTTAGTGTGTGTATGTGTATATGAGGTGTAGTCTTGTGTAAGGTATAGGCGGGAATAAAGGTATACGAATAGTCAGATCTGGTTTCGACAGTCACAACAGCATTTGCGTGGAGACTTAACGCTGCATTTTTATAGTAATGGCGGCAGTGTTGGTACTGTGCGACTTATGTCGGCGGCGCAACAACTTAGTGTGTGTGTACTGTTAGCACACATATGCAATAGGTTTAAATACATAGGAACGATCAGTGTACTTTTGTGGTGGCCGCGGCTAGTCATACTCCGAAAATACTTTATGAAAGGTCAAAAAGTTAATGTCAAACAGATGGTGGAGAGGGAGAGAGAATTTTTGAAAGTGTGGAAAATAAAAAATACATTCGAATTAATTTTTGAATACTTAAGCTCCAAATTTTGAAAAATTGCAGCAAAGCAAATGAAAGCTCAAATAATATTCAGTTGCAGACCAAAAGAAAAAAAAAAACTAGTTTCAAACTTTTAAACGAAAATTTTGGTTAGTTCCTATGATGTGTGCAAAATCTTGAACGCTCTTAGCCGCCAGCAGCCTCCTTTATGCGCAAGATGTGCTCTAGTATTCTATTGAAATCATGTAAGATGGTTTTAGAACTAATTAACATAATATAATACTGTATTTTGAAGCGATTTTAAACTATTACTTTTTTTTTTATATCATCTTTTCTTGATCAGCCGATATTGTTTTTAATTTTAAAGGTACACAATTTATACAGTCATGCGATATTTTGATTTTAATGATAAAAGTTGGGAAATTTGACAGTAGCCGTGAAAAATTATTAAATTTGGTTAAATAATTCGGTATTTTTTTTTAAAATTTTTTTGCTAAATTCTAATCTGCAATTAACCTGAAAAGTTCTTGTTAAAATTTTTTCAAGAGTACTCTTTGCAGATGTCGTAATCGTACCTTCTGAGCCGCTCCTTTGTACTCCTTTAAATTTGTATATCCTACAGGCTTCTACAATTAGGACACGTCTTTCCGCCCTACTCTTTAACTACACACATTTTTCGATCAAATCAAAATTTCCCATATGAAATGAAACCCGTTTTCGTGCTGGTCTTCTTCATCAATTTTTTTGTCATTTCACAGGACTTATAGATTATCCTCGACCTTTTCATCATTCGTAATGTCTTACAGATTTCAGAATGCACTGAAATCGCAACCATCGACCAAATATATAATACCTAGTTTTGCAAACAAAAATCTTAGTCGACCGATATTCTGAACTTCTTTTAAGAAAAAGTTCTTGTTCAAAATAAAAACAGAAAGCGGCATTTTTTTTGGTTTCTCATTCGTCATGAATTTGAATCTCTTTGGTAGTTCTTCCATTATTTGTGTTATCACTTCAATTCTAATTTCCTTTCTTCCTCCTTTATCTCCTATATCATTTTTGTGTCCTTCCGTTCACTGCATCAATTAAAATACACCAGATGCGACGACAGTTTTTTTTTTTTTTTTTTTTTTTTTTTTTGGCTGGACTCACTGCGAAAAACATAAACCGAGTTGAGAGTGTAAGAAAATATTACAATTTAAATTTCAACGCTGTAGAATATGCGCACAAATGGGAAAATGATAGAGAAAGAATAAATGAGGAATTGTAGAAAGGTCAAATTTAATAAATTGTAGTAAAGAAAAGAACGTTCTAAATGAAGAGAGTAACAATCGAAGAAAATATGATTTACATCGCAGATAAATAGAAAGTTAAAGGACAAAGAAGCGAGTAAACAGAGTTGTTAAAACTTTTGTTTAAATTAAATTTAGTAAAAAAAAAATATATATAAAAAATTTAAAAAAAAAATTTTAGATCACAAAAAAATCATAATCTTTTAATTTCCAACTATTCTGTATTCTCCCTGTTAGTCTACTTAATCGCCATTCTGGAATCCCTGCACAGATTATTAAAACTATAGAATGGGAAGAATGAATCAGACGCAGGATGCGAAAGATATATTGTAATCTATTTCAATGAAAGAGGGAATGTGAGAAAACCATGAAGTAATCGGAGAGTGGGGCTGAACAGATGTATAATAATACTGCGATTTTCAAAAGAAAAATCGGCAGATTTCAGACATTATATTCGACGGCGAAATTTTCGGTACAATCAAAAAAGGAAATTTATTTTAGCGGGCAGCCATTGACCTCAGCGGTTCCGGCCAGAATATCACAGATACTTCGTTGCTTTGAATTTTCATTCAGGAGACCTCGAGGAAAATCAATTACAGTGGAACAAGATCGGAAATAGCGGAACTAATGCAATTCCTAAATGCGACAAGGGAAAAGTAGAGAGATGTAAGGTTGACCATTTATGACATGTTTCATATCATTGGCGATTTTTTCTTGTGAGTTTCAGTTATTAGCCAATTCAAAGGAGTCTTAAGCCTCACTACCATTTAGTAAGAAGATGTTGATATTAAAAACAGTAGTGAGAACATCGCTTTTTGCAAATAAATAAAAACAAATTTGTCAGACTCGTTTAATACAGAGTTCAGTTAACGTGGAAAGTACACTGCGACAACTACAATTATAAATGAAAAATGGCTCGTCCTCAAAAGTGTTATAACGTGCAATGCTAATGATGTAGAAATCCATAAGCTAGAAATTACAAATTATTGTCCGTTTAACATTTAAATATCAATTATGTAAAATATAAATAAATATATTTCCTGACGAAACAAACATATCACGTCTTTATGTATTTCTAATTAACAATGTGAATACACTGATTATTTTTATATCACAATGTAAATAAACGTATAGCTTACTATTTAATAAACCCTAAAAATATTATTTCCACTTAAACACCCATCGTCTCCCTTTTAAAACTGCCTGTTTCGTAAAATTTTCTCGAACTTAACACCTTGACTAATTGATAGACATAAACATTTGAAAACACTCCCATTTGTGAATTTTAACAAAATCCCATTTCCGGAAACGAAGTTACGTAATATATACAGTGAGCAACATAAACATTGAGACAAAAGTTTAAAAAAATTGAAACAGATGATATACGGAGAAAAAAAGCAGTTATAAATATCTAATTTATTGAAAAATGAACAAACGAACACCGCTCATCATAAATATGATAAAAAGAAAAAGAAAAATAAACGTAAAAAAAAAAAATTACAGTCGATACGAAAAAAATAGGCAACATAAATATTGAGACAGCAACATAAACAATAAGAACTAAAATTTAACACGAAAAATTATAAAATAACGGCTTCCTAATATTTTGTATTCAAACCTTTTGCTTGAATTACAGCACTCAAACGTTGCGGCATCAACGAAACCAGTTTTTCAAGATGCAATACTGGAATTTGAGCCCATTCTTCTTGCCACCGCTGTTTGAGATGGGTAGCACTAGTAATGGGAGTTTTCCAAACCTCTCGATCTAAATAATCCCATATATGTTCGATTGGATTACAATTGAGGTGGCATCTCGAGTACACGCGGGCATTTATATAACAGCCATAGGCGCGTTTTATGCGCCTTGTGTTTAGGATGGTTATCCTGATAAAAGTTAAACGTTTTCCTGATGCCCAATTTTTCGGCAGGCGCATGTAAATTGTGCCGCAATATGTCAATATACATATCGGCATTCATTTTATCATCAATAAATACCAGCGAGCCGACAGCGGAAGCTACAAAACACCCCCAAACCATGACATTTCCACCACCGTGTTTAACCGTTATATTGAAATTCTTTTTTTCTAATTCGGTATTCGGCTTTCTCCGCACTTTTCCATTTCCATCGCTCCCAAAAATATTGAATTTCGACTCATCATAAAAGAGTACATTATTCCAGAAATTTTCAGTAACATCACTATACTTTAATACGAATCCTAGGCGTTTTTTCTGATTCATCGTACTAATAAAAGGTTTGAATCTGGCGGTGCGCGAATTATAACCCGTCTTTTTAAGAACTTGGCGTATCGTTTGCCCTGAAATTGTACTGCTACTTCTTGCGCATAACTGGGTAGCAATTTTAGGGACACTGGATTTTTTGCGACACAACGCACTATAAAACCTCATCTTGAGCCGATAGCTTCGCAGTCGTCCGGGGATGGCTTCATAAAATTGATTCTGCTTTCTTTATTGAACCTGTTAATAATTCTGTAAACAGTAGCTCGCGACATTTTTTGATAGAGAAGTAATCTCTTGAACCGGTTTTCCTTCCACATGATGGAACAGCACTAGTTGACGCTTATCAAACGAAGTGTTTGACTTTTTTGACATTTTTGTTTCGAACACGCAAGAATTTTAAAGTTATACGTACGTACTAGGTAGCTGTGTACTATAAAATAATTGTTAAACAACTTAAAGAGTATTGCTCACGCGCATGCATGCATTATTAGCGTTTGCAGTGAATCAGGAAAACCCAGCGTCGTCGGTAATAGAATAAGTCACGTTGTCTCAATGTTTTTGTTGCTGTCTCGTTACATAATTTTTTCGTATCGGCCGTAATTTTTTTGCTTTACATTTGTTTTTTAATTATTTTTTTATCATATTTGTGATCAATAGTGTTCATTTGTTCGTTTTTCAATAAATTCGATATTATACCAGGTTTTCTCCCCGTATATCGCCCTTTTCATTTTTTTAAACTTTTGTCTCAATGTTTATGTTGCTCACTGTAGATATACATACATATGTATATTCATTATACAATTTTGACTTATAACATTAGTATATATTACGTTCCGTCTTACTTGAAACTTTCTATTATTAAACACAGCTGCAGTCCGGATTAGGATTATGCAATTTCAAATATACTTGTAATTTGAACGTATTTCGAAAAACAAGAATATAAAATGTTCTTTTTCTATTAGTCTTTCTCTGGATTTAGCTCAAAGTATACATATTAATTAAAAAGAAAACCAAAAAATTCTTGTACCACTATGGAAAGTTAACTCACAAAGTAGCTTGTATATAAGATTACATAACTATGAAAGCTTACCTTTAATTTAACCAAAATAATAATAACAATAAACTAAACGCTGTTACTGGCAAAGAAGGAAAACAAACGTTTACTTAAACAAATGGTGCCAACAAAGTGTGTCCACGGTAAACAAAATAACGGTACGGCTTCATTTAATATTCCATATTATTCTGCCGTGGATTAATGTTTCTAAGAAATATTAAAAGTGTTTCGAGTCAAACATCATCCAACAAAATTCATTTTAATTTTTAATGAGTCATGCATGTCCGTAATTTTTATTTTAAAAGAGCTACGTAAATACTATTTTCAAATAAAGAGATTATTTCATACAAAAATCGTTTGTTCCGCGATTTAGTTCTTTTTTCTTTTTGGAACGAAGTTCTTTTACGTAGTTTGTCGGTAGGAGTAAACTAGCAGAAAAGGCGTGATAATGAAAATCGCGTCATGCGTCGTCCGGCAAGCGACCAACACTAATTTTCCTTTTATCTTTCTATTCAGCCATATATTCCAGTTAATCCTTGGTTCCATGAATTTCCGTCTTTGCAGCGCTATTTTATTTCCTCTTTATGTCGATTGCGTTTCGATCATAGTTTGTTTCCTTCATCTCGCTATCGAGTTTCACTTTCAGACTCTCCTTACTGCCCGCTATATCCTCCAAATGATGTCCACGAATGTAATTCTAACCACATTCTTTTCGAATGTTCCACACTGTCGTCTGAACGTTTCCTTCTTTACTCCCAACTTCTGAGACTTAATATTCCTGCTCCCTATAGTGTTGCATCTGTTCTCTCCTTTCCTTCGTTAACTGTTGTCGCTCCCCTTGTATCCTTCATTGATGCGATATCTGACCGCGTACGAATCTGAATAATTAATTCAGCAACACTTTCCTTTCTTGTCGAACATGGGTCGATGATCTTTGTCAGCGAGTCCAGAAAAAAAAAAAAAAAGCGACCAACACTCTCCTTCTCTTTTACTCTGACTCTTTCTATTATATACGGGTGTGTGTGTATGCGTTCATGCGAGTATCGCGATTCGAGCATAAATCATCGTACGCGGTCAGCTGTATAAGCCTAATTCTAAACACGTGTAAATTTTATTGAATTTGAAAATTGGCGCGGTTTTTTTGTGCGACGTCTTCAACGAGTCTAACGATTTATTTATTACTTTTGTTTTAATTAATTCGAACGGGATTCGTATTTTTTGTTTTTGTTGTTCTTGTTTTAATTTATACGGGACTTATATATTGTGTCATTTTTTATCGTATACTTTGCGAATGACTTTATACTTGTATATCTACCAAAAAGTGAAAGGAACTTCGTTCCTACCGCGTATCCCCTTCTAGACCCCACTTTTCTTTTTAGGATTCCGTAATAACTTATGGAATCCTAATAAGATGGTACACAAATGACAAAAATATCAAATAAAAATCAATAACTCACGAACAGCTTGACTTATAAACTTCAAATTTGGAATATAAATCACAATTAAAATTCTCTTTAAAACGATCTATAACTTAAAGATTACCGACTACCCTGGGCGGCGAAAAACCCCAAAAACCGTCAAGAATATATAATATAGTACATAAAACGACCTCAAAAATCGCTTAAAAAATCATAACTCATCACCCGAAAAACTTATAAAGCTGAAATTCAACATATAAATTAAAATGCAGGAGTCCTTTCATAAAATCGAAAAATGATGCTACAAAAGTTATGTAAAGTTGCCGAAAAGTTCAAAAGAGCGTGAAAAATGAAGTGTTCTCCCTCTAGCGCCGCGAGTATTACAGCTGAAAATTTTAAACGCGGTTTAAAATACGCTTATCCTCGTATATTTCTTTAGTTTGGAACATCCGGATTTCCAACTTGAAAACTGGACCTTTGGGGCACCGAAAGCTTGAAAATTTAGAAAAAATATTTTTTTTTCCCGGGCATATGATACATTGTTTGAAAGATTGCTATTTGTCGGGAACGAAACCGTATTTCGTTTTCTTAACCAAACTTTCGAATTTTCCGAAAAGTTCAAAATGCGCGGGAAATAATATGTAGCCCCCTATTTGCATTGCGAATATTATAGCTATAAATTTCGAATGGGGTTGAAAATATGCTCATTCTGGCATGTTTGCTGTAGTTTATTTAAATTGTATGTATATATCTAAATAAATTTTATTTAAAAATCATAACTGAAGTGAAATTACGTCAAGATAATTTTTGATTTTATTTGATGAACAGTTGAGAAATTAACTTCTCAGTATAGTAATCTAATAAATAGTGACAAACGAGGAAGGTGGTTTAAGTAATAGTATTCAAATATAACTATATAGAAGTTCGGAAAACAAACAAGTACAATTACAAATTTTTAAATATTTATTGATAATTAATCGGTCCAAAAATCTAGGACTAAATAGCGTTTATTTATTAGAATTTATTTATTTTTACAGTACAATATGATGACACTGCGTGATGTGTGAAAAAGAACTGGACTAAAAATATCTGTTTCGGAATTATTGTTGTTTTAAATTTAGTATTATGTAAATGAATATTATGGTTATCTTTAACTTAACATACGGAATCCTCAGCGCATGAAACCTGATGCTTGACTGAACTTATTTTTTTTCTTTCTTTTTTTATTTATATATATTTTTTAAACGCGCCAGGGGCAATGACCCAACAACTAGTAAAATTTAAAAAAAAAGGGGTTAAGTCGAGAGAGGATTAGAAATAGAGTTTAGGAAAGATTGAAGTGGAGTACAAAGCCGAACGTTCAGAAGCAAGGGAGGCATATTCAAAGAAGATGAATTTTGCATCACATATGGAGGAAGAGATAGAATTATGAAGAGAACATTCGGGACAGGAGGACAGAGAAAAACGAAAACGTAAAGAGGGGAGAAGAAAGTGATTAAATCATTAGTTAAAAATATGGAAGAGAAAATTTAAGCAGTATAATACATACATATTGTTATAAACGGACGCGTCGGAATACCGACGTAGTAAATTCTTATGTTGAAGCAGAATAAAGAAAACTAAATTTTCTGTTTTTTTTCTTTTTTTATTTTTGTGAGCGCGCCAGCGGCATTGACCCAACAACAGGAAAAGATAAGCTAAAAAACTAAATAGCTAGGCAGTTCGAAATGGTCACAGGAAAGGACAGCAGTGCAGGCACCACAGAAGATGAAGGAAAGGAGAGGATAAATGAAACGTTTTAGGGAATAACCTAATGACAAGAGCTGACTGTATAAAAGAAAGCGTTCATTACGAGGAGAACAGGACACTCGAAGAAAATGTGATCAGCATCACATATACGGGAGGAGGATCACAATCGTGAAGAGAACAATCGGGAGAAGGCGACAGAGCAAATCGAAAGCGAGAGGAGAGAAGTGGACAATGATTTGGAGACGAATTAGGTGTAGACGATAGAAGAGCGACGACCGAAAGGAATAGAATGGAATCAAGACAGGGAACGGGGAATCGGCTGAATAAAACGGTAATACGAATGACGATTGGAAAATAGGGAGGGATAAATATCCCGCCAAAGTCTGGTGTGATTGGAGGTGGATAAGGAAAGGATATCTGAAGAAGGGAAATAGTTGAGGAATGAATCAAGGCGACTAGCAGAACGAGCCAAAGAATCAGTTGCGTCATTGTCATCAATTCTGGAATGACTGGGGACCAATAAAAAATCAGTAAGAATAGAGCGGGATGACTACAGAGTGGAGGTAAGAGAACGAATTTAGAGAATAATACTATCAGAGGAATGTGAAGGAGGAGACGATAGGGCTTGAAGGGCGTCTTTAGAGTCCGAAATAATGGGGAATTGGGAAAGATCGCTTAAATGGGAAATAAAAGAGATAGCTTAAAGGATGGCGATCGACTCGGCAGAAAAGAAATGCAGAAGGAAGGAAGCCAGAAAGACTCAGAATGTCGAAGCGATGGGACAGTAAATGCACCACCCACACCGTCCTTGCTCCTGGAACCATCGGTAAAGATCAATACATGAACACGAAAAGAGAAATATCAATAAATGAAGAAATTCATTGTCGACTGCACCGTGAGAGGAGCAATTGGCCCGGAGTGGGAGAGAGGAAAATTTGGTAGGCTGCCATAGGCTAATGAAGTCATGAAAGAAGTAAGAGAGCGTGTTGTAGGAAAGAACAACAGGGGAAAAATTAGAAAGACGGGCAGCAGTAAGCGACAGGATAGGGATTTTATGCGGAGAAACACGCCAGCGGTTTTTGATATACGGATAAGAAGAAATAAGTTTGTTTTTTTTTTCTTTTTTTTGGGCACGTCAACAGTGGAACTTACCCAACGCAAGGAATTGTACCTTATATAAGGAAAAGATTAGAAATTGAGTAGATAAAGAAGGCCAACAAATCAACTATATTGAGAGAATGGAATGCAAGAATGGAGTGGGCATTATAAGGAGTAGGAAGGCCAAGGCGCAGAAGACTAGAATACAGAGTAGAACGTTCGGAGGAAATAAAGGAGCATTCGAACAAAATGTGATTCGCATCACAGGTATAATTGAGCTCTGGAGGGTCATAAGGACACAAAGGAATTTGAACAATAGAAAAACGGAAAAGAGAAGCCGGAAGCAAACTATGATTGAACCGCAGGCGAACTATTGGGGAAATAATCGAACGGCTAAGGTAGGGGAAAAGATTAAACCGAGGAAGAGAGGAAGGGAAGGGTTGAACAGAAAGGTAAAAAGATCGAGGATTGGTAAAGAATAAAGGATAGAATCCGGTCCAGAAATCGTGGTGGGAACGATAAGAAAGACAGTAGAGAGTTTGAGCAGGAAATTTACTAATGAATAGACCATTGGTCGCCGCCGAACGTGACAACGAGTCAACTAACTCGTTGCCAAGAATTCCGCAATGACCAGGAATCCATAATAGATCAATTACAACAGAACGGGATGCAAATAAATTAGAAATTAAGAAGCGAATTTGGAGAATAATGGGATCAGTGACATGAGTAGGAAATGGAGAGGAGATAGCCAATAAAACACTTTTCGAATCCGAGGATAGGAGGAATCTAGAGATGTTATTTGTCGAGGATATGAAAAGGACTGCCTGCAGGATAGCCATGGATTCGGCAAGAAAAATAGAGGAAAAGGAGGGCAACCGAAAGGATTCGGAATACATAAACCCGGGGATAATGAACGCAGCCCCAACGCCAGCATCAGACTTCGAACCATCCGTGTAGATAATTGTATGGGAAGGAAAGTATGAGGATAATACGTGATTGAATTCGTTTTGAACGGCAGGATGAGTAAGAGATTTAATGTCCGAGGGGAGAACAAATAACTTCGGAGAATGCTTGAATTCAAAGCAATTAAAAGTGAAGTAAAATGGTTTGGTGAAAGGGAGAACAAAAGGCAAGAAGAGCATAAGCCGAGAAGAGATCGAGGATAATATAGGAATTTTGCGAGGAGAGAAGCGCCAGTTATCGGAAATAAATTGATAGGAACTTAGGAGTTAAAAATTACTAATGGGAAGGCCTTTAATCAGAAATCTTTCACCTAATAAGAGTCTTCGAATGAAAAGAGGAAGGAATCACGACTCTGCCAAAATGGCTGGAATTGGAGAGGAGTTAAGTACTCCGATACAGAGACGAAGACATGAGTTTTGGATGCGATCAAGTTTACGAAGAAATTGCTTGGGAGAACTAGCGTACAGGAATGCGCCGTAATAAAATTTGGAAAGGATTATTGATCTATATAGCATAAGTAAAATATAAGGATCACCGCCCCATTTACGAGGCGAAAGAGCCTTTAGTATATTGAGTCTTTTGAGAGCGGACGTACACAGATAACTGATATGCTCCGGAAAGGATAAGGAGCTGTTAAGTATAATACCGAGATAAGAGAAGGAATTGACTAAAGGGATGGGATGGTGGCGCAAGGAAAGATTGACTAAAGAACGGTTATAAGGACGGAATGTGAAAACCATAGAGGCAGATTTTTCGGGTGAGATAGAAATATGAAGAGAGGATAACGTATTTTCCAAAATAGCAAGAGAATTATTTAGCTCCTCGTTCACCGCAGATATATTATCCGGCGAGCAAATAGATAAGAATATCATCAGCATAGAACAACGACGTGGAGGAAACTCGGAGGATAGCGAGACTGTGAAAATATATATTGAAAAGAGTAGGACTAAGACATGATCCCTGCGGGTGGCCTCGGTAAACCACCCTGGAATCATCAAAAAAGGGAGTAGAATGGTAAATTATCCTGCTACGGAAAAGATTAATAACTAGGGAGGTGAAGTGGAGAGGAATATTAATGGAGATCATTTTGTCATGCAAGGAAGGTAAATTGATATTATCAAAGGCAGAGGTGGCATCAATGAACGCAGCAACAGTGGATTTTTTGAGGATAAGAGATTTATAAATGTCAGAAAATAAACAGTCCATAGAGCCCAGGCCTGGACGGAAACCAAACATATTGTCAGGGAGTATATTATGATGTTCTAGCTACCAGACCAGACGTTTATTGATCATGTTTTCGAAATGTTTCCTTAAGCAAGAAGCCAATGATATTGGAGGGAAGGAATTAGGGTTTTTCTTCGGAATCGGGATAACCATAAAGGAATTCTAGAGAAGCAGAGTTGAGCCAGTATATAGGAAACGATTATAGATTAACAGAAGCATATTAAGTGCAGAGTTTGAAAGATTTCCAAGTGCAAGATATGAAATTCGGTCTAATCCGGGGCTAGAATTGAAGGAATTAGACAAAGAGGCACGGAGTTCACCGATGCTGAAGTCAGAAGAAAGAATATGTGCAGGAGCTGTACTAACATATGTAGGAGTAAGTGTTTCTTCGAGAGATGGAACATAAGCGGGAGCAATAGAATCAATGAAAGAAGTAAGTTTTTCGGAAGGGAGGTTATAATATGAAGGACGTTCAAAATGAGGAGCTTGAAAAGCTTTAGCCATTCTCCAAATTTGGGAGATAGGAGTGAATCTAGAAAATGAGGAGCAAAAGTTTTTCCATGAATTCTTTTTGACCTTTTTAAGGATAAGTCTGGCCTTGGCATTAGCCTTCTTATATGCTAAGAAGTTCTCAAAAGAGGAACACGCCCGAAAAAGCCTAAAACAGGAAGTACTGTCGCTAATGACCTCCGAACAATCGTTGTTCCACCAGAGCGAAGAAACAAGAAGGTGTCGATTCTTTTTAGGGGGACGAGCCGGTGCAGAAGAGGTGGTTAGCGCGGAGGAAATAGAGTCATAGAAGGAATCGTAATGATGCATAGGATTAGGAAGAGAATTAATGTTAGAGAAAGATGAATCAACGATTGACCGAAATTTATCCCAGTCGACTTTGGATAGAGACCATTTAGGAGCATTGAAAGGTTTGATAGAATCTGGAGGAGGAGGAAGGAGATCGTTCAAGGAAAAAATAATAGGGACATGATCACTACCAAAGGTACTATCAAGGGTTTTCCAATGATAGTTGAGACCAAAGTTAGGGGAGGTTAAAGAGAGGTCAACCGAGCTGCGACTATAAACACCTGCGTAGAGAGTAGGGGAATGATCGTTCAAGAGGACAAAGTTGTTATTGAGGATAAAATTCTCGAGGATATGCCCGTTCGTATTATGACTCGCGGAGCCCCACAAGGGGGAGTAGCTATTTCTCGAACCCTCAATGATGAAGGGAAGAGAATGAGGATTATATAGTAACGTGAAAGGATAATTATAAAGATCATAATGTGGAGGAATGTACACGGAAAAGATGTGAGTAGGTTGAAGGTGAACATTAGGAATAGAAATATTGGCCAAGTTAGGTGATTGAGATTCAAGTGGAAAACTAGAGGAATGATCATAAATATTGAAGAAAATATTTTTTCTTATGAGTATGGCGGCACCACCATAGCCGTCCACGCGATCAGAACGGATTAAATTAAAACCTTGAATAGATATATTTGAGGATTCTTTAAACCAGGTTTCTGATAACAGAGCAATGTGGATGGAATAGGCGTCGAGTATATTCTCCAAGTCTTGTTACTGGAGTATATTGAACTTTTCAGTCATTTGGGAGAAAAGGTAAGATGAAGTAAGTGCTCATTTTGAGAGTAAAGAATACAAAAGGAAAGACGGTCGGAATTGTTGGAGCCTTAAAGAGGGAGCTGGATAAAAGTGAATCGGAGATGATAGAGGAAGCGAGGAATGCAGCATGGACGAGTATAATAAAAGGAGTAATATAAAAGGAAGTAAAAATTTAAGGGACTAGGTAATGAAAATGAAAATTCGTTTATGATGGTTATCAACCTTGAAGTTCTATCTTCAACAGCACTCAGCAATAGGTTCGGATAGATCCATGTATCCGTTAACATATCGGATGATGATTTTAATGGTCTCCGATTGTCATACGAAAAATGTAGAGGTAAATCTAATAAGTTGGTAATTTTAATTACCAGCCAAAGATTTGCTCCACAACGACCAATATGGACTGTAGGACAGACCAAATGGACCATAAAAGGATATTGGTTAGCCAGAACCATCTCCAGGTTTATTCTAATGTGGAAATAAATGAATTTCAAACGAAAAGTTCCACAAATTCGAGCAGAACCACTGTGCCAGATGGATTGGGGCCATCCCACAGCAGCACACTCATATTAATGAGGAGACAAAGCGACATATAAAGGAAGTACAGGAACGAAGTTAGCTAAACTGTGAACCATCGGATAGGATGGAGGAAAGCGAAGCGACAAAGTTAAAGGACGAAGCTACATTATCATGAGAAAGCAAATCCATAATTGCTGCTGATAGATTATTGATGCCAGGAAGAGTAGGAAGAGTGGATGTAGTGTTGGAATTGTCACAGGAAGAACTAGAAGCAGAAGGCTTTAGATTAGAGCAACCGGAGTTGTTGCTTTCAGTAATCGGACGGTTAAGAGCCCAGCCGTTGGAGGGGGTCGGAAGTTTATTGGAAGGACGAGGGGGAAAGTGAGTAAGAGGTTTATATGAATGTTTAGTTTTGTTAAGCTCGTGGAAAGTAGTAGACTTAACAGGGGCATTTGATATTAAAGAAGAAGTATTAGGAGAAACCGTAGTATTAAAGGAGGGAATGGAAGCGCGGTTGGCGTATGAAAATGCCTGAGTAGCGTAGGAATTGCGAAAAGGAAACAAGTTTGGACGAGGAGATGAGAAGCCGTTTAATTAGGAAGCGATTCGCAAGTTGAGAACGGCGAATAAACAGTGGTTGGGTAACCGAATATGATAGAACTGCGGGAGTAGAGGAGGATTTCAAGGCTCCAGCGCACAAACGGAGGCAAGAGTTCTGGATCGCGTCAAGTTTAGAGAGGAGAGACTTAGAAGAATTACCGTACATAAAGGAACAATAGTCGAGTTTGGACCGAATGATGGCTTTGAAAAGAATTAGAAAAATAAACGGATCGCCTCCCCATTTAAGCGGAGAGAGAGATTTAAGGAGATTAAGTCTTTTAAGACAGGATTTATAGAGAAAATTAATGTGCTCATGAAATGTGAGGCGCCTATTCAAAACAAGGTCCAGATAGCATATGGAATTGACAACGGGAATAGGCATAACAGATACAATAATGCGAGTTAGAGCGCGGTTAAAGGGGCGGAGAGAAAAACTGATTCAAGACGAACATGTAAATGTATGTGTAATTTAATTTTTATAAAAATCTGGCTGCCACCCACGGCTTCACCCGTGTATTGTAAATGTGTACTTGAAAATTCATAAAAAAATTGTTGTTCTATCTCGAATTATATTTATGTAAAGATTCTTTCTCTGTTTGGGAAAAATATTGGTTTCTATTTTTGCTTCCCGTTGCTCGTTTGTTTCAGATGAGCGAATGTGAGCATTGCATATTCGAACGGTTCCCATCCATGCTTCCCATTACTCGCCTGTTTCTGACAAGCTGCTTGGGCAGTATGTACTCTGAAGGTTTCTAGTCTTGCTTCCCGTTGCTCATTTGCTTCAGATGAACGGACTTGAGCTTTACGTATTCAAACGTTTTCCAGTCTTTCTTCCTGTTACCCACGGTTTCGTCCATGTATTAATACCCGTTTAATTCTATATTTAGAAATTAATAAAAAAAGTTTGTTTTATCTGGAATTATAATTATGTAAAGATACTTTTTCCCTTTGGGAAACATACCAACTCTTTGTACATATACACTGATGTTCCAAAAGCAGACCCGCATATTTCCCCATCAACTATCGCTTGAGTATATGATATCGGGACAGTGAAATTACTTCGTTACGTCTAAATGATTACTGCTCGGTACCGGAAGCAGAATTGTACGCCATATACAATAGCCTCGTAGCTTGTTTGCAGACAGGGTGTTTGGATAAAAGCATACTTTTAATAACTGACTCTTTGAATTCTCTAAAATCGATTTCCTCACAGAACAACGTAGATATCTTAGCCCTGAAAGTCAATTATAGGTTGAAGCTACTCCATCAAGCAAGAAATCAGGTAACGCGCGCTCTTGTAGGTGCCCAGTCATATGGGAACTCAAGGCACCGAGCGAGTTGACTTAGCATCCAAGTCAGCTCTGCTTGCACTAATGCCGTTCGCAGCGCCACTAATCTGCAAAATGAAGGTATATTTCCATAAACGTATGATGGCAGAGTAGATCAGTTAGTGGCAAAGGGGACCATCCTCTATGAAAAGTATAAAATTTACTGTCGATCTATGGTTTCTTCTCTTTACCATACACATTGGGAATAATTTTTTTTTTTTTTTGTATTGGGGTTTGAGAAATTTAATGATACATGATCTGCACTATGTACTTATTTAATAGACAATATATTTTTTTTTTTTTTTCTGAAAGACGCAAGTGTGATTGATTTCGGTTTGATTTACCATTTAAGCTAGATTGTCTTGTCCGGGTATTAATATTGAAAATTATATATGTGTTAATGAGTAGATTTTAAGTGTAATGTTTTTTATTTAATTGAGTAATGTAAACACTGTAGGTTGTTATTTTTGCCAGTAAATTTTGGTTTTAAAACTAAGAACGCGAATTTTTGAAATTTAGTTACCAAAGTTGAATTGTTTAAATTGAGGTATTCTATGTTGAAGTGTCTGATGTCGTCATACTTACTGCAGTCAAAGATTACATGATTGGCGTTTTCAATTTCCCCACAGTCACATTTGTCGTCTTCAGTAATTTTGTATTTTTTTAAGTAGGCTCCAAAGTGTTCTTAGTTAGTGAGGAGTTGGTTAGCGTAAAAGTCAGGTGCTAACTGTAAGCCTGTTCTAATATTTGGGATTAACCTGCGAGTATGCCGACCTGCTGTATGGATCACCCAGTGGCAAAGGGAACCATCCATTATGAAAAGCGTACAATTTATGGTCGATCTATGGTGTCCTTCTTTTTACCGTACGCGTCGGGAAGATGCAGTCTTAAATCGGTTGTGGGTTCGGCATACGGCGGTCTCACACAACTATATACTCGAAGGTACCCTTTCGCCGCTCCTTCTTTAGCCGGTATTCCACTTTCAACTATCCTCTCAAATGAGCCAATGTGCATATAAATACTACTCGTGTTTCTTGGAGCCAACAACTTACTAGGTAAGTTATGAAGTAGCCTCTTTAACCTGGTCCATGTGCTGTAATGAGCATTGCAGTTAAAAATGGGTCATGTGCGCTACCGGAAAAAAAAAAAAAAATGTTCTGAATCATAAAACAAAAGTATACTTAGGCTAACTTTATAATTAACTGTTATCGCGCCGCGGCATACCAGTAAGTTCGTTCCAATTACTAATTGCGAATATATTATCGCTCGGTAGTAGGGATTACTTAACCATATTGTCTTGCAATGAGCGAGAAGCCGAGTGTTAAATCTACCTCAAATTTCACTGGTGGCGGCGGTGACGGTTGCAATAACAATAGTAATAATATTAAAAATTACGCAAGTAATAATGCCGATAAAGATAATAATAATAGTCTCATGAATGATGTTTCTATGGAAAACTCTAAAAGCTGAGACCATTGAAAATCATCGCTCAGCCGAATAATAGCTTGCAAGTTGTTCCGCTAAGAAAAATACAACGTATACAAACTTCTGAAATAACGCCTGAAGTAGGAGCTAAGAATAACAGATTCTGGCCCCTTATAAATCATTCCAATTCAGATATATGTAACATTTCTAATTCGCAACATAAATCGGCCGAAAACAGATCATCCAGCTAACTACAAAGGATGTACTGTATACAAGGACTTGCTGGAGATACGTAACAAATCTTATAATCCGCAACAGGTAAGCAGGAACATGCAAAAATTTAAAAACAATAATACAAATTTTCCGCAGACAATCAGTGCCCCTGATTTAAGACAAGCCAGCAATACTACTGACCGCACTTACACCAGTGTAGTACAAGATGATATGCAAAAGAGGGTAGCACGAGAAATAATATCACAAAATAATAATGACCAGATACGCAGCAACAATAATAATAATAATAATCAATTCTCGGAGTTCTTAACAGAATTTAAAATAATGTTTAATCAGCTAATGTAACAAAATGTAATGATTATTAATATGTTATCAACGGTAATAAATAAATTAGTTTCAAAATGAATCACTTCCTAAGGATGGCAATATGGAACATCAACGGGCTGGCACAGTATCGGCATGAAGTTGAGCCATTTTTGATAACCAATAAAATTGATATATTAATGTTATCTGAGACATACTTTACTGACAAAAGCTATATAAAAATACCTAAATATAGTATTTACCACACACTATACCCTAGTGGTAGAGCACACGGAGGTACAGCTATTTACAGCAGGCGCATTTTGAGGAATACTTTAATACATTAGGGAGTAAGTTTATATCTGGTGGGGACTTCAACGCCATCACAGCTAATATCATTAAAAGGATGCCAAGAAAAGCTGTAATATTGTTGACACACATTTTCAATGCAATTCTTCGAACTGGCTACTTTCCGGTACAATGGAAATTCGCTACAATAGTAATGATTCCAAAACCAGAAAAACCTCAATATGAAACGACTTCGTACAGACCTATCAGCTTATTGCCAATCTTCTCTAAACTCTTCAAAAAAATCCTGCTCAGAAGAATAAAACCTATTCTCGAATAAAATAAAGTGATACCCGACTATCAGTTTGGTTTCAGGAATTACCACAGTACAACAGAAAAAACACACAGTATAGTTGACATCATAAGCAAAAGCTTTGAAGAAAAGAAATATTGTACTGTGATTTTTCTCGACGTTGAGGAAGATTTTGACGAGGTTTGCATACCCGTCGGTTGTAGCATATGCGGGATCAAACAATGCGTTTTTGTGTCGTACTGGGTTTTGGTGGGCTAGTAAAATCGAATTTAAAGGATTTGCTGTGCAACGAAGAAACCGTGTTTAACCAATTATTTCAGTTTCTAAATTCTTCTTATTTGTTAAAGTTGTTATAATATAAATAAATAAAGATAAATAAATCTATATTATGAAGGACCTGAAAAAAATTTTTGAAAGGAAAAGAATAGGAATATCATTAGTTTTGCTATCGAAGATTTAGTTATAAATTTACACCTGACCAGTTCATCATCTCAGTAGAAATTGGATTTGAAATATCCATGATACATTCTAATAACAGTATATAAAAGTGCACTCAAACACAACATCAAAGTAATGAACATTATGTAAATGGAACAAAAAAAAAAAAAAAAAAAAAAAGAATAGAAAAAGTTTTAGTACACTAAACAGGTTAGGTTAAAAACTGACTATGAAAACACCAGTTTGGTGCAGTGTACAATAGATCATATATAACATATTGATTCTTTAATGCAGTTATTGATGAAGCAATAGCAGTGTATAAAATACATACACATAAACCATACACAGGTTCAAAATTTGGTTCTAGCGATGATATCCCAATACTTTTTCAGCAAAAGAATATTATTACTTTATAGTCTGAAAGTTATTTGGTTTTACAAGTAACAGTATCTCAATCGGTAGATTTTTCAACGAATGGTCCCCGTTATTTCTATTTATAGATCTCGTATGTAATTAATCGGAGTACTGTACGATGTATATGTCAACCTGGACTTACAACTCTTGTACATAAATTATTATATTCGGATAGTATCGAATCAGACTACAACTATTGCACATGTGCTTTAAATATACGGAAGAATTATTAAGTATTTACACGAGAAATTACTGATACATCAAGACAATTGTTCTTTTCGGCTACTGCACCGGTATCATCGGAATTTCAATTTATTATTCCTTTATACTACACATTTGGCTTTGCGGAGGATTATAGATGCGCAATCATTCACACAACTCAAAAAATAGTACTACTCCGTGCAAACTAATGATAGAAATGCATTTACCATAACATCTGATAAGACAATTAACGTATTAGGACTGCAAATTTGATAAATTGAGTAGCAGAGCAAAAATACCCTAACTTGACCAAATAAAGAAGATAAAGCATGCACCTACACAGTTTAAAGCTTGTCTCCTCTTTTCCATCAACCGTCTTTACCAACTATTACTGAACAAGCGAATATCCACAACATCCCTAGTACAAATCTCAGATACATTGATGTGATCGAATGTAGAGGGGTTTCTTTGGGTAAATCATTTTGTTTATTCATCTGGAATCTGATGATAATGAAACGATTTACCCAAAGAAACCCCTCTACATTCGATCACATCAATGTATCTGAGATTTGTACTAGGGATGTTGCGGATATTCGCTTCCGCGTCCACAATTGCGGATCTTCCGCATAAATTTTCACATCTGCATCTACATCCGCATCCGCAATAACCAATGCGGATGTGTCGAAGATTATGACTCGTGACAAGAAAGAAATGACTATTTAACGAAATCACACGATTTGAATCCAATTCGACTGACCATCACTACTTTGAAAGCTGAACTTTCAGCAAAGTTTTCTTCTTTGTTGGAAGAGAAAAATTTAAATGTCATCACCACCTACTTAGACCCTTTTTCTATAACAGTAACTGGAGAATAGATTAAAGAAGATATTTTGAAGATGAGAAACACTAATGATAAACCAGAAACGTTAATTTTCTTAATTTTAGATATGCTAAAAGAATGAGAACCGGAACTAACATTTAAATATTCATTATGTAAAGTATAAATAAATATATTCCTTCACGAAACAAAAATATCATGTCTTTATGCAGGAGCGCATCCAGGGAGACATTTTGGGGAGGGAAATTGTATAATAACGTAATATCTTTTTTTTTCTTTTTTTTTTCCACTGTACCAGTCGAGGGACCACAAACAGCGCCAGTATTAATTTTAATATATGTATTATGATGATAGAAATGTGACCAATCCAAAGCCCTCCAGTGAGGGGTTTGGCTTATAATAGTTCACTACAACTTATAAAAAGGGATACAAAGTCTAGAGAAGGACGAAAAGCTACATAAGCAGTACAGCACAATTTTGACCATATGGCCCTTAGGATATAAAAAGCGAATGGGATGGATTTTAATAGAAAACAACATGAGATTAGTACAGCAGCGTGTACAATGTAATATTTAGAGCACAATCGTCATGATAACAGTGCTATTTAGTGTATTTCATAAAAGCTCGGCACGCATTTAGTGTGCAAGAGTGCGAGCACCACAGCAATCGCCTTATGGAACGTTATCCATACGTAGCAAGTCTACTTCTTATGATATCTGACAAAAACTCGAACACCATGGCAATCACTATGTTAAGAGTGACCCATACATGTCAAGTTTATTGTAGAACGTTATCCATACGTAGCAAGTCTACTTCTTATGATATCTGATAAAGACTCGAACACCATGGCAATCACTAAGTTAAGAGTGACCCATACATGTCATGTTTATTTGGGTCAGATGACCTGGATCCCATAGTAACCGTTGCTGTTTGGTCGGACAACAGAGTCCGGTGAAGTAAATACTTGATAAAAGTTTCGAGTCAACTGATGCTAACGTATTTAAAACTAAATGCACTTAAGTTATGGGAAGAGCGTCACGACACCACTTCCTTCTCTTTAACCTTCTTCTCGGATTACCCGGAAGAGTATTTATAAACATGCTACTAACTTTAGGATTGGGATGTAGATTTAGATTTTCAAAAAATTTTCTGTACTGTTGAGTATGAACTGATTTAACAAAAGGAACATGCAGATCTCGATGGAGAGTTAGGTTTGAAACATATTTTGGTGCTGCTGCAATCCCTCAGAGGATAATGGACTGCTGACTCCGAATACGAGCAAGGTTACTTCTACTTGTATTTCCATATGGTTCTAGGCCATACCTCCACACCGGAGCTATAATCATCAAGTAGATAGATCTTTTTAACCTTATACTTAATTTAGATTTATTGCCTATCAGCGAGGATAGCTTTTTAGTGTGTGCGATTAGCTTTCTCCGTATTTGTGCAACGTGGAAGCGCCACGTAAGGTGACGGTCAAGGTACATGCCTAGATACTTGACTGTGTCTACCTGTTTGAGCTCTACATTGTTTATTTGTAATTTAGGGCATGTAACGTATCTGTTCGTGAAGGTTATGTGCTGACATTTTTCCTCACTAAATTTAATTCCCCATTTTTTGGCCCAGATCATTATCCTGTTTAAATGGTCCTGAACTGCATTATTCGCATATGTACAATTAGTATCTGAGGACAGTATTGCTATATCATCAGCAAATGTGGCCAGAATTGTCTGATTTGATACAGGAAGGTCAGCCGTATAGATGGAGTATGGAATCGGGCCAAGGAGGCTACCCTGCGGAACAGAGGCCGATACCATACCTTCCGTAGACATTGAACCATTGACATTTACTATAAATGACCTATTTAATAGATAGGACTGAAAAAATAAGTATAAGTCCGGTGGTAGTATTTGTTTGAGTTTATATAAAAGCCCAGTATGCCAAACCCGGCCAAACGCCTGGGCGACGTCCAGAAAGACCGCAGAGCATACCTCTCCCTTTTCAAGCACTGATGATATGGCATCCACTAGTCTATGGCACTGTTGTATGGTAGAATGCTGTGTTCGAAAACCAAATTGATGTACTGGTATCAATTTTTCATTTTCAATTACTGGAATTATTCTTTGTAGGATTAATTTCTCGAAAACTTTTGAGAGAGTATTTAGCAGACTGATTGGTCTATAAGATGATAGGAGAGACAACGGTTTCAAGGGTTTTGGTATCATAATTATTTTAGATTTTTTCCATGATTTCGGATAGTGACCTATTCGTAGGATGGCATTAAATATAAAACAGAGAAGAGTGGCAGATTTTTTGGGCAGGTGAATTAGAATTTCTCCCGTTACTCCATCGAGTCCAGGAGATTTCCTTAGAGGAGCTTTTTTGAGACATTTGTATACCTCATTTGGAGAGAATGGCCTGGTGGGAAGGCTAAGCTGTAGTGGTTGCTCTAGATAACGTTGTATAACGTTAATATGTTCTGAATCATTGTTTCCGTGAGGCATGAACGTAGCCTCTAAATGCGAAGCGTATGCGTCTGCTTTCTGTTTATCTGTTCTAGCCCAACTACCGTCTTGCATCCGAATGTTGTGAGTCTCTGAAGATTGCCGCAGTATTCTTTTGGTTGCCTTCCATAAGGATCCATCCTGTTTATCTAGAGTTTTCAAGTAACTACTGTATGTTTTTTCTTTATATCTCTTAATTTCTTCTCTTAGCTTGTAACGGAGGTTGTTGTATGTAGCTTTTAATGCCGGATAGCGGTTCTGTTGCCATATTCTCCTTGCTGCCCGAGTAGCTTTTATTAACTTCCTGATTTCCGCTGGAACATATTTATTTTGGTTACTATGTACTGTTTTATATGTGGTAGAACTTCTACATGTTGTCTGTATTAGGTCCGTTATATCATCTACCGCTGCTTCGATGTCGTCCTTGGTTTTTAAATTGATCTTCAGGTCAGTGCCATTTTCCATCGCAGTTGCAAAATATTCCCAATCCGTCGAGTAATTATGCAGTTTATGCTGCGTGGGCTTGACTATGGGGTTAATATCCAGGATTGAAATAACCGGAACATGGTCAGAAGAGAGATCGACTACTGTCTCGCATTTTTTATGATACCTTTGTAGGCCTCGTATAATAAAGAAATCTAGGATATCAGGTGTTCGATTTGCATGTTCCGGCCAATAAGTGGGGGACGTGGGAGAGAGAACGGACAGCGAATTATTACGCAGTGTTTTATCTAGTATCCGCCCTGCTTTATTTGTGATCCTTGATCCCCAAGTTCGACTTTTAGCGTTATAGTCTCCCCCACAGATAAAACTTTTTCCAAGATTTCTAAATATAGCACTAAATTCACTATCTGGAATATGGAGACCAGGATGACGATAAATGGCAGCTATTGTTATAAAATCTTTGTCAGTTCGAATGTTAACCGCAACTAGCTGATACGCATATGAACCATGAGATAGACGCATATGCTGAATATATGTCTTTTTTACCAAGATCATTGAGACGCCATGCGCGGTTCCATCTGGATGATTTGCTGTATATGTTACATATCCCGGCATTTTAAAGCTGCTTGAATGAATTAAATGAGTTTCGCATATTAGTGCGACATCGATCACATTTTGGTTCAAAAATATTTCAAGTTCGTTTTTTCTTTGTGTAATTCCATTGGCATTCCACAACATTATTACAAATGATCGTTGAGTTATAAAACTGGGATTATTTGCCATTTAAGGGAGAAGTCGATCTATAACTTTGGTTAACAAAGAGATTAACGGATTTAGTAGGGATTTAAATTCGGTTAAGAATGATGTTAATAATTCAGAGATATTATTATTATCCTTACTATCTATGCATTCTTTATTGTTATTATTATTATTATTATTATTATCATTATTATTATTATTATCATTATTATTATTATTATCACTGATATTATACGATTTATCATATGTACTTCTATTATTAGAGTTGTTTATATTATGCGAAAAAGATTTAACTTTGTTAGCATAAGTTTCAGTGTTATTCCGTGTCGATGAAAAATCTGTTCTAGGTTGCGGCGATATATTATAACCAGTTAATTCTGGTTGATATTTTTTACTAGTTTTGTTGTAATATTGTATTTGTTTTTTATAGATCAGGCATCCCCTATAACTCGCGGGGTGATTGCCTTCACACAAAGCACATTTTGCAGGGTCTTCCGAATTTTTAGTGCATTTATTTGTCTCATGCCTACCTGCGCACTTGACACATCGATTCGGTAAGTTACAATAGTTCGCTGTATGGCCGAATAATTGACAGCGCTTACACTGCTTTAAACCAAAGTCTTTTCGTGGTTCTTCAAAGCTAACCACAGTATTTAAGAGTCTGTTTATTTTAAAGATTTCTTCATTCTTATGTGAAGATTTTAGGTCAACGAAGAACATTGGGAGAGGTTGTTTTGTTTTATGTTTTAGTATATTAATGATTCTAATAACATCAAAACTTTTTTCCTCTATAGCGTTTTTTATGTCATTAAGGTCAGTGCTCCAGTGAAGATTCTTTAGCACAACCCTAAAAGGTTTATCTTCCGCTAACGAATAAGTGTAAAAAAAATATTTATTGTTAGTTAATGATTTAATAATATTCCGATAGCTAGATGAATTAGCCGGGTTAATAGTAACACCGGTTAAAGTCGACTTTAAAGAAAAGTCAATGTCGGGTACGCCTAATAAAAACCTCCTAAATGCATTGAAGTTATTTATATTTTTGACCATGATTGGTGGAGGTTTCGTAAACGGTTTATTCGGTTTATCATTATTTAAATGTTTCATATTATTATTTACAGTACCAGAATCATCATTAAAACTAGTATTGTCTAGCTGCATCATGTTCTTATCAACATTACTACAATTATCGGATTCGTCATTATCATCTTCTACTGTGAGAAATTGAAAAATGTTCCGTTTTGTGTTGACAACCGGCGGCGTATCAGAGGAACTAGTCGATTTATTTTGTGGCCGCTTGCATTTCGAAGGAACAATATTCCATCGTTGGTCGTTTTTATTAAGCGACATGTGTATCGGCGAAACACCGTTATCTACATTTTTATATGCAGAGGCTTCAGGCAGGTCTGGAGGAACGACATTAGCAGCGGTAGCCCGATTGTTATCATTAATATTACTAGTGTCAGTATTAGTACCAGGGTTAGCAATAATACTAGCAATAGCAGTACTAGTAGAGTCTGTGGTGGTAGTAGCGGTAATGACTGAGGAGTGAGAAGACGAGCTCGCTAGAGATGAGCTGCTGTTCGAGACATTCGTATTAAGTTTAATAACGGGCGGTTTCGTAATATCTTATACGGTAAGCAGTAAATTTGAGAAATACCCCTTGTGTCATAAAGAAAATCATATAGCGACTTTTATAGAAATTTTAAAATGTTTTAAAAATACATAATTATTACAATTTAATTAAAATATTGTTTTATTTTTAGATGAAAAATAAAAAAAATTATAAAATTGTAGCTAAAATGGTAGTTTAGAATTTGAATGGTAAATTACTAGAAAGAATAGAACGATAGTATTTTGATTATACTTCATTTCTTTTTTATTTTTGTTATTAATCCGATCCGAATTTTTTGTTGGTGAGTAAATAAAAAAATACATATATGTATTTCTCATTGAACTATTTTCATTTACATTGCAAAATAAAAATTAAAAATACATAAAAAGGACAAAAGATAGACGACAGTTGCATTTAAAGCAGCATAAAAACGAAACATTAATAGTTTTACTAGAAAACAGTATTAAATACTATAGTGAAATAAATTTAAGGACAACTGCGTAGAAAGTTTAATGTATTTAATTCAATAATACAGCGCTTAACGTTTCGGTCAGCTTATACTAACCATCATCAGAAGCGAAGTGAGACACTCGAACACAAAAATTGGTCCACAATAACGACAAAATTAAATAAAAACCAAAAAGAAAAAAAAACAAAAAAAAAAACACCAATCAATAGAAATAATGTAACGAAAATACAATAAACTTCTGAAATAAAGAACAAAAACACAGAAAGCGTGAAAAAACGTAAAAAATTAGGGGAACTGGGAAAGTACAACAGAAAAAATTATAAATAACCGCCGAGGATATATTAAAAAACATAAAAACCGATTAAAAAAACGGAACAAACAATAAATTACTAAAAAAAAAAAATAACCTGAAAACCTAGGAAAACACTACAGAAAATTAATAAAAAAACATGAAACTGCAACGGAAAACAACTCCGCCGAAAGAAAATCCCGAAGGAAAGAAACAAAGTACGCAAAAACTGAGAAAATACAAAAAAGAAAAAAAAAATATTTTCAAAGGGATACAGGAGAACCCAGCAAACAAAATATTAATAGTAATCGCCGAGACTACATAAAAAATGAAAAGTAAAAAATAAAAAATATAAACCAACAAAGAGATAACAACAAAACGCTATTGAAAATAACAAAGACATCGTCGAAAGAAAATTCCCCCAAACGGGAAAAGGAAAAAAAAATTAATTAATTAATACCCTGAAACCTACCAAGTTACCTACTAAGACTTACCCGAACCAGACCTAGGAGAAGATCAGAAACCGGAAAATATTCTGGAGTGCAGCAGAATGCACTTGGAAATCACCTGAAATTCAGAGCAGTTTGCCAGCAAGTTTCAGCCGAAGTATACATGAAAAAACAACGAAAAAGCAGAAAAAAGAAAAGACAAAACAGAAAAGATAAAGAAGGAAAAACACATAATCATCGCAGTTTAGTCAAATGAATCACCGGTTTCCACGCGGTCGGAATATGCAGTCCATCCTCCCTGTTAATATTAGACCACTTCCCGATCTTAATCGCTTCCCTCACAAACCTCTTACCGAAGTGACCCGCCCTGGCCAAAGCTTTTTGTGTCTTTGTTTCGTAATTTTATCGTATTTTCGTTACATTATTTCTATTGGTTGGTGTTTTTTTTTTTGGTTTTCTTTTGGTTTTTTGGGGGGGGGGTTATTTAATTTTGCCGTTATTGTGGACCGATGTCTCAGTTCGCTTCTGATGATGGTCAGTATAAGCTGACCGAAACTTTAAGCAGTGTATTATTGAATTAAATACATTCAATTTTCTACGCAGTTGTCCGTAAATTTATTTCACTATAATTAATCACTGTGAAAGTTTTAAACGTTTCAGTAGTTATAATTATCTCCATAGGTAACATTTATACAAATCGTTTATAGTATAAATTACGTTTATCTGTTGTAACAAATTTTTTCGTGGAGTTTTTGATTCTTGAGGGGGCTATTTCCCTCCCCGCGATCCACCGCTGTCTTTATTTATTAGTAATTAACAATGTAAATAAATTCATTGCTTACCTTTTCATAAACCCTAAAAATGTAATGACCACTTGGACACTCGTCGCCTCCCTTTTAAAATTGCTCATTTTGTAAAATTTTCTCAAACAAAACAGCTTGACTAATCGATAGACCTAAACCCCTAAAACCCCCCAAATTTGATAATTTCAACAAAACCCCGTTTCCGGAATCAAAGTTATATAACATATACCTATACATATATCCATATACGCAATTTGTACTCATATTATAAGATTAGTATGTAGCGTTCCGTCTTACTTGAAACTTTCTTTAATTAAACACAGGTGCAGTCTGAATTAGGATTATACAATTTTAAATATGTACAATACTTATAACTTAAACGTACTTCCAAGAAGAAGAAAAAAAAAACGTACTTTTTCTTTAGCCTTTTTTTGGATTTAGCTCGGAAATACTATATAGTATACATATATCAGTGCTATTCATAGTTTAAAAGAAAACCAAATAATTCTCGGAACACTACGGAAAGTTAATTCACAAAATAGCTGATGAGTTTGTTATAAAAGTTAAAATATAAGATAGCAGAATTATGAATTACCTGTAATTTAACGAAAATAATAATAATGAACTAATTACTGAAAAAGAGGAAGCACAAACGTTTAATTAAACAAATGTTGTGAATAAAAGTGTTCGGATTGTAAACAAAATAACGGCACGGCCTTCATTTAATATTCCATATTATTCTGCCGTGGATTAATGTTTCTAATAAATCTTAAAATTATTTTTTTGGGTCAAACGTCATCCAACAAAATTAATTTCAACTTTAAAAGAGCTTACGTATGTCCGTATGCAATAATAAATATGCAAAAAAAAACGAATATTTCATAAAAAATCATTCGTTCCGCGATTTAGATTTTTTTTTTTTTCATAAATAGCAAATATTATTTTATATTTTTTTGGGGGCACGCCAGAATGTTTGACCCAACAATTACTAGAATTAAAAAAAAAAAGAAAGTGTTAAATAGAGAGACGATTAGAAATAGAACTTAGGAAAGATTGATGGAGATGTGAAGGAAAGGAAAAAGCAAGAATTATAAGGAGCAGGAAGACTCACTACTGTTTCGAAATGCCGATTGTCATCTCTTATCAGCTTACTCGCCGAGATCGTTTTAATTTATTTAACTGCGGCGTATTTATTTCATTTATGTAATCTGACGTATAATTTATTTCGGCTTATGCATTTACGCTAGATTGTGATTTTACCGTTTGTTCGATTTCAATTTCATATTCCACTTATTTATTTATGTATCTTTTCTTTTTTTTTCTTGGTTTACGTTCTGTGCACGTCCACCTAACGAAGGTTGACGTTGTTGCTAAACGCAAACTTTCCGGCCCCCTCTCGCCGTCTTCGTCATTACCTAGCAAGGATCGGGGGTTCTCTCAGCCCAATCTTCCTAATCTGGTTAATTTATCAACTTCCAGCAGCGTTAAAGCCATTGAGAATTTTAATATTGAAATGAATTTCTACTATTCTTGTTATGAAATGGATTCTGCTTCTGATGACGAAATAAATCTTTTCGTTTCCAAGAGGACTTGCTTTTATTATAAAAAGAAATCACGGGAAACTAAGCAAAACAAGCGCGAACTTGCCCCCTCACCACAGGCGTATTTACCCTTTGCACGGGAGGTCTCACGCTGGTACCGCACCACGTGTTCAATTGGATGCAACCTTTGTGCAAAAACACTAACGTATATTTTACGACAAAATTATAAATATTTACACAGCAATGCAGTCACGAACACAAAATAAATTCGTAACAATTTTTTATTCGAGCGACCTTTTTTTCTTCACTATTAGACGACGACGACGACTAGAATATTGTAAACCGCGACACACAACGTTGCGCAAACTAGTATAAAACAAAAACCGTCACTCAAAGACGACGAGCAAAATATCGGCGATCATCGGTTTCGATCATTTAACGGTAATTGAAATACCTTTATTCAACTAAATCGGCTCGTTAATTATTTAATCAAACTAACGGTACATTGCCGAAATCTTATGAATTAATACCACATAGCCGTTACAACGCTCATCTCACACGGCTCACGCGGCCGACAGACGATATCCTGTTGTCGCACACCGCACATACCAGGACACTTATACAACCCTTAACACGTTCCGAAATCCGAAGAGATTCAGAAATTACAAAGTCGGCCAAGTAAACGTCCAGTCCGTATTCTCCGCCGACAACGAACAAAGCGATGATGTCGAGAGATCGAAAATTAATGAGTTTAACCAGAGAATAATTTCCAGCTCGACATCATCGCCAGATAGCGCCGTAAATACCGAATTCGTATCAATATTGATTCACATAATATTATTCATAATAATAAGAACGACAACAACAAGAACCAAAACTCTACCACTACCTCCACCAATTATAATATCAGCAACAATAATATTAAAAAGAAAAATAACAATAATAATAACAAGGGCAATAAAAATAAGAACAACAACAAAAATAATATTAATATTATTATTATTATTATTAATAATAATAATAATAATAATAATAATAATAATAATAATAATAATAACAATAATAATAACAATAATAATAACAACAACGTTCCTTCTCCACATCTTTTTTTTTTTTTTATTTAAATAAGTTGTGGGTCTCACAGGGCAACTATGCCCGTCGTGTGAGTGCCCGACACACTTATTATCATTTATTCAGTTTATACACATTACAAAATTATTCATACTTATTGAACGAAATCGAAATAAATACGCCTTAATTAATATATATCTTATAAATATTTATAATAATATACGCTTTCACTTTAGGTAGGCATACACAATAAACATAAAGGTTGTTTATGTATTCAATACGCATACTTATTCTTCTTTAAGTAATACAGCAGAAAAGTATCGGAAAAGGAAAGACGCAAGAATCACAGAAGAAAATATATGTATATAATCAAATATGGTCGACTGGTGACATGCTACTAGCTTGGAAAACCACAGTTGTAGTTCCGATCCTTAAGGCTAATGCTGATCTCTTTCGTACTAATAGTTTCCATCCGATTTCCTTAATTAGTGCTCTGTCAAAGGTAATGGAGAAAATTGTTAATAGACGGCTCCTGTTTTATATCAAATCGAACAATTTAATTTCCTCCATACAGGCTGGCGGCCGTACACGTAAATCCAGTTTATCTCATCTTATTAGCCTTTAAAGGCAAATTCTTCAAGCCCAAAATAATGGTCAATGTCTGTACTCAATATTTTTTAACACTGAGAAAGTGTTCGACCGCGTATGGCGGTGCGGCACTGAAAAATACCAGAAGAAATGTCAAAATGGGCAATTTCATCCTACATTTCTTATCTAATAGAGCAATGCAAGTGAAAGTCTTTCCTGTTCCTATGGAGAATGAAATCCTACAGGGATCCGCACTGAGTGTGACTTTATTCATCCTATTTATTAATGACATTTCCTGCTGTATTAAGCTACCAGTGACAGCCCGATTATTTATTGATGACTTGAATATATCAATCTCATCCAACCTCCTGTCTAATGCGCAGTCTATCATTCAGTCAACAATATATAAGCTATATACCTGTGCTGTACACGATGAGCTAAATTTCTCCACGTCTCCAACTTCATATGTTAACTTCCACAGGAGTAGTCTGCATAGAGATAACCAAGAAATTCGCTTTCACCTCAATAATTCTCCTCTTCCTTTCTTCATCTCTATTAAGTTCTTAGGTCTAATTTTTAATTCTCCATGGGGGGGGGGGTACTTTATACCTTCCGGGAGCCGGAGCTTTAACCGGAACGTGGTGCGTCCACTGGACGCGGATTTTGGAATGACCTTAGAGATATGTAGACTAGCTGCGAATAACAAATAAGCAGTCGCGGACAAAGAGCGGCAATGAAAGAGTGTGTATGGGGGCAAGGAATAGTAAAACTTGTCTATACTAAAACCAAACATATACCCGAGGACATCATTGTGACATGGCGAGTCGTGCCGCCATTAAATAAGCACATACTCTGAAAAAAGGCAGCAGCTCTTTCAGTATCAACTGCCGGTGGAAATCAAGTAGATTGAAACAGCTGTAGATTGAAAACTGTAGGGCCACAATGGAAACCATAGAAATTGGCATGTACACTGCGGACACCGAAGGCAACAAGAAACCACGGTGTATTACATTTCCCCAAGGCACTCCAAAGTGTTTCTGCGACTCTTGTTATCTTCATTATGTTGAGAAATCAGAAAGTGATGGCTCTCAGACCGGGGCAGGTGTTAAATCATCAGAGAGTGTCAAGATTCTCCCCGCTCCATAAGAAGAGATGCAAAAAATTTAGGCTAGGTACATGGAACGTTCGTATCTTATTAGAGGCTGGAAAGATACATAATATAATTAAAGAAATGAAAAGACTAGATATTGATATATTGGGAATTAGTGAACACAGATGGGCCAGATAGTGGAACTATTGAGTATGATGAAGCACGTTTTATTTACTCTGGATCAATAAACTGTGGAAGAAATGGCGTAGCAGTTATAATTGGAGAAAAGTATAAGAAATGTCAAACTAATGTCGTAGCTGTGTCTGATAGAATAATACTAGTACAGCTGAAAGGTCTGATGCAAAATATTAACATTGTCCAAGTTTATACATCAACAGCCGATAAATCTCTTGAAGAAATAGATTAATTTTATGATTGGTTGCAAAAGACTATTAAGCATTTGGAAAAACAGGATTTGAATATTATAATGGGCGACTTCAATGCTAAAGTCGGAAATGAAGAGGTAACTGGTGTAACTGAAAAATTTGGCCTAGGACAGAGAAATGAACGAGAATCTACACTCATCGAATTCTGTCAACAAGAAGGGTTTACAATCAAAAACACCTTTTATAAATTCCCACTAATACGTCTGTATACTTGAAAATCACCACAATATAATAAGAACAATATTATAATAAACCAAATAGATTATATTCCAGTTAATAGACGTTTCCAAAATAGTATAATTCAAGTGAAAACATCTCGGGGAGCAGACATTAATTCCGACCATAATCCAGTAGTTGCAAATGTCAAAATTAAGTTCCTGAAGAAAGGAAATGAGAATCAAAAGTTAGATGTAGAGAAGCTTAAAAACGTTAATATCAAGAAGGTAAACCGTGGATGACAGATGAAATACTGGAACTAATGGAAAAAAGAATATCTGTAAAAATTAAAGGAGATATGGGGAATTACCTAGGTATACACAAGGTAATCCAAAAGGAAGACAGAAAGGCAAAGTTGAAATGGATACAGAAACAATGTGAAGAATCGGAAGAACTTCTGAAATTACATGATAACTTCAATTTTCATAAGAAAATTAAACAAATAACGGGAACCACAAAAAAGGCTAACAAACTAAAAAGATGAAGTAATTATAGACCAAGAAAAACTGGTAGAAACGCGGAAACAATGTGTAAAGGACCTATTCGGTGATCAACGACCACTACTCCAAACAAATATAGTAAATAGCGAAGACTAAAGCCCAAAAATACTACAGCGCGAAGTAGAACAAGCTATCAAATGCATGAAAAATAAAAAGACTGCAGGATGAGATAAAATTCCAGCAGAAGTTTTAAAATGTATTGGGATAACAATAACAATGGCACTTCTCAACAAAATATACAATATAGGTTTTATCCCTCAAGAACGGTTGAAGTTAACTTTTATACCAATCCGCAAAAAATCAAATGCCAAATCGTGCTCAGAATTTAGATTAATATCCCTTATGAGTCATATGTTAAAAACATTTTTTAGAGTACTGCACGAAAGAATTTATAGGAAATGTGAATTACTGCGTGGAGATAATCAGTTCGGATTTAGAAAAAGCTTTAGAACACGCGAGGCTCTTTTTTGTATGAAATAACTACTGCAACAATGTCATATGATCGAAAATACTTGTCCAGTCCTAAATTCAATATTGATTCCAAGCTACTTGTCACCATTTATAAAGCCCTTATACTTTCCAGATTAACTTATGGGTGCCAGGTGTACTCCTCGGCTAATCAGTCGTTACTCAGTCCACTTGATCCAGTACATCATGCATTCATCCGATTAATTTTTGGTCTTCATCGAACTTCTCCATCAACAAGTGCTTGTTTCCTTAGTGGCATACCCCCACTTCCGCTGATCCGTTCTTCTATTACCGCGCGCGATTTAATCCATTCGCCAGTACAAAATTACTTCTTTCCCAAACGCTACTGATATTCCACCTCCGTCCTTCTCTAGTGAACCAATTCCTAGGGTAATAAAACAAATTATCGATAGTGGCGTGCAATTACAAATCCTGACACCTCTCATTACAAATTTCCCCCTTGGAAAGACATCCCCGCAAGAATAGACTCATTTCTCTTAGATGTAATAGCTCACGGACCCACGGTGAACATAACTCACTGCGTCACCAAGAAAATAATTAGTCATCCCAACTCTTTGTACATATACACATACACTGATGATTCAAAAGCAGACCCGTGCATTTCCCCATCACCAACCGCTTGTGCATAATACATCGATTACTGCTCGGTACAGGAAGCAGAATTATACGCCGTATACAGTAGCCTCGTACGTTGTTTGCAAACACGATGTTTGGATAAAAGCATACTTTTAATAACTGACTCTTTGAATTCTCTAAAATCGATTTCCTCACAGAACAACGTAGATATCTTAGCCCTGAAAGTCAATTATAGGTTGAAGCTACTCCATCAAGCAAGAAATCAGGTAACGCGCGCTCTTGTAGGTGCCCAGTCATATGGGAACTCAAGGCACCGAGCGAGTTGACTTAGCATCCAAGTCAGCTCTGCTTGCACTAATGCCGTTCGCAGCGCCACTAATCTGCAAAATGAAGGTATATTTCCATAAACGTATGATGGCAGAGTAGATCAGTTAGTGGCAAAGGGGACCATCCTCTATGAAAAGTATAAAATTTACTGTCGATCTATGGTTTCTTCTCTTTACCATACACATTGGGAATAATTTTTTTTTTTTTTTGTATTGGGGTTTGAGAAATTTAATGATACATGATCTGCACTATGTACTTATTTAATAGACAATATATTTTTTTTTTTTTTTCTGAAAGACGCAAGTGTGATTGATTTCGGTTTGATTTACCATTTAAGCTAGATTGTCTTGTCCGGGTATTAATATTGAAAATTATATATGTGTTAATGAGTAGATTTTAAGTGTAATGTTTTTTATTTAATTGAGTAATGTAAACACTGTAGGTTGTTATTTTTGCCAGTAAATTTTGGTTTTAAAACTAAGAACGCGAATTTTTGAAATTTAGTTACCAAAGTTGAATTGTTCAAATTGAGGTATTCTATGTTGAAGTGTCTGATGTCGTCATACTTACTGCAGTCAAAGATTACATGATTGGCGTTTTCAATTTCCCCACAGTCACATTTGTCGTCTTCAGTAATTTTGTATTTTTTTAAGTAGGCTCCAAAGTGTTCTTGGTTAGTGAGGAGTTGGGTAGCGTAAAAGTCAGGTGCTAACTGTAAGCCTGTTCTAATATTTGGGATTAACCTGCGGGTATGCCGACCTGCTGTATCTGTTTCCTAGGAGTTCTGCCGTATGAACATGAAATAGTTTTTAATGTTTTTTCGAGTTGTTTTAGTGACATTTTTATATGTAGGTCATGGTGGATTAGCATGTAGAAACTGTTCTGAAGAGGATTCATTGGAGGTAGAAAGTTCATTATTTGATAGACATGATATCATTAATATATTCAAAATGTTTATGGTTTTTTATTATAAAAATGATTGATCTATAGCTCTAATTTCTAGGTCTAGTGAAAGGACTCCAGTAAGAGCAACAGCAGCGCTGTGAGAAATTATTCTGTAAGCTCTGCAGGCGTTTATTAAGTATTTACGTTGTGTAGAGTAGAATTTTTGCTTTAGGGTTTTCTTTTTTAGGTGTTGGAAAAACACAGAGCTACAGTAACACACTGTGTTCTCGACAAGTGACTTGTACAGTATAAGTCTGTATTTGTAATCAAAGCCCCATGTATTTCAGCACACTATTAGTAATCGTTAGTATTTAACGTCCAACTTAGATGTGGTGGAGTCTATGTGTTGTTTAAAGGAGAGTTTATTTTTTAATATAACTCCTAGCTATTTAAAATGTTCGACTACTTTTAAAGTGATCCTCCTGTAAAGTACTTTAATATTTTTCCTTTTTAGTTTCAGGGAGTTTGTGAAAAGGGACACAAAGAATTTTTCAACTAAAAGATTAAGCTTCACTTCATTTAGCCGAGCTTAGAGTAACTCAAGCGCTTTGTTAGCTGTTCTTTCGAAATTGACTTTTATATCTTCCGTTATGATGACTAGTAAGTCATCTACATATACGCATAGTTCTTGTCGTATGGTAGAGCTTGGTTGAATAATATATTCTAGAAAAGTGGACCTAAAACGCTACCCTGTGGGCAGCTTTTATTGGTTTCAGTGTTTGCACTATGATTACCTATTTGAAGAGTTACAGGTCTGTTTTTAAAGTAGCAATATATTGTACTTAGCAATGGTATGTGTTCGATCAGAATAAATTTTAAATTGTCAAACAAAGCAGGATGCCAGCAATTATCAACGGCTCTTTTAATATCCACTCCTATGACAAGAACGTTTGGTTTTTTCTTAAGGCTGCTGCTAATCCTACTGATCGCATAATTTACAGCATGTTCTGTGGACAGACTTTGTCTGAATCCAAACTGTCTTTTATCTAAAAAGTTTGTTCAGTTCAGATGGCAAGTTATCCTATTTTTAATAGCTTTTCGTAAATTTTGCTTACATCATTGTAATAATAAATAGTAAAATAAAATAAAATAAAATTTAAACAAAAAAAATAAAAAATATGAAAATAAAACATAAACATAATTTAAAATAATTGGTGCGAGTACAAATGCGCGCGTGCCTGGAACTATTGTCGGTTGAGTAGCCAATCACCGGTAACCAAGAAAAAAGGATCTACTTGAAGGCGGGAGAAATTTAGAAAGTACAAGAAAAGATTTTTAGAGAAAAATGAGTTGCCTTTCACCGTTCGTTAAGTTTTGTTTTTACCTTTGCTTAAGAAACGAATCGTCCTCTACCTTCGAGAAGGAGTTGCTCGTGTTCGCTTAAGTCACACCAGTAGTGCTTCTAAGTTTTCGCGCAGAAAAGTATAAAGTGAATTTCACGACTTATCGACATCGAAGTATTCGATATTCGACACACTATAAGGTAAATTCGATAATTCTGTATATTCCAAAATATAACAACATCGAGTCCGATTGCTCCGTGCCGACCGACCGCCGAATCGCCAACCTATGGATCCCGGATTACCACCGACAATAGTGATACGTAGCGTTTTGTTTATATTTTAATATATTGATTTGTATAGTTTTAACCGTTTTGTTTTTCAGCGGTCATACCGAAAGATAGGTGTCATGTTTTACCTAATACATTGTTTTTAAAATTTCAACTGAATATTTTCATCTTGTCTACTAATAATCATGATCTTAACTTAAATAAAATAACTCTTACATCAAATAAAATCCACGAGACTAAAACCTTGTGGTTGGCATCCCTGAATGCGTAACTAGAGAACGGCTAATACCGTTTCAATTATTTAAAAGACATATTGGGCAATAGGAGCTTATGAGACTTGCATCTTTGTTTGATTTATGAAGTAGGATTACATTTGCTTTGCGCCAGGGTTTAGGGAAATAGTTTAAGGAGAAGATTTTTTTTGTATAGGAGTGGAAGGAGTTTTGGATAGACCTTTTTGATTAATTTTAGTGTCTTATTTGCAACATTGTCAGGTCCAGCAGCTTTGTTGTTTTTTAAATTTTTTATAGTGCTATTTAGTGCGGAAGTATCAAGAGGAATCCGTTGTGGGTGAGTAACGTTTTCCTGCATGGGAAGTTTAAACTTTTCTCTTAGTACTTTCTGTTTATTGCTGCCTTTGTCAGTGCTGTCTAACGGAAAAAGAGAGGATAGTTAGTAATTTAGATCCTTTGTCCTATTGGTGATTTTATCGTCGTATTTTTTATGAAAAATGTTATATTGTTTGGTTTGTTTGATTTCACGAACGTTAATTTGTAGCTTAAGCCCCATGGTTTGACATTTTCAGAGCAAATTTGGGGGGGGGAGTTATATAATTACGTAATATCTTCTATGGTAGGTAGTAGATTTGAGAAATACGTTGTTTCATAAAGGAAATTAAAAAACGACCTCTCTAGAAATTTAAAAATGTTTTAAAAATACATTATTTTTACAATTTAATTTAAATTTTATTTTATTTTTAGGTAAAAAATAGAAAAATTATAAAATTCTAGCTAAAATGGTAGTTCAGAATTTGAATAGTAAAAAGGTAGTATTTTTATTAGAGTTTACTTCTTTTTTATTTATGTTAGTAATCCGATCCTAATTCTTTGTTTGTGAGCAAGTACAAAATATATATATATATATATATATATACATATATATCTTTGATGTGTTTTCATTTACACTACAAAATAAAAATTAAAAATAAATAAGAAAAGCAAAAGATCGATGACAGTAGATTTAAAATAAAATAAAAACCTAACATTAATACATTTGCAGCGAAGGTTTACTTTAGATTTTTTACCAATTAGAGGCTGCAGTTGATTGGCTCTTCCAAAGATTTGCTGTCTTACGTACGCTATATGCAATCGCCATGTGAGTCGGCGGTCCAGAACTAATCCTAAATATTTCACCGAGTTAGACTAATTCCTCAGTCCGATGAAATATTTAGGATTAGTTCTGGACCGCCGACTCACATGGCGATTGCATATAGCGTACGTAAGACAGCAAATCATGGGAAGAGCCAATCAACTGCAGCCTCTAATTGGTAAAAAATCTAAAGTAAACCTTCGCTGCAAAAGATTAATTTATCAGACGATACTCGCTCCTATCTGGATGTACGGTATCGAAGTATACGGTTCAGCATCGATCAGCAACCTGAAGCGAATCCAGCAGTTGCAGTCAAAGATTCTCCGTATAATGAATTATTAGCAACCATATGCAAGCCATGAATTACTTAAAAAATCTGCTAGGAACTCCGCCTACTGTTAAACTATATAGAAACAATACACATTTCTATTCTGAAAATCAAACAGACTATAGCAAGCTCCTCAGCTTCCTAAAAAGTAAAAACTATCCTTTTTATACGCATACTCCTAAGAATATGAAAAAAATAAAAATGGTGCTAAAAGGCTTGCCACTTGACATTGACATAAATGAAATAAAAGAATCCCTAAAAAATGAAACAAATTACGACGAAATTTCTCAATTTCACAAAAAAGATTCAGAAAATAGCGACGTCTTCCTACCGCTATATCTTATTACTTTTCCACAATCAACAAATATTAGCAATATACTAAAAATTAAACAACTCTGCTATTGCGTTGTAACGTGGGAAAAGTACAAATCAAAGAACCAACTAATTCAATGTTTTAAATGCCAAGCTTTCGGACATCTTTCCATAAACTGTTATCTACCTCCAAATTGCTTGAAATGTGGTCAAGCACATTTTACAAAAACTTGCCAAAATCCTAGCAACATTAAGTGTGCAAACTGTTCCGGGCAACACCTAGCTAATTCAAAAGATTGTCCGACCTACTTAAAGTTTCTAAATTCAAAAACATTCAAATCTAGGTATTCGGAGTCAAATAGAAAAAACTTTCTCCGGAGCGATAATAAAAATTATAATAATATAAAAAATCAAAATAATAGACATCTAACGTATGCAGAAAGTCTTGCAAATCGAGCATCACAACGTAACGAACCTAATACGGACAATAATTTATCAGATATATTTCAGTCGTTTAAAGAACTAAATATACTAAAAATCATAAACGTAATTAAGAAAATGTGCACTAAATTAAAAGACGCTAGAGACATGTTCTCAAAAATATCAATAATTATTGAAACCTTAATGGACTATTTCGCTGACGAGTAATTGTACTGATAATATTAAAATAATTGCCTGGAATGCAAACTCGGTTAGGAACAAAATACTTGAATTAGGGCAACTGGTAAATGAAAGGTCTATCGATATAGTTTGTCTAAGTGAGACAAAAATTGATTCAAACCATGCACTAAAATGCCCTGGTTTTAGAGTGTACCGATGCGATCGTAACAGCAGAGGTGGAGGAGTGGCCATTTTGGTCCGCTCCTCAATAAACCACTCTACCTTCGCAGCTCCAGTATCCCTAAAAAATATTGAAGCTACTGGAATCTTAATAAATTTTGCAAATTCTTCAGTGGTGCTATTCTCTGTTTACTGTCCTCCAAACAAAACGAATATTGACTATGATATTGACATATTATTTAAATCATATAACAAAGTGATCCTCGCTGGGGACTTAAACGTCAAAAGTAAGATATGGAACTGCTATTACAATAACAAAACAGGTAATAAACTCGTTTATCTTTCCGAAAGGGTAGGTTTTCAAATTCTCGCTCCTGATTTCCCCACGCATTACCCTACTAACCCTCAATTACGTCCGAGCACTATCGATCTCATCTTAAGCATGAATGTTCATGATATTACCAAACCAGTAACTTTAGCCAACCTTGCCTCTAATCATAATCCAATTTATTTTAAATTAAACGCTACTTGCAGACTTGTAGAAAACCGTACAATTTTTAACTATAAAAGTGCGAACTGGACGGAATACCGTAATTATATTACAAATAATATAAACATTTTGAGAAGTCCAATAAAGGCTGGTTGCCTACTTGACTACCAGGCACACAGGCTGTCAGACCTAATAGTAGAAGCAGCAAATCTTTATATTCCAAAAATCGAAATCAAGTCAAGTAAAGAGCACTTACCAAGAAAACTAGTGAAGCTTATTAAGATTAAAAACTATGTCAGGAAAAAGCACCAAAAGATTCGTAACCACTCCTCTCACATCATTTACAACTTATTCGCTAAACTAGTTAAATACAAACTAAATGAATACCGAAACACAACATGGAATAACAAACTAATAAATCTAAATGCAAAAGACCAGTCGATTTGGAAAATAGCAAAAATATTTTAAAAAAGCACGGACACATCTATTCCACCTTTAACACATGCTAATCAGACCGAATACACAAACAAAGGCAAAACTGAGTTACTCTCAAATATATTTCTAGATATACAAAATCAAAACAAAAACTCTTCCACCAAATGGCACACAAACAAAATAAATACTACTGTACAGAAGTTCCTAGCCACCCCAACGGTCACTACCAACTACCCTAAGCTCTTCTCACCAAATGAAGTTAACAAAATCATAAAAAAATTAAAAAATAAACACTCCACCGGTCCAGACAATATCTCCATTACCATGATTAAGAATCTACCCAAAAAAGCTAAGATCAATCTAACTATTATAATAAACTCTAGTATCATTTCGGGACACTTTCCTACCTGCTGGAAAGAGTCCATTATTATTCCTATACCAAAATCAGGAAAGGATCAAGCAATGGCTATTAACTACAGACCTATCTCGTTAATAAACTGTTTAAGTAAAATAGCGGAGAAACTTATTCTTTCTAAGATGATAGATCACTGTAACGAAAAAAAAATCATCACCCCCCACCAATTCGGGTTTCTGCGGAATTTGTCGACTACGATGCAGCTAAGTAGGCTAACCGAGTTTGTAACTGACAATTTTAACCTAAACAAACATACCGGACTGTTATTACTTGACATCGAAAAAGCCTTTGATACCGTCTGGCATCAAGGATTAATATACAAATTGCTTAAATATCAGTTCCCTAAATTTCTCATTACTCTTATAAATGATTACCTGGTAGAAAGGAAATTTTCAGTAAAAATTAACGACGCTATATCTTCTCGAAAAACAGCGACGATGGGAGTTCCGCAAGGAAGCATACTTGGTCCATTCCTATTTATTTTGTTCTTAAATGATCTTCCTAAACCTAAACACTCCGAGCTAGCGCTATTCGCTGATGACACAGCCATTTACTGCGCTTCTTTTAGAGTCGACACAATTAAACGTAGATTATCAGAAAGTTTTTTAAAAATAAAAAAGTACCTTACAAAGTGGAAAGTTAAAGTGAATGATGCAAAAACGCAGGCTATCCTATTTACAAAAAGAAGGCCCGCTTTTTCCCCGGAATTAAACCTGGGAAATCAAGTCTGCCCTTTTAAAAATGAAGTTAAATATCTGGGGGTCACCCTAGATCGGCGGCTAACTTTCAACAAACACGTTGATCACGCTATAAATAAAGCGCATGCAAAAAATTTTATGTTGAGGCACATCTTCAACAAAAAATGCAAATTAAAAACAGAAAATAAATTACTTCTATACAAAGCTATCATTAGGCCTGTACTCCTTTACAGCTCGCCAATGTGGTCTAATGTCTCGAGATCTACATTTCAAAAAGTACAGCGATTCCAAAATAAATGCTGTAGAATTATTCTAAGCGCTCCGGCGTATACTAACGTAAATAGTATGCACGCTGTATTAAAACTGCCCTTTATTGTAAACGTAATCCGTACGCAAGCTAAGAAATTCTTTGATGATTGCTCTACTAGTGATCACGTGTTTGTTAAAAGAATAGGAGACTACACGAGAACCTCTTTGCAGCTAAAATATAAAAAGTACACACACAAACGCATTAAACATATGCTATTTTAATCTTATAGTGCACCGATCCGTCTGCAAGCGTTAAACAAGGTGTTGAAGCACACACGCGCAATGACACTCCAATAACCATCATACTTCTACTTTTTTTTGTACAACTTACACTTTATTTATTTTTTCCGAAGCTAGGTTTTTTGTTGGTTTTTTTTCCTAATATTATAACAAATGTAAAGTTTTTCTTTTTTCATATTGTAATTTAAGCACAAATGTATTTTTGATGCACGCTGGCGAGGGTAAATTGCTCGATACGCGTAAAATTTAAAATGTTTAAACGTACTGTTATTTTCTTTGTTTTGTAAATTTAGTAAATAAACTTTATTCAATCAATCAATCAATCTCCGTATAATAACTGACGCTCCGTACTATGTGTCCAATCTGACCCTACACACCGATCTTCACATCCAGTATATTCAGTAATATTATAAGCAGCGTTATATCCGTTTTTTCAACCGCATGAAAGGGAATGACAACATCAGCGTGGCTGAAATGCACAGACCGAGTCTTCCGGGAAATCCCATAATAAGGCTAAAGAGAAAGCAGCCAAGAGACGTTTTGGGCCTTACCTAGCCGAGATGCAGGTACTTCATCATGCTCCAGCTTATGTCGTAATAACTTGAAAACTCTATATAATAAGCAACCATCGTATAATTTATTCAAAGAAATTTAACAGTAGTAAATAAGGAATAGAATGTATTGTTATAACTAACTATCGATGTCGTCTGTCTTGCTGAAGATGGTCAGCATAGAAAGTCATGTACTTTGTGTCAGCCGTGCCAATAGTGGTCGTTAGACCGGGGTGGCAAGGAGAACAAAAAAACAAAAAAAAAAAATATTTATACAAGTCTGTTATAGTATAAATTAAGTGTTTCTGTTATAACAATTTTTTTCATAAAGGCTTTGGTTCTTTGGGAGGAAATGCCCCCTATCTCCTCCCCTCTGGATCCGCCACTGTATGTATCCATATACGCAATTTGTACTCATATTATAAAATTAGTATATTGCGTTCTGTCTTGCTTGAAACTTTCTTTTATGAAACACAGCTGCAGTCTGAATTAGGATTATACAATTTTAAATATACTTGTAACTTAAACGTACTTCCAACAACAAGAAAAAAAAATGTTCTAATTCTTTTAGCCTTTCTCTGGATTTAATTCGAAATATACATATCTGTGCTATTCATAGTTAAAAAGAAGACAAAAAATTCTCGGAACACTACGGAAAGTTTATTCCCAAAATAGCTGATCAGTTAGTCGTAAAAGTTAAAATATAAGATAACACAATTATAAATTAATATATCCTACCTGTAATTTAACGAAAATAATAATAATGAACTAATTACTGAAAAAGAGGAAACACAAACGTTTAATTAAACAAATGTTGTAAAGGAAAGTGTTTGGGTGGTAAACAAAATAACGGTACGGCCTTCATTTAATATTCCATATTATTCTACCGTGGATTAATGTTTCTGATAAATTTTAAAAGTATTTTAAGTCAAACGTCGTGCAACAAAATTAATTTTAATTTTAAATGAGTTTACACATGTCCGTATGCAGTAATTAAAATGTAAAAAGGAAAAGTGCACGATTTGCATCGAAATTATATCTTCGAATAAAGAGAATATTTCATATAATATGGAAGAGAAAATTCAAGCACAAAATATTTAAACTATTTTCGATGCATAATGAAACTTACCGTACTCACGAATAATAGTAAGCGAAAGAAAGGAAAAAAATAAGTCACACTAGTTAAAATGACGATCTTTGCTAGTAATTTAAAATGTACACATTTTCCCACTTCCTCATGAATTTTATTGTGTTCCTTCACTACTTGAAAAAACTCAACACAATTTGCTTACATTCATCATCCCGTTTGCAAGATTCTGAACAAAATTCGGAAAACTATCGTTTCTCATCACATGTCCTAATTCGAATCACTTGCTCATTTCAATAAAAACTGTCGTGCTTTGACTAAAACTATAATTTAAATTTTACCCAAATTACATCTATTAATCCGTTAGGGTCGCTTCGACTGAGTCGGATGGGATTTTAATGCCATCAGAAGAATGAGATATATGGCAAATCGAAGTAATAGGGATCAGTGACACGGTCCCTTCTACGATTTAAATTTCGGAAAAAGATCGTCAGAGATGACGCCTATTCTAAATAATCATATATGCTTTGATATTGTGTTGCGCGAAAAAATTAGGATGAACGAGAAAAAAGTCAGAGGAAGTATGGAAATTTTATTGAGATATGGTATCTGCCTTGAAGCATAATGCACGTATGAGAAAAGGAAACGGAACTGATTAACCTGGCAAGGGGTCGCCCTCTTTCGGGCGTGATTGATTGGGTGTGATTTTTCGGGCGCGAATCTTTAGTGCACAAGCTAACTCAGACCTTTTTACAGACTACCTACGGCGATTTTCAGATATCATCCGTTAAACGTTATCATCTGTGTTAGTAAGAAACACGAGTTACCAAATACTACTATCAGAAATTCCACTCAAAAAATAACGTTCTTCGTTAACGATTTAGTTTTTCCGTGCGTATAGCATGTTATATATGCATACACATACGATGGTCTATTGCAAAAACTTCGACGTCATTTTCCCTATCAACTAGCTGAATTACTCCGGTCATATTTAAACGAAAGATATTTCTACATTAAATATGGTTATGACGAATCAAGTATATATCCGGTTCGAGCAGGCGTTCCTCAGGGGAGTGTATTTGGACCCAAAGGCGCACTCAGGATTTTTTTTTGGTCGGGGCTAGAATTTAGAAGATGAGTTAGGGGGTGGTAACTCGGTACCTCTACTAAGTACCTACCTATTTCCGTGGTTTGTAAATTAAAATAAAAAAAATAAAAAAATAAATACAAAATTAACGAATATTATTTTTTTTAAATTAAAAAACTGACGAATTTTATTTAAAAAAAAAAAAACAATAATTGAAACGTAACATTATGTTTGTAATAAGCACAAATTAGAGAACTCTACGAATTTTATTTTTAAAAAATTAGCTAAAAGTATATAACATTATACTTGTAATATAAGTAAAAAGTAAATATGTACGTTTTTAAAAAAAAATTAATTGAAAAAAAACATTACAAAACGAAATTAAGATTTCAAAGATTTTTTGGGGGGAGCAATGGCCCCGTGGCACCCCCCTTGAGTGCGCCAATGTTTGGACCGCTTCTCTACCTTATCTACACAGCGGATATTCCTATTACATCGCACGTTGATATAGTAACTTTCGCCGATGACACAGCGATCTTGTGTTCAAATAAATGTCCAAAAGTTGCGCGTAAAAACCTGCAGACAGCAGTCGATAAAGTAACATCTTGGTGTAAATTATGGAAAATAAAGATTTATGAAGGTAAATCATCTCGAGTAGTTTTCACTAACCGAAGAAGAATCGATTCATCCGGAAATATAATGATAAATGGTGTGGAGATCCTTCAGAAAGAAGATGTAAAGTATCTTGGTATTCACCTCGACAAACGCTTGACTTGGAGGAAGCACATTATAGCGAAATGAGCTGAACATCAAGCTGCGGCAACTGTACTGGCTGTTGGGTAAGAGATCAATATGGTATCTCTTGGAAACAAGTTGCTTTTTTATAAGCAAATTCTTAAACCGGTCTGGCAATACGGCTGCCAGTTATTATGGGGCTGTGCCAAAAACAGCAACATTTCAATTATGCAAAGAGTACAGAATAAGATACTACGCACGATCATCTCTGCTCCATGGTACATAACCAACATTACGATCCATGAAGATCTTGAAGTTAAATTTGTAAAAAATTAAACAGAAACTACTGCTCGACGATATGCCGCCAGATTGAAAGAAAATCCTTTTTTTTTTTTTTTTTTTTTTTGGGCGCATCAACTATGGACCATTGCCCAGTAAAGAACATCCTAATAGTACAACAAAAGAATTGCTGAGCAACCCAAGCGAGGGACGTAGGCTGAATAGGAAACGACCTCAAGATCTCATATAAATTAAAAATGTATAAATAATATGTGTGTGTGCTGATGTGTGAGGGTGTATGTGCGTGTGCGTGTGTGATGGTATGTATGTGTCCGTGAGAATGCAAAAGTATGTGTGTATGCATTTTGTATATACATATATAAGTTAATTTTAGCACCCTTCACTGGTTGGGTTGCTTATTCATGTTATTTTAACTAAGTCTATAGACTACCAAATAGTTGATAAGATTAGGTGTAAAATAGCAAGATATATACATAAAAAAAAATATATATATTGCCACAAAACACATATTTTACATAATTTTATTGGGTTATTCACTTTTATAAAATATTTTCTATTTTTTTTTTAAATAACGACTTCAGCGTAAAATACAGATAAACATACTTTTGCGATATAAATTTAAGAGTTCTGGTAGCAATAGTGATACAAAATGGACGAAGATGATTAATATCAATAATCGGTCAAATGCATCATTGGTTCTTTTCATTATTTTTTTTGTGTATAGCATGTTATATATGCATACACATATATAGCTACAAAACACATATTTTACATAATTTTATTGGGTTATTCATTTCTTTAAAATATTTTCCATTTTTTTGAAATAACGACTTCAGCGTGAAATACAGATAAACAGACTTTGCGATGTAAATTTGGGAATTCTATTAGCAATAGTGATACGAAACGGACGAAGATGATTCTAACTGCTTTTTAAACATCCAGTGTTTCTTCTTCCTTAATTATTTATAGCCAGATTCCTTTGTCCGTTTGTACTGTGGGCTCTGTAATTGCAGATGTGGCCATGGTATGGGACAGCTAATTCCTTTTGCTCTTACCTTCGTCATTTCTTTTCTTTTCAGGATACATACGTTTGGCATTTTTCGACGTTGATTGTTATTGTTTCTCCATCTTTGGTATAGCATTCTTTGTCAGATTCCATTCCTTGTTACTCCTAATTGCTGCTATGTACACATGTTGATGGGTAATCGTCCGTTGCTGACAAGCCCAGGGAAAAACCCAAACAAGAAAAAAAAAAAAAAAAGATTAATATTAATAATCCATTAAATGCATTATTGGTTTTTTTTGTTGATGTATAGTCAGCTGTATTTAAACAAGTTCAGTCAAGCATGAGGTTTCATGCGCTGAGGATTCCGTATGAAAGTTAACAATAACTATAATTATTTAGTATGTAAGAAAATTTGTTTGAATAAACTTCCATTTTTATTTTACTATTTTAATTTTATATCTTAATAAATTTCAGAGATATTTTCTTATAATAATTTAAAACAGTAAAGCAAAATACTAATTTGAATCGAAGACTTAGACTAATTTGAAGTGCAATGTAACGGTTATGACGAAAAATTAATTAAATCCTTTTTTTATTTATTTAATTTTTATTTATTTAATTTTTATTTATTTTTTTAAATTATTGGTTTAGATTTAATAATACTGATATTAAGGTTTTATGATTTTTTAAAATGTGTAATTTTGTTAATCCCCACACCTATCTTTCTTGACTAGCCGACCGTTAAAGACATTTAATAAATATATAAAGGAAAACACGCAAAAAATATTAATTAGAAATAATATTGATGCTACGTATCACTCTGCTGCGGCTGGTAGAATGTTGGTGCTCCCTGCTGGCAGGTTGGTGTACGTTGGTGATTGCATCCTGGATTCTCGGCGAATGGGAGGGAGAAACACGGTAATCGAAATTATAGTTTACGAATTTTGTAAATGTCACTAATTTGAAAACCGAATTTCGAGACGATTTGGTTACTTTGTTATCAAACTTCCTTCGGTTGCAAGACGAACTGGTTACTTTACTAAAAAAGGTCGATATAGTTCCGCGATGTGACAAAGACTGTCGTTCTACTGAGATGATTTTTTAACAATTTGGTTTTTTCTTTCGACTCTCTCAATACGTTAGACCATTATTAAATATTTTTTTTTTATTTATTTACTAGCATAGTGCGTTAAATTGTTTAATAAATCGAAATACTATTCGCATCTGTTTTTCATCAGGCGGACGTACCACCTAAACAATGATGCGATGAGAGTCCGTTCCTTTCATTACAGTTCATAACAACACTAACACAAGCCGTAATGAAAATAACCAAACCGAAACCTGCGATCCTGTTCCGTATCTTAGCCCTCATACTAACGCAAATTATAACGATCCGAACCAAATTCTAAAAACCGCTGCAGTCTCGTTTTCCGATAAAGCCAAAAGAAAAATAACACCGATTAACAAACCCGTTTATTTCGTGCATTCAAGAAACCCGCTTAAAATAAAACCAACATTTAAAACTAAAAAACTATAATGTTCTCGAATCAAATCCGGTGCTTGCTAGTCGTGCGCATGGGGAAATAATATTAGCCGTTCGTGCGGATATTAACTTTCAACAGATAATGTTACCATCCGATATTCAACCAGTAACAGTCGAAATTCGTACGCCAGTTCCACGGGAGTCTCTAAACATAATTCCGAACCGTATTTAGAAACTTTTAAAGTTGCCAAAAAATTCAAACAGTTCCTCCCCTCTAGCGGCACGAGTATTACAGTTAAAAATGTTGAACAGGGTTAAACATATGCGCTTCGACATATATTTCTCAAGTTTGGAACATCAAGGTTTGAAAGTTTCGTTAAGGAAATAACTTATGGTTTCGTTCTCGACAAATAACGATCTTTCCATCCATCATGACTGGAAAAAAAATATTAGTTTTGAAACTTACGAGCTTTCGGCGCTTAAGGTTCCGAATTTTAAGATGGAAACCCAGATGTTCCAAAGTTAATAAATAAACAGGGGCGCACATTTTTTTAACCTTGTTTAAAATCTTGAACTACAATACATAAATTACAAGCGGGGCTACCCGTCATTTTTCAGAATTTTATGAACTTTTAGTAAATTTCAAACAGTTTCGTTAAGAAAATGAAATACGGGTCCGTTCCCAAAAAATAGCGCTCTTTCCAATAATAATACACTTGAAAAGAATTTTTTTTTACAAAATTTCGAGTTTTCAGAGCCTCAAGCCACTATTTTTAAAGTTGGAAACTTACATGTTCCAAACCAGAGAAATATACATGGATGCCCATATTTTCTACTTTCCTCAAAATTTTTAGCTATACTACTCGCGCAACAAATCAATTCTCGCGCTTTTTCGAACTTTTCGGCAAACTTTGAAAGTTCCATTAAGAAAATGAAATACGGTTTCTTTCCCGGCAGATAGCGATCTTTCCAACAGTATATACATGCCTTAGAAGAAAAAAAAAATTTCTTCAAAATTACGAACTTTCGGCGCGGTAAGGGTCCAATTTTAAAACTGGAAATCCAGATGTTATAAACTAGAGAAATATGAGAGGATGCGCACGTTTTTAGCCGCGTTCAAAATTTTCAGCTGTAATATTCGCGGAGATAGGGGAAGGACACTTAATTTTTTTTGACCTTTCCGGAACTTTGAAAGTTTCGTTAAGAAAATGAAATACGGTTCCGTTCCGGACAAATAGCGATCTTTCTAATGATATATTATATGCTCAGGCAAAAAAATTAATTTTTTAAAAATTTTGAGCTTTCGGCGCCATAAGGGTTTAATTTAAAAGCAGGAAACCTGGATGTTCAAAACTAGAGAAATATACGTGAAGTTGCATATTTTCTACCTTGTTCCAAATTTATAGCTATAATACTCGCGTCATAAAGAGGGGGCTACAAATTAGATATTGCGCTTTTTTGAACTTTCCTGCAACTTTCAAAATTTCGTTAAGAAAATGAAATACGGTTTCGTTCCCGACGAATAGCAATCTTTCTGATGATATATCACAAACCCAAGAAAAAAATTTTTTTTTCAAAATTTTGAATTCATGGTGCCTCACGGGTCTCATTCTAAAGCTGGAGAGCCAGTTGTTTTAAATCAGAGAAATATACGTAGAGTCGCGTATTTTCTACCATGGTCCAAATTTATAGCTATAATACTCGCGTCGCAAGGAGGGTGCTGCAAATTGGAGCTCACGCTTTTTTGTACTTTACGTCAACTTTGAAAGTTGTGTTAAGAAAATTAAATACGGTTTCGTTCCCGACTAATAGAGATCTTTCTAATGATATATCACAAGCCCAAGAAAAAAAATATTTTTTCCAAAATCTCGAGCTTTCGGCATCCCGAGGGTCCAATTTTAAAGCTGGAAACTCGGATGTTCCAAACTAGAGAAATATACTTGGAAGCGCATATTTTTAACCGTGTTCAAAATTTTTATCGGTAATATTTGCGGTGCTAGGGGGGGGGACACGTCATTTTTCGCGTGTTTTTGAATTTTACGGCAACTTTAGAAGTTTCGTTAAGGAAATGAAATACGGTTTCGTTCCCGACAAATAGCGATCTTTCCATCGATATATCGCATGCCGGTAAAAAAAAAATATTTTTTTACAAAATTTCGAGCTATCGTCACCCTGAGGGTCCAGTTTTAAAGTCGGAAATCCGGATGTTTCAAATTAGAGAAATATACGGGGATGCGCGTATTTTTAGCCGCGTTCAAAATTTTTAATTACAATACTCGCGGCGCTAGTGGGAGACACGTCATTTTTTGCGGTTTTTTGTACTTTTGGGCAACTTTATGTAAATTTTGTACCGTAATTTTTTGATTTTATGAAAGTACTCCTGCATTGTAGTTTATATTTTGAATTTCAGTGTTATAGGTTTATCTAGTGACGAGTTATGATTTTTTAATTGATTTTTGAGGTCGTTTTATGTACCATATTATATATTCTTGGCGTTTTTTTGGGTTTTTTGCCGCCCAGAGTAATCGGTCATCTCTAAGTTATAAATCGTTTTAAATATAATTTTAATTGTAATTTATGTTTCAAATTTGAAGTTTATAAGTCAAACCGTTCGTGAATTATTGATTTTTATTTGATATTTTTGTTATTTGTGTACCATCTTATAAGGATTCCGTACATTATATGTATACGGAATCCTAAAAATTACAAACTATCAATTGTACATCATTTAAAGTGTAACATAACTGGATTGAATTTGCTTCTAGTATATGTTCTTTAGGGAACGAAGCTGTCGCTCTCAGAAACAAAGTCAAGGGAAACGTTCGGCGATGGAGCACCTTATACAGACAGGACCGACATGAGGCAACAATACTAGCTCGTCTGCGCATAGGCCACTGCACACATAGCCACCTGTTTCAGAAACCACCACAACCGACATGTGAAATTTGTGGCGTGCCGGTTGCGGTGGAACATCTCCTCACCACGTGCCACAAATTTTGAGAAGAGAGAACCGTCTGTTTCAAGAAAGATATTGGTTTGGCCGAAATTCTAGGGGATAATGAAAAGGCCTGTGGAAACATTTTCAAATTTTTAAAGTTTACCTGACTTTTTCCTGCTATATAGTTTTAATATTCAGCAGCGTTTGCCTCCTTTCTTTTTCTTTCTTTTCTTTTTTCTGTTTCTTTTGTTTATTTTTAATTTCCTTTTTTGTACTTTTCATGTATTAATGTATTACTTATAAGATGTAACTTCTCGGCATCGCAAATGGCCCTAGCTGCCGAGCGACTTTAAATAAATAAATTATATTTATATTGCTGGCTGCAGCAATTTATTTTTTCATTATTTGTATTAATTTCTTATTTAAATAAGAGAAAAAAATAACTGTCTGCAAAATTTTTTACTAGATCATCAACAGCTACTAAACAGAAACAAAAAAAAAAAAGAAGAAAATCGATTAATAAACAAAGGAAAAAAAGGTACTGAATAGTTTTGTCTTTGCCTATTTATATACAGAAGAAGATTATCCATTTTTTCTTTAATAGAATTTCACACGGTGCATTTATCGGGAATATTGAAACAAATGCAAGGTTTAAAAGCTTCTATTTTACTGTCTCTTTTACAGTTTGTACGAAAATAAGTGAATCAGTCTAGTGAGTAGATAGGAAACCTGCGTTCTGGGAGATTAGCCAATCAGGAGCCAGTATTTAGTCACGTGACCACGCCCCTTTTTACTCAACTAATCAAGAGTCAATACTTAATCATGTGATCACACTCTTTCCACATCATTCATCACTGCACCACTATGTTCTACTCCAATTACACTTTTCTGCTCGCCACATTTTCACTGTTACAAACCTAAATCCATATATCTCAATGTCTATCACACCCCAAATCAACCACATGCTTTCTCTGGAAGTACCTGCATATGGCCTCCCTCACTTAGTAACACCACTCGACCAAAACATGGATTAGGGAAAGGCTTTAACCAGCCACCTTTAAAATTTTTTTTTTCTAACCCCTACTAAGTTGCTTTATGTAATCATTCTAGTTTTTATGTATGTTGATGATATATTTATGATCGTCTAACTGTTGCAATAATTTATGCTAACGGATACTAGTTATTTATGATTATGTATGCTTTGAGAAAATGTTTTACTATTGACTACCCACCATTAACTCTTTAACCCCAATACCAATTCTACCATTTTGTGTGTGTTTATATGTTTGTTGATGATGCATTTACTACTGCCAAACCAATATAATAATTTGCTAAGATGCTTGTGTGTTTCTATGTACGTTGATGATATATTTATGATTGCCTAACTAATGTAATAATTTGTGCTAACCGATACTAGCTGCTCATGTTTGTGTATGCTTTGAAAGTGCTTTATTATAAACTACCCAATGCTAATACAACTTGCTAACCCAATATTATTACACCTACCACACTTGTTCCAACAAATATGTCTCCAAGAATAATTTAATATGTTGATTAATTGAAATTGGGATAATCTTTGCTACCAATGCTTGTTTGCATGTATATAATTTGATATATGTCCAACCAAAATAATTGTAATAACAACATATATGTGGGGATATATCTCAGCTCAGAGATTTTTTTTCTCGGGTGACCATGTACATGTATGTGTACAGTTTCTAATGCAATGAAGCAATATCTATACCCCCAAAATTATTAATCATAACAGATACAACCCGGCTAATATACACCAGTATAGTATAGATTAAAATTAGAAAATCAAACTGTCTGCATGAATCAAATATGATGAAGCACACATTCTACCTCTCACCCCCAAATTTTATTATTTGATAGATATAATCGCACTCGCAAGAATTCCATAATGCACATATTCCCAACCAAATAACACCACCATCTCAATAACTCACTTAAGCTGCTGCACTACCACTTGCTATACAAACACCAGATTAAAAACCTAATAATTTTTCTGTAACATGACTCCAAACATCACAAACAGGGATTAAGATAAATATTGTATCATAGAAAGAAGCGCTCAATTTAAACTAAAAGCACTCTTTTCACACAAATTGCACCATCTAGGGCTAAAATACTCACATTTTAGCACAAAACATCAAATTTTAAAGGAAAAAGACCATTTTACACAAAATATCCTCATTTTAGACACAAAAACAACAATTTTATAGTAAAATATAACAATTTAGTATAAATGGTACTATTTTAGGCAGAAAGCTCCAAATTTTAATGAAAAATGCACCATCCTAAGGAAAAGTATTAAATTTTTACTACATACACACTATTTAATTAGAAATAACATCACCTCTATACACTATGACTAAATACAAAATATTTTAAGCTCCCACACATTCTTAGATCTAACAAATTGAAGAAATAAATACAATTGTTAATACAAAATTTATTACACAATAAAAACAAAATATACACTGGCTAATATTACACTTAATAATAATACATAGCTCCATATAATCATGCAATATACATATTCTTATCTAATATAAATGCTCTTAGTTCAGCTAAAACAACATTAAACTTTCTATGGAATTTATTATACATTGAATTTCCATAAGCTATTGTATCTACATTATTACTACATATTATTCTTTTATCATCACTACCACTTAATACTACTTTATTCTGCTCCAGGGTATACAGTATATGTTTATGACTTTGAATATTGTAATATGTCTTATAATTATCACTTAATTTACCACACACACCATTCACACAATTATAATAATCAATAAAATTAAGCTCTTTCTTAATTATAGAAGACTGTACACCTTTACATTTTTTAATTTCTCTATTATCTACAATACTTATAGAATACATTTTTGGGCGCAACCCAACAAATTCACTAATTGGAATACTATTTAATTCATCCTTAAATACATCAAGTTTCTTTTTATTTTCTAGTGAATAGCATGGATGACTTTCAGGATAATCACTTGTATCAAAATATTGAGCATTATCTTTAATATCTTTATAAAAATCAAGTGATTTAAGTTCATAAATAAGTGAATCAGTATCACAATATAAAAGATTAATATTCTTATACATTTTACACATTACATTATAATGAAAATCAAACATTTTTACTTTGCTAATATCTAAAATAGACATCCCAATATAAATGGGTTTATTAAATTTAATTGTTGAAGGATTTAAATGTACTGCAGCCAGAAATGGCCGTTCACTGAATATTGTTCGATCTTTAAAATTACTTTTACCAACTAGTTTTGTAAATTTTACTTTATTTGTAATAAGTTGTATATTAATTCTATGTCTAACGTTTTCCATCATTTTACCAAAAACACTATTATTCATAAGCTTCCAAAAGTTCTTCTCAAACTCATTAGTAGCATGTTTCCGCTGTAGAGTGTTCAAATCAATGTATGGCTTCAACCATGCAGACTGATTGAAACAAATGACTCGATGCACACACAGAAGTTTTAACCCTAATGCAATTGCTTGTTTTAAATTTCTATAGTGAATAATATAATTGTACTTATTTTCTAATGTATTAACTAATTTCACACATTTTCCAACTGATTTAGCCTCAGGACATAGAGGTAAATCATTATGCACCAAATGTAAACTTGTAGGATACTCCAAATCCACCTCGAGCACATAGCCAATGGACCCATCATCAGCTATCTCCATAATATTTAATTCTCTTATTTCTTTTTGGCTAAGCCATCTGAAACCATTCATAGGAAGAAGTTCACTCATAGCCCAACCATAAAGGTTATTTGCATCTAAATATGTTATGAAAGTGTTATCTACACCACTGCTACTACCACAATCATCATTACTACTGGAATTATTATTATAACTATTGATGTATGGATTTTCTGCCCTGGCACAACGCTTCACACACTGACACATCCCACCACGTATCCCAGCTTCAAAGAATAAAACCATATCATAATCAGTTAAGAGCTCCAATTCAACCTTTGTTAACTTTAACATTGCCTGGAAGGCTAATCCAGGGGCTGTAAAACTCCATGCAGGATCCAATTTGTATATGTTATAACAGACACTTCTAAAGTTTTCAAATACATCTGCTAATAGAAGCACATCTGTCTTTAGATATATATCACTATACTCCCCAAGTGTTTGAACATTTAATGTATTCCACACATTCACTGCATGTAAGTAATCTTCGTCACTAATATCTGATTTTGTAAGGGAATTATAGAAATACTCCTTTGCAGGCAAACTTGTTTCATCCAATTTTTCCCATGATGACACATATGAATAAGGGAAAACACCCTTTCTACGAAATAAAGGAACCAAATCAGGCGACGCAATGTTCCTGATGGTATGATGAAGTGAACTATCAGGCAAATAACTGGCTAATTTCTCAAGACTTGACGCCATAAAACGGAATGTATCTATGAATCGTATTTTCATTTTTTCTGAAATACGCTTTGAGAATGATATGTAGCGTTCTTCACTATTTGGTATTACTTCGATGTCCTGATCATCGCACGCTAAATCCCTGATGAATAAATGAGCATCATATCCACTCAGATTATGTATGAATACTGGCACAAAATTCGGGAGTTGATACTCTAGGTTACATTTTGAGTGCGCTGCACCTCGAAATTTTCCAGTCAAATGATTATGGTCTGCAACTTTATCATCATGTAGCACTCCTTCACAAATGTGGCACACCAATGAAGCATCATATTTTTCCAAATCCTCAGGCGTCCACTGTAACGGAGTGTTTTTCTGATAAATCTTTTCTATTTTTTGAATATCTTTTACCAACCATTCATAGAATTTTTTAGTCGCATTAGGACCTTGATACATTTTAGGCTCCGATGTAAAATTAAACCCAACACCTTCTTCACATCTTGATACAATATAATAGCAAAAGCTAAATGCTTCATGCCTCTGTATGGGAATAGTACTAGATGATTTTTGGGGCCTGTTTTGATTACCACTGTACGAACCATCTTCCATACATTGTCGCTTACAATTTTTCATATTTTCACTATGTCGCTGACTATTTTGATGCTTGCCACCAATTTCTATACTATCATCATCATTATCACTAATAATTTCTCCATCATTGACATCACTATCATATGATTCATCATTTACAGGCTTCAGGATACACTCAAAATCAGCAAATATGACAAATGGTATAAATTCTTGCTGTTTATACTGTTGGAGTTTTAATATTTTATTCTCCTCCGTTGGCATAATGACTGTTGCAGGAGCATTATCAGAGCAGCGTTGTGTATGAGCCAGGTACTTAGAATGATCCTGGACATACCATAAACAGCGACGGCATATAAACATCCGATAGTGATCCTTAGTGATCTGACTTCTTACAAGACGCTCCAAATTTTTTATCCAACAATAGTGTGATTTATCACCTTCAGTTATAAGGAGCAAATCTGTATGATCCACTCGTTCTTCTTTACATATACGAACTGGATAGACAATATTTTTCTCATCCAAACCATAAACATTCACAGATGATTGTAGGTTATTCTTTTCAAATGTACTTATGTCATCCAATGATGTGGGGAAAGATACACCACTCCAGTTGTATTTCTTTAACAATGATGTATTCTGCACATAATTGCTTGCATATTCTGGATGATTCACTTTAATATATTTCGTCAACATTGAATATTTGAAACACATCTGATCAACATTTTTCACATTAATAACAGCCTTTTTCGATGCAATACAGGATGGTAGTGGAATATATGATGATGCACGGCTTAGAACATTCCGATGGTTGACACGAATTTCCAGATATTCGATTTTCTTTAATCTCCAACCAGATCCTGTTGCACGCTCAAACTTATCAGCAAGACTAATAATTTTTCCACATTCTGCCTTGTACCATGCAGAAATATTCTCACCACGAGTGAGTAAATGCACATTAGTTGGGAAGTAAAACTGGCTAGTGACCCAGTCTACAAGCCCAACACCTTTAACAAATAGACAGCATAATGACAAATTAACTTTTATTCCAGTACTAAGTCTTCTCTTAATTATCCTGATCACTGTAGGAGTAATATCAACCAAATACTTTGCAATGTCCATCTGGCATTTATTATTGTTTACAATACGATATGTTGCCAAATGCTTATGATAATGCTTGCTAACGTTTTTAATAAAAATATTACGTTGAACACCCACTGACGACATCTTTATAAATATTGATACAATTACAAATTAAAAGCAACAAAAACTTGAACGCAGGAAAACACGTCTAACAACTTAAAACACATAGACAAATCAAATAAAAGCCCATCAGACCTCATACTTATAATAAAATGCATACAAAGTTCATAACGCGAAGTAATTTTAACTATTTCAAAAAATTATTTAAAAATAAATAATATAAAAAAAATTTAAGTTTTAAAAATAACGCTGGTAGAATTACTATACTTAAAAGCCAAAAATACTAAAAAAAAAAAAAAAAAAAATTGATGTGTTGCTCATGTGCAGCAATGTGTACATACACAGCACAATCTAAATATTCCTTATTTGATGACAATAGGAGGCGATGATGTCTGAACTGACAAAAGATTTTCTGTGAATTAACATATAACATAACAATTGCTGGCAGACTAACTTTAAAAATTTCATCAAAACTCACATGTAAATCTTCTCTATATATACATTTCACAATCTATTTTGATCACAGAGAGTTAATGCTTATTCATCAGCAGTAATATATAATGACACTCATATATCTAAATATCTACATATATATCTACATATATACATATATACATATATATCTACATATATACATATATATCTACATATATACATATATATCTACATATCTACATATATATCTACATCTATACATATATATCTACATATATATCTACATATATATGTCTTAAATAATTAAAAATATGTCATAAGGATAGACAGGAAAATATAAAAACATTATCATTTAAACAATTATTTAAAAATGTACAAAATTAATACATCTAAAAGACAAATATTAAACTAATTTATCAAAATTTACTAGAGAAAAGAAAAAGTATCACAAACTTCAAAGGAATAATCAAAAGAAATATATGATTCAATTCAAAACACAATTTTACAACAAACCAGTAATGAATTAACCACAACATTATATCTACAACCACCAATGAACAATAAAAAATAAATGCATAAGATTTAAAATATCTCCTTCCAAAAATAATGACCACAATACACAAAAAAAAAAATAAAATGAAAACATGTAAAGTAATGGAACAAAAATGAACTGGAAAATAAGAACAAAGCAGGGATACAATCAAAATTAAATAATAGAATATAGCAATACAAAAATTAAAGAGTCAATAAAAGACGGGAAAATACACAATAGATGTAAAGAAACTATGATTTGTAAAGTAAAATATAATCAATTACAGATTATTTAATGTATCAAAAGTAAAAAGCAACAAACAGAAAATAAAAAAATTAATAATAACGCAATAATAAAATCAGATACAAAACTGACAAACCATAATAAGAGAAGAAAACCATACTCTAAAAACTGGATTTATCAATGGAAACAGTAAGGAGAGTGATTATACAAATAAATAAATAAAAAAAAAAAGTGGAAAAGTAATAAGAACTTGAAAATACAATCAATTCAAACATTCTAACAAAATAATTAAAAAAACAATAAAAAAGCAATGAACCATGGAAAGAACACTTTGAATTAAATTTAAAAAAATTAATAGGCAAAGTTCACAAGCTCCAAAGATTATAGATAAATATGATTAAAGAATAATTAAATATATGTCATAGGAATCCTCAGAAAAATATAAAAACACAGTCCCTTAAACAGTTATTTAAAAACACACAAAATGAATACACCTAGAAGGCAAATATTAAACTAATTAAACAAAATCTACCACAGAAAAGGAAAAAGTAACATAAAATTCAATGGAATAATCAAAAAAAAATATATGATTTGATTCAAAACATGATTTTACAACTAACCAGCATTGAAAATAACTGCAGAATTAAATACACGACCATCAATGAGCAATAAAAAGAAATACTTAAGATTTAAAATACCCCCATTCAACAAATAATGACCGCAACACACACAAACCTAAAATTGACACATCTAATGTAACGAAACAGAAACAAAGTAGAAAATAAAAAACAAAAACAAAGGCGCAATTACAATTAAATAAAAGAACATAACACAATACAAAAATTAAAGGATGATACAGATCGCTCAAATATATAATAAACACAAAAGAAACCCCTATTTGAAAAGTAAAATATAATAAACTACAGATTATTTAACACACTAGAAAATAAAAAGCAACAAACGGGGAAATGTAATATAACATAACTACATTGGAAGAAAAAACATAAAAGTGTAATGAATTAGTAATAAAAAATCACTGGATTAGAGAAAATAATTTAAAACCATTAAAATCTCTATTAAACAGACGAAAATAACACATATATTAAATTTATAACAACTAAAGATCGCGTCCCTAAACACTTCAACTACATACAAAAAAAAAAAAAAAAAGATCGAAAAAGAGTGATATAAAACGGCCAAATCGGAAAAAAGCATAAAATTGTAATGAATTATCAATAAAAATAACTGGATCAAAGAAATTGATTTAAAACCATTAAAATCTCTATTAAACAGACGAAAATAACAAATATATTAAATTTATAGCAACTTATAAAGATCGCGTCTGTAAACACTTCAACTATATGCAAAAAGATCGAAAAAGAGTGATTAAAACGGCCAAATCGAAAGAAAAAAGCATAAAATTGTAGTGAATTAGTAATAAAAATCACTGGATCAAAGAAAATGATTTAAAACTATTAAAATCTCTATAAAACAGACGAAAATAACAAAATATATTATTTAAAACTGATCATAATTTACTTAATAACAAATATATTAAATTTATCACAACATTATAAAGATCGCATCTGTAAACACTTCAACTACATGCAAAAAAAAGATCGAAAAAAGTAATACAAGACGGCCATATTGGAAGAAAAATATAAAATTGTAATGAATTAGTAATAAAAAAACACTGGATCAGAGAAAATGTTTTAAAACCATTAAAATCTCTATTAAACAGATGAAAATAACAAATATATTAAATTTATAACAACGTTATGGCATCTGTAAACACTTCAACTACATTCCAAAAAAAAAAAAAAAGATCGAAAAAAGTAATACAAGACGGCCATATTGTGAGAAAAGAGCATAAAATTGTATTGGATTAGTAATAAAAAATCACTGGATTAGAGAAAATAATTTAAAACCATTAAAATCTCTATTAAACAGACGAAAATAACACATATATTAAATTTATAACAACTAAAGATCGCGTCCCTAAACACTTCAACTACATACAAAAAAAAAAAAAAAAAGATCGAAAAAGAGTGATATAAAACGGCCAAATCGGAAAAAAGCATAAAATTGTAATGAATTATCAATAAAAATAACTGGATCAAAGAAATTGATTTAAAACCATTAAAATCTCTATTAAACAGACGAAAATAACAAATATATTAAATTTATAACAACGTTATGGCATCTGTAAACACTTCAACTACATTCCAAAAAAAAAAAAAAAGATCGAAAAAAGTAATACAAGACGGCCATATTGTGAGAAAAGAGCATAAAAGTGTAATGAATTAGTAATAAAAAATCACTGGATTAGAGAAAATAATTTAAAACCATTAAAATCTCTATTAAACAGACGAAAATAACACATATATTAAATTTATAACAACTAAAGATCGCGTCCCTAAACACTTCAACTACATACAAAAAAAAAAAAAAAAAGATCGAAAAAGAGTGATATAAAACGGCCAAATCGGAAAAAAGCATAAAATTGTAATGAATTATCAATAAAAATAACTGGATCAAAGAAATTGATTTAAAACCATTAAAATCTCTATTAAACAGACGAAAATAACAAATATATTAAATTTATAGCAACTTATAAAGATCGCGTCTGTAAACACTTCAACTATATGCAAAAAGATCGAAAAAGAGTGATTAAAACGGCCAAATCGAAAGAAAAAAGCATAAAATTGTAGTGAATTAGTAATAAAAATCACTGGATCAAAGAAAATGATTTAAAACTATTAAAATCTCTATAAAACAGACGAAAATAACAAAATATATTATTTAAAACTGATCATAATTTACTTAATAACAAATATATTAAATTTATCACAACATTATAAAGATCGCATCTGTAAACACTTCAACTACATGCAAAAAAAAGATCGAAAAAAGTAATACAAGACGGCCATATTGGAAGAAAAATATAAAATTGTAATGAATTAGTAATAAAAAAACACTGGATCAGAGAAAATGTTTTAAAACCATTAAAATCTCTATTAAACAGATGAAAATAACAAATATATTAAATTTATAACAACGTTATGGCATCTGTAAACACTTCAACTACATTCCAAAAAAAAAAAAAAAGATCGAAAAAAGTAATACAAGACGGCCATATTGTGAGAAAAGAGCATAAAATTGTATTGGATTAGTAATAAAAAATCACCGGATCATAGAAAATGATTTAAAACCATTAAAATCTTTATAAAACAGACGAAAATAACAAAATACATTATTTAAAACTGATTATTATTTACTTAATAACAAATAATTTAAATTTATCATAATATTATAAAGATCGTACAAAATAGAAAAAAGATCGCAAAAAAAAAAAAAAAAGATCGCAAAAAAGATCGTAAAAACATTGCGCTTAGATAAAATACACTGTTGCATAGAAAAGAGAAGAAAAACAGCGCCGGAAGACAAAAATAACAGACCAAACCGGCAGAAACAACCTGTTTTATGTATTTACACAGCTGCTCACTAACACAAACACACTAAAAAAAAGTAGTCTAAAAAAGCCGGAGCTGGCAGCTCTGACGTCATAACCCCAGAACTGTGTGCAGAGGGCAAAAAGTAACCCAATTTCTTGCACGGGCGCCGAAAATTCACCCAAGTTTCCCCAATTTTCCCCAATTTTCCCCAAATTTCCCGCAATTTTTCGCAATTTTCCTCAATTTTCTACAAATTTCCCCAAATTTTCACTGTACAGGTTCCGCGCATTTCCGATAGTTCAAACCAATTAAAAACTAACCCAAGTATAATAATTAATGCCTCAAACTAACCCAAGCCCCCGCATTTTTAGACTACTTTTTTTTAGTGTGTTTGTGTTAGTGAGCAGCTGTGTAAATACATAAAACAGGTTGTTTCTGCCGGTTTGGTCTGTTATTTTTGTCTTCTGGCGCTGTTTTTCTTCTCTTTTCTATGCAACAGTGTATTTTATCTAAGCGCAATGTTTTTACGATCTTTTTTGCGATCTTTTTTTTTTTTTTTTGCGATCTTTTTTCTATTTTGTACGATCTTTATAATATTATGATAAATTTAAATTATTTGTTATTAAGTAAATAATAATCAGTTTTAAATAATGTATTTTGTTATTTTCGTCTGTTTTATAAAGATTTTAATGGTTTTAAATCATTTTCTATGATCCGGTGATTTTTTATTACTAATCCAATACAATTTTATGCTCTTTTCTCACAATATGGCCGTCTTGTATTACTTTTTTCGATCTTTTTTTTTTTTTTTGGAATGTAGTTGAAGTGTTTACAGATGCCATAACGTTGTTATAAATTTAATATATTTGTTATTTTCATCTGTTTAATAGAGATTTTAATGGTTTTAAAACATTTTCTCTGATCCAGTGTTTTTTTATTACTAATTCATTACAATTTTATATTTTTCTTCCAATATGGCCGTCTTGTATTACTTTTTTCGATCTTTTTTTTGCATGTAGTTGAAGTGTTTACAGATGCGATCTTTATAATGTTGTGATAAATTTAATATATTTGTTATTAAGTAAATTATGATCAGTTTTAAATAATATATTTTGTTATTTTCGTCTGTTTTATAGAGATTTTAATAGTTTTAAATCATTTTCTTTGATCCAGTGATTTTTATTACTAATTCACTACAATTTTATGCTTTTTTCTTTCGATTTGGCCGTTTTAATCACTCTTTTTCGATCTTTTTGCATATAGTTGAAGTGTTTACAGACGCGATCTTTATAAGTTGCTATAAATTTAATATATTTGTTATTTTCGTCTGTTTAATAGAGATTTTAATGGTTTTAAATCAATTTCTTTGATCCAGTTATTTTTATTGATAATTCATTACAATTTTATGCTTTTTTCCGATTTGGCCGTTTTATATCACTCTTTTTCGATCTTTTTTTTTTTTTTTTTGTATGTAGTTGAAGTGTTTAGGGACGCGATCTTTAGTTGTTATAAATTTAATATATGTGTTATTTTCGTCTGTTTAATAGAGATTTTAATGGTTTTAAATTATTTTCTCTAATCCAGTGATTTTTTATTACTAATTCATTACACTTTTATGTTTTTTCTTCCAATGTAGTTATGTTATATTACATTTCCCCGTTTGTTGCTTTTTATTTTCTAGTGTGTTAAATAATCTGTAGTTTATTATATTTTACTTTTCAAATAGGGGTTTCTTTTGTGTTTATTATATATTTGAGCGATCTGTATCATCCTTTAATTTTTGTATTGTGTTATGTTCTTTTATTTAATTGTAATTGCGCCTTTGTTTTTGTTTTTTATTTTCTACTTTGTTTCTGTTTCGTTACATTAGATGTGTCAATTTTAGGTTTGTGTGTGTTGCGGTCATTATTTGTTGAATGGGGGTATTTTAAATCTTAAGTATTTCTTTTTATTGCTCATTGATGGTCGTGTATTTAATTCTGCAGTTATTTTCAATGCTGGTTAGTTGTAAAATCATGTTTTGAATCAAATCATATATTTTTTTTTGATTATTCCATTGAATTTTATGTTACTTTTTCCTTTTCTGTGGTAGATTTTGTTTAATTAGTTTAATATTTGCCTTCTAGGTGTATTCATTTTGTGTGTTTTTAAATAACTGTTTAAGGGACTGTGTTTTTATATTTTTCTGAGGATTCCTATGACATATATTTAATTATTCTTTAATCATATTTATCTATAATCTTTGGAGCTTGTGAACTTTGCCTATTAATTTTTTTAAATTTAATTCAAAGTGTTCTTTCCATGGTTCATTGCTTTTTTATTGTTTTTTTAATTATTTTGTTAGAATGTTTGAATTGATTGTATTTTCAAGTTCTTATTACTTTTCCACTTTTTTTTTTTATTTATTTATTTGTATAATCACTCTCCTTACTGTTTCCATTGATAAATCCAGTTTTTAGAGTATGGTTTTCTTCTCTTATTATGGTTTGTCAGTTTTGTATCTGATTTTATTATTGCGTTATTATTAATTTTTTTATTTTCTGTTTGTTGCTTTTTACTTTTGATACATTAAATAATCTGTAATTGATTATATTTTACTTTACAAATCATAGTTTCTTTACATCTATTGTGTATTTTCCCGTCTTTTATTGACTCTTTAATTTTTGTATTGCTATATTCTATTATTTAATTTTGATTGTATCCCTGCTTTGTTCTTATTTTCCAGTTCATTTTTGTTCCATTACTTTACATGTTTTCATTTTATTTTTTTTTTTGTGTATTGTGGTCATTATTTTTGGAAGGAGATATTTTAAATCTTATGCATTTATTTTTTATTGTTCATTGGTGGTTGTAGATATAATGTTGTGGTTAATTCATTACTGGTTTGTTGTAAAATTGTGTTTTGAATTGAATCATATATTTCTTTTGATTATTCCTTTGAAGTTTGTGATACTTTTTCTTTTCTCTAGTAAATTTTGATAAATTAGTTTAATATTTGTCTTTTAGATGTATTAATTTTGTACATTTTTAAATAATTGTTTAAATGATAATGTTTTTATATTTTCCTGTCTATCCTTATGACATATTTTTAATTATTTAAGACATATATATGTAGATATATATGTAGATATATATGTATAGATGTAGATATATATGTAGATATGTAGATATATATGTATATATGTAGATATATATGTATATATGTAGATATATATGTATATATGTATATATGTAGATATATATATATGTAGATATATATGTATATATGTAGATATATATGTAGATATTTAGATATATGAGTGTCATTATATATTACTGCTGATGAATAAGCATTAACTCTCTGTGATCAAAATAGATTGTGAAATGTATATATAGAGAAGATTTACATGTGAGTTTTGATGAAATTTTTAAAGTTAGTCTGCCAGCAATTGTTATGTTATATGTTAATTCACAGAAAATCTTTTGTCAGTTCAGACATCATCGCCTCCTATTGTCATCAAATAAGGAATATTTAGATTGTGCTGTGTATGTACACATTGCTGCACATGAGCAACACATCAATTTTTTTTTTTTTTTTTTTTAGTATTTTTGGCTTTTAAGTATAGTAATTCTACCAGCGTTATTTTTAAAACTTAAATTTTTTTTATATTATTTATTTTTAAATAATTTTTTGAAATAGTTAAAATTACTTCGCGTTATGAACTTTGTATGCATTTTATTATAAGTATGAGGTCTGATGGGCTTTTATTTGATTTGTCTATGTGTTTTAAGTTGTTAGACGTGTTTTCCTGCGTTCAAGTTTTTGTTGCTTTTAATTTGTAATTGTATCAATATTTATAAAGATGTCGTCAGTGGGTGTTCAACGTAATATTTTTATTAAAAACGTTAGCAAGCATTATCATAAGCGTTTGGCAACATATCGTATTGTAAACAATAATAAATGCCAGATGGACATTGCAAAGTATTTGGTTGATATTACTCCTACAGTGATCAGGATAATTAAGAGAAGACTTAGTACTGGAATAAAAGTTAATTTGTCATTATGCTGTCTATTTGTTAAAGGTGTTGGGCTTGTAGACTGGGTCACTAGCCAGTTTTACTTCCCAACTAATGTGCATTTACTCACTCGTGGTGAGAATATTTCTGCATGGTACAAGGCAGAATGTGGAAAAATTATTAGTCTTGCTGATAAGTTTGAGCGTGCAACAGGATCTGGTTGGAGATTAAAGAAAATCGAATATCTGGAAATTCGTGTCAACCATCGGAATGTTCTAAGCCGTGCATCATCATATATTCCACTACCATCCTGTATTGCATCGAAAAAGGCTGTTATTAATGTGAAAAATGTTGATCAGATGTGTTTCAAATATTCAATGTTGACGAAATATATTAAAGTGAATCATCCAGAATATGCAAGCAATTATGTGCAGAATACATCATTGTTAAAGAAATACAACTGGAGTGGTGTATCTTTCCCCACATCATTGGATGACATAAGTACATTTGAAAAGAATAACCTACAATCATCTGTGAATGTTTATGGTTTGGATGAGAAAAATATTGTCTATCCAGTTCGTATATGTAAAGAAGAACGAGTGGATCATACAGATTTGCTCCTTATAACTGAAGGTGATAAATCACACTATTGTTGGATAAAAAATTTGGAGCGTCTTGTAAGAAGTCAGATCACTAAGGATCACTATCGGATGTTTATATGCCGTCGCTGTTTATGGTATGTCCAGGATCATTCTAAGTACCTGGCTCATACACAACGCTGCTCTGATAATGCTCCTGCAACAGTCATTATGCCAACGGAGGAGAATAAAATATTAAAACTCCAACAGTATAAACAGCAAGAATTTATACCATTTGTCATATTTGCTGATTTTGAGTGTATCCTGAAGCCTGTAAATGATGAATCATATGATAGTGATGTCAATGATGGAGAAATTATTAGTGATAATGATGATGATAGTATAGAAATTGGTGGCAAGCATCAAAATAGTCAGCGACATAGTGAAAATATGAAAAATTGTAAGCGACAATGTATGGAAGATGGTTCGTACAGTGGTAATCAAAGCAGGCCCCAAAAATCATCTAGTACTATTCCCATACAGAGGCATGAAGCATTTAGCTTTTGCTATTATATTGTATCAAGATGTGAAGAAGGTGTTGGGTTTAATTTTACATCGGAGCCTAAAATGTATCAAGGTCCTAATGCGACTAAAAAATTCTATGAATGGTTGGTAAAAGATATTCAAAAAATAGAAAAGATTTATCAGAAAAACACTCCGTTACAGTGGACGCCTGAGGATTTGGAAAAATATGATGCTTCATTGGTGTGCCACATTTGTGAAGGAGTGCTACATGATGATAAAGTTGCAGACCATAATCATTTGACTGGAAAATTTCGAGGTGCAGCGCACTCAAAATGTAACCTAGAGTATCAACTCCCGAATTTTGTGCCAGTATTCATACATAATCTGAGTGGATATGATGCTCATTTATTCATCAGGGATTTAGCGTGCGATGATCAGGACATCGAAGTAATACCAAATAGTGAAGAACGCTACATATCATTCTCAAAGCGTATTTCAGAAAAAATGAAAATACGATTCATAGATACATTCCGTTTTATGGCGTCAAGTCTTGAGAAATTAGCCAGTTATTTGCCTGATAGTTCACTTCATCATACCATCAGGAACATTGCGTCGCCTGATTTGGTTCCTTTATTTCGTAGAAAGGGTGTTTTCCCTTATTCATATGTGTCATCATGGGAAAAATTGGATGAAACAAGTTTGCCTGCAAAGGAGTATTTCTATAATTCCCTTACAAAATCAGATATTAGTGACGAAGATTACTTACATGCAGTGAATGTGTGGAATACATTAAATGTTCAAACACTTGGGGAGTATAGTGATATATATCTAAAGACAGATGTGCTTCTATTAGCAGATGTATTTGAAAACTTTAGAAGTGTCTGTTATAACATATACAAATTGGATCCTGCATGGAGTTTTACAGCCCCTGGATTAGCCTTCCAGGCAATGTTAAAGTTAACAAAGGTTGAATTGGAGCTCTTAACTGATTATGATATGGTTTTATTCTTTGAAGCTGGGATACGTGGTGGGATGTGTCAGTGTGTGAAGCGTTGTGCCAGGGCAGAAAATCCATACATCAATAGTTATAATAATAATTCCAGTAGTAATGATGATTGTGGTAGTAGCAGTGGTGTAGATAACACTTTCATAACATATTTAGATGCAAATAACCTTTATGGTTGGGCTATGAGTGAACTTCTTCCTATGAATGGTTTCAGATGGCTTAGCCAAAAAGAAATAAGAGAATTAAATATTATGGAGATAGCTGATGATGGGTCCATTGGCTATGTGCTCGAGGTGGATTTGGAGTATCCTACAAGTTTACATTTGGTGCATAATGATTTACCTCTATGTCCTGAGGCTAAATCAGTTGGAAAATGTGTGAAATTAGTTAATACATTAGAAAATAAGTACAATTATATTATTCACTATAGAAATTTAAAACAAGCAATTGCATTAGGGTTAAAACTTCTGTGTGTGCATCGAGTCATTTGTTTCAATCAGTCTGCATGGTTGAAGCCATACATTGATTTGAACACTCTACAGCGGAAACATGCTACTAATGAGTTTGAGAAGAACTTTTGGAAGCTTATGAATAATAGTGTTTTTGGTAAAATGATGGAAAACGTTAGACATAGAATTAATATACAACTTATTACAAATAAAGTAAAATTTACAAAACTAGTTGGTAAAAGTAATTTTAAAGATCGAACAATATTCAGTGAACGGCCATTTCTGGCTGCAGTACATTTAAATCCTTCAACAATTAAATTTAATAAACCCATTTATATTGGGATGTCTATTTTAGATATTAGCAAAGTAAAAATGTTTGATTTTCATTATAATGTAATGTGTAAAATGTATAAGAATATTAATCTTTTATATTGTGATACTGATTCACTTATTTATGAACTTAAATCACTTGATTTTTATAAAGATATTAAAGATAATGCTCAATATTTTGATACAAGTGATTATCCTGAAAGTCATCCATGCTATTCACTAGAAAATAAAAAGAAACTTGGTGTATTTAAGGATGAATTAAATAGTATTCCAATTAGTGAATTTGTTGGGTTGCGCCCAAAAATGTATTCTATAAGTATTGTAGATAATAGAGAAATTAAAAAATGTAAAGGTGTACAGTCTTCTATAATTAAGAAAGAGCTTAATTTTATTGATTATTATAATTGTGTGAATGGTGTGTGTGGTAAATTAAGTGATAATTATAAGACATATTACAATATTCAAAGTCATAAACATATACTGTATACCCTGGAGTAGAATAAAGTAGTATTAAGTGGTAGTGATGATAAAAGAATAATATGTAGTAATAATGTAGATACAATAGCTTATGGAAATTCAATGTATAATAAATTCCATAGAAAGTTTAATGTTGTTTTAGCTGAACTAAGAGCATTTATATTAGATAAGAATATGTATATTGCATGATTATATGGAGCTATGTATTATTATTAAGTGTAATATTAGCCAGTGTATATTTTGTTTTTATTGTGTAATAAATTTTGTATTAACAATTGTATTTATTTCTTCAATTTGTTAGATCTAAGAATGTGTGGGAGCTTAAAATATTTTGTATTTAGTCATAGTGTATAGAGGTGATGTTATTTCTAATTAAATAGTGTGTATGTAGTAAAAATTTAATACTTTTCCTTAGGATGGTGCATTTTTCATTAAAATTTGGAGCTTTCTGCCTAAAATAGTACCATTTATACTAAATTGTTATATTTTACTATAAAATTGTTGTTTTTGTGTCTAAAATGAGGATATTTTGTGTAAAATGGTCTTTTTCCTTTAAAATTTGATGTTTTGTGCTAAAATGTGAGTATTTTAGCCCTAGATGGTGCAATTTGTGTGAAAAGAGCGCTTTTAGTTTAAATTGAGCGCTTCTTTCTATGATACAATATTTATCTTAATCCCTGTTTGTGATGTTTGGAGTCATGTTACAGAAAAATTATTAGGTTTTTAATCTGGTGTTTGTATAGCAAGTGGTAGTGCAGCAGCTTAAGTGAGTTATTGAGATGGTGGTGTTATTTGGTTGGGAATATGTGCATTATGGAATTCTTGCGAGTGCGATTATATCTATCAAATAATAAAATTTGGGGGTGAGAGGTAGAATGTGTGCTTCATCATATTTGATTCATGCAGACAGTTTGATTTTCTAATTTTAATCTATACTATACTGGTGTATATTAGCCGGGTTGTATCTGTTATGATTAATAATTTTGGGGGTATAGATATTGCTTCATTGCATTAGAAACTGTACACATACATGTACATGGTCACCCGAGAAAAAAAATCTCTGAGCTGAGATATATCCCCACATATATGTTGTTATTACAATTATTTTGGTTGGACATATATCAAATTATATACATGCAAACAAGCATTGGTAGCAAAGATTATCCCAATTTCAATTAATCAACATATTAAATTATTCTTGGAGACATATTTGTTGGAACAAGTGTGGTAGGTGTAATAATATTGGGTTAGCAAGTTGTATTAGCATTGGGTAGTTTATAATAAAGCACTTTCAAAGCATACACAAACATGAGCAGCTAGTATCGGTTAGCACAAATTATTACATTAGTTAGGCAATCATAAATATATCATCAACGTACATAGAAACACACAAGCATCTTAGCAAATTATTATATTGGTTTGGCAGTAGTAAATGCATCATCAACAAACATATAAACACACACAAAATGGTAGAATTGGTATTGGGGTTAAAGAGTTGATGGTGGGTAGTCAATAGTAAAACATTTTCTCAAAGCATACATAATCATAAATAACTAGTATCCGTTAGCATAAATTATTGCAACAGTTAGACGATCATAAATATATCATCAACATACATAAAAACTAGAATGATTACATAAAGCAACTTAGTAGGGGTTAGAAAAAAAAAATTTTAAAGGTGGCTGGTTAAAGCCTTTCCCTAATCCATGTTTTGGTCGAGTGGTGTTACTAAGTGAGGGAGGCCATATGCAGGTACTTCCAGAGAAAGCATGTGGTTGATTTGGGGTGTGATAGACATTGAGATATATGGATTTAGGTTTGTAACAGTGAAAATGTGGCGAGCAGAAAAGTGTAATTGGAGTAGAACATAGTGGTGCAGTGATGAATGATGTGGAAAGAGTGTGATCACATGATTAAGTATTGACTCTTGATTAGTTGAGTAAAAAGGGGCGTGGTCACGTGACTAAATACTGGCTCCTGATTGGCTAATCTCCCAGAACGCAGGTTTCCTATCTACTCTAGTGCTTTGAAAATCAAAAATTTTCTTAAATGCATTTAAAAGAAAAAAAAAAGAGGTCAGCTAGACAGGATGTGCCATGTACTGAACATTCTGTGTGTTAATTTAAAGAATTCCATAATTTACATTTACATAATACTAAATTCAAAACAAAGGTATTTAATTTTTAATTTGTAATACCGTATATATTTCTCGTCCAGCATTAACATAAATGTATTTATTTATATGATTAAAAATTTTTGCGCTTTCGTTTATCTTTTTCGATAGTTTTTTGAAATTTGGATAGATTCGTCAAGGAATTAAATATATAATTAAAATCATAGATAACAGAAAAAACTTTAATACACGTATACTCAAATAAACTTACTAGATATGAATAAAAAAGAATGATAATATAAGGAATATGTATTAGAAGCAAATTCAATAGTTATGTAACACTTTAAATGACGTACAATTGATAGTTTGTAATTTTTTAAATACATCTGACTATACATCAACAAAAAAAAACAATAAAAAGAACCAATAATGCATTTGATCGATTATTAATATTAATCATCTTCGTCCGTTTCGTATCACTGTTGCTAACAGAACTCTTAAATTTACATCGCGAAAGTCCGTTTATCAGTATTTCACGCTGAAGTCGTAATTTCAAAAAAAATATAAAAATAGAAAACATTTAAAAAAATCGAATAACCAAATAAAATCATGTAAAATATGTGTTTTGTGATTATATATATATTTATGCATATATAACATGCTATACGCGCGGAAAAATTAAATCGTTAACGAAGAACGGTATTTTTCGGACGGAATTTCTGATAGCAGTATTTGGTAACTCGTGTTTCTCACTAACACAGATGATAACGTTTAACGGGTGATACTTGAAAACCACCGCAGGTAGTAGTCTGTAAGAAGGTCTAAGTTTGCCTGCGCCCGATAGATTCGTGCCCGAATGAGCGGTTCCCCCTGGCAAAGGCCAAAGGATACAGATGCACTAGTTTTTTTTTTTTTGTAAAGCAATTTTCAACGTGAACGGTGAAAGGCCCTTGATGATCAAGGGAAAACATTGAATTTTCTTTATTAACAATACTACGAGTATGTTTGGAATTTCTATATCACCAATTGAGAAAAATTTATGCTTCTTTGTAAAACATTACACATATCTGCATGTATTTAGTTTTAAAATTCGAGATTATTGCACCCGTTTTCAAAGCTAGGAACAGTGCGGATATTTCCAACTACAGACCTGTATGTATTCTCCTTACCGTATCAAAAATAATCGAAAAGTTCATGAAACGCAAATTTTTAAGTTATGGCGCAACAAGTTTTTTGTAGCAAAAATCAGCTTGATTTTCTTCCTGAGTGTTGTCTAGATGATGCACTCTTCGATCATATTTCGTGTATTGCTTCTAATATTGAAGCAGCCTATTCGGTTACAGCTGTTTATTTAGATTTGAAAAGAGCTTTTGATGTGATTAATCATATCTTTTTACGTAAATTATTTATGGTTTTCGTTGAGAACATTTATAATTGGCTTAAAACATATTTAATAAACTGGTTGTATTGCACCAATATTAATAGGATAAAAAATGATTATGTGAAACAACATTACGGAGTATCTGAGGGAAGCATATTGGGCCCCCTCCTATTTCTAACCAATGTTAGTGACTTATGCAATTCGGAAGTAAATTGGAGAATATTTTGTTATGCAAACAAGACTGTGTTAATAGTAAATTTACAAAAATAGTCTATTCTACAGGATCTTTTACAAACTGACTTGACAAAAATTAAAAATTGGCTAAATTTTTACCAACCTTTTATTAATCTAAAGGAACTTTTTTATAGCAATATACTACAGTTCAAGTGAAACGAATTCAAAATTTTGTGGGATAGAGATTCCCCCTTGGATAGAGTATATGAGATGAAATATATTGGTATTCGACTTGACTGTAAATTGTTTTGGTATAAACATCCAATTTATCTTGCAGCTAAAGTTAGAAAATTAAATTATGTGTTATATTATTATCTCAGTAAATTTTTAAATAAAACACATCTGCATAAAATGATACCAACCTATAGCAATTGAAGCTACTGCAAAAAAATGCTGTTAGGCTATTTCATAGAGATGGCAATATTGATAAAAACAGTAATGTATTAATTTTAACTAAGCTGTATGAATTGCAGTTGTGTGTTTGTTTTGGAGAATAAAATCAAAATTTAACATTTCAGTCGCTCAGGGTATAACGAGACCGGCTGAAGTTGAAAGAGCTGTTTTGCCGATTATTAAAAAATATCATATCCGAAATCAGTTTAGTTCTTTAATTCTTTAATTAAATTAATAAAAATCGGTAATTAATAAAGCGTTACATGAGATAATGCTGGAACGTCGATGACACTTACGTCATTTGCACAGAAAATAAAAAAAAAAAAGATGAGGAATGTTGTTACCTACCGTTATAATTACCACTGATTCAGTTTTAAAATTTATCAATGCAACAGTATGTTTTGTGTGTTACACTATATAATATTTATTGGAATTGATTATAAAAATTTACACACAAGAAAAGGAATAAATTATTTTAAAAAGGATTCTACATCATTTTTTTTTGTGTGAAATATGATTACCATTACCGCAGTTTACACATTTATAAAATTCTAAATTTTTAAAACATATATGTTTTGAAAACGTAATTTCAGTTTTATTTTTCACACGATATTCTTTTAAATATGGATACCTATATTTGTAGTGTTTAATTTTTCTAAGTATAATACAAGCACTGTCAACAGACATTTTTACTTGGTGATTTTCACGCCATTGTCAACTTTTCATTACCATTGAAAGTTTCTTTAAGGAGTCGAAATACAACTTCGCTGCCATTAAATGGTAGTGATTTAACTAAAACACGTCTGAGAAAAAATACTTACCTATTCGAAGCTCTTTTCCAAAGCGGACGGGCTGATGTAAACTTGAAGTTATCATATTGACTGCACTTTCTGAAATTCTCGGTTTTTAAATAAAAATAAACTTGAGTTTTCATTTTATAGATGTTCGATATTGCTCTAAATTAATTATATTTCCTTGAAGAGCGTTTTAATTGCGATTTATGCGTACAATTTCGAGTTTCCAGAGCAATAACATTCTTTTGCCGTTTTTAAACTTCCTTTTCAGATTATTCATGAGGTTATACGAAATGTCAAGAAGTAAAATACCTCGTACGAATAAAAGGTAACTAAAGAGATAAATTCACTTTGTGTCAGAATCGCGCCATAACCATTTTTTAATAAATATACAAAATTTGTAGATAAATAACCGACAAAATTCTACAATAAAAAATCGGTAATTGACAAAAGCCTGATTAAGAGATATCCCCAGTTTTTTTTTTCCAAAAGATATATTAATATTGACATTAGATCCAAACGGATGATAAATACTACTGTGTATGCGATTTTGTGCGACTAATTTAAAATTATGTAAATAAATATGCACGCCTATTCGACATTTGTAAATAATTTATTACGCGTAAATTAATTCCATTTTCGAATTCATTTTGAAATTATAAAGAAAACATCTAAATCATTTGTCGCGGCAATGTGTTTTTCAAATTTAGCTCGCGTTTCAATTTTAAATATTGAAAAAATTATTTCTGTGTCTTCTTATTCTCCAGCATTGTAAGATGATTACCTTCAACGAAATATGTCAGAACACGGGTTTTGAAATACTGCGAACAAAATGAAAAAGCAGATTAATTTATTCTGAGTTTTTACTCTTTAACTAGATAACGAGAAGAAGTGAATAAAAAATGTTTCAATTCGATTTGTGAAAAATCTGATATTAATTAAACAAAATGATCATTTCCGAATGAAATAATGGTATAACTAAACCTGATGAAAAAGTTGTCATATACTACCTGTGGTAGGGACAAAATTTTTTCTTCTCAGAATATACAGAGCCTTGATAAAATCAAAATGTGACTACGGTTTTCCTGCGTACTCGTCTGCTACACCAACAATTTTGAAACGATTAAACTCATTATCAGTCCGCCATACAGCCTTGCACTACACCAATAAATCATCTGCTTTAAAATTCTGGAGAGCTTCTCGCCAATCTTCATTATTCTTATATCCATTCTTAAATTTCACATTCACTCACTCACAACTCCTGATCTGCCTGACTCTACAATGTTTTATCACAACTACCAATCTACTCCTTATTCAAATTTATTCTTTCACAACAAGATTACAAACATCTTCTACAACCTTGACATTAACCTGCCTTCTCTCTCCAAAACTAACCAACTGTCTATTCCCCCTTCGATATCCATTCCCATAATATGTGACAAATCTCTCCTAAATCTTCGCTCATCACCACAATTCACTATTCACGACTCGTTCCAGAATCTTCTGAATATGTATAATATTTATGAAATACTATACACGGATGGAGCGAAAAAAAAGGAAATTCCTGTGGTTGTGCCGTCATTTATAAACATAGGACAATTCGATGTCCACTTCCATTAACATTCTCCGTGCTGTCGGCAGAGCTATATGCAATCTCTTGCGCAATTATTACTGCAGAATCGGAGTTAAAGCATGATATACTAATTTGTACAGATTCCCTTAGTTCCATCAGATGTATACAGAACAGACACGAACATCAACATCCCTTCGTGAAAACTATATCGGAAAAAGCGTTTACTTATTGGGGTCAAATTGTACTCGCATGGATGCTAGGGCACAGCAATCTTAGAGTTAATAACGAAGTTGACAAAGCGGCAGCAGAATCATGTAATGTAACACCAATTCCATTCATGCCAATGCCGAGTAAAGATATCCTGGCCGATATTCGGAGTAAGCTAAAGACGAAAGCAATGGAACAATTTGCTTTTCTTCCTCACTACGACTCCCAGAGTCACAAACCCGGTAATGTCGACGTCCAGGAGGAATGATGTAGTCCTCCGCCGCGTTCGGTCCAGACATATATGATTCATTAATTTTTAGATTTTTATCATGTGCCCATGTGCCCATCTGCTTATTGTCATTAGATCTTTTTGCATTTTCATTTCTGCCTCTTTGATATCTTTACAAAATAGGATATTCAAACTTCTTAACAAAAATAAGGGTTCCGTTTTTGATTATAATTTTCATCAAATTAATATATTATACAAAACACAGCTATTAGTATTTGTACTTGAGTACAAAAATTAATTTGGATTCTTCAGGAAGGATGATAAAACTAAGAGCTGTAATAAAGAATTAGCGTTCGTACCGAAATTTAACAAATATCATTCTAGAATGCAGGCACTTTTTATGGGTCTATTATTTTACAATCAGCTACCGGACGTTAGATTAAATAAACTAAGAAATCTTATAAACTACAAAAAAAGGCATAAATATCTGTCATACTATTTCCTCGGTGATCATTTGACTAATGTGTAGTGGATTCGCATTTTTTATTAATTTTCATTTAGTTTTTATAGCGTTTGATTTTATTCGTAATTTTTTTATTATATTTTCATTTAATTTTTTAAAACTCAACTTGCTATGAAATTTTTATTTTTCTATTGCATTTCTTTTTTACTTACTTATTTTCTTTTCTATTAGTTTATAAGAAGAATATTAAAAATCATTTTAATTTTGTTGTTTTTAAGAAATTTTCTTTGTTCAAGTATTATTATTTTCATTGTATTTTAATACTCCGTCGCTCGCGCAATTTCTGTGCGTAGATGGAAATGTGTACATTAATAATAATAATAATAATAATAATAATACAACTGCGTGAGTTCCATACGTCCTAGTCGTGCGGGGTGGTAATTTCCTGTTCGGAGGGCTTAGCTCTGATCAGGAAAGCTAAATTGGAACTCACATCGTTAACGGGAAACGGTAATGGGCACACATGCCGAGTGTGTGCTTGCCGACAAAAGCCGTTCAGCATTCAACCGCAAGTCCAGCAAGCGGACCGTCGACAGCTCATCCGTGACGTTATACCCCAGGTCGAATTAACAAGTGTTAATTCAGGATGAGAGGGCGAGTTCCCGGCGCCTTAAAACCGGGACCCCTCGGCTAAGGGAGCAAACCCCAACAGAAAACCACTCTGGGACTAACAATCACAAGAAGGACGAAAAAACAAATCCGAACAACTACAGAGGGATATCATTGTTACAAACAACTTATAAGACACTATCTAAGGCATTACACAAAAGGCTAGAACAACAGATAGATGCTGAGCTAGGTGATGAATATCAAGCAGGTTCTGGACGGAACAGATCATGCGCGGAACAAATATTTAACCTAAAGTGTATTATCCGTTACAGAAGACTAAAAAGTAAACGCATGTTTATCACATTTGTGGACTTCAAGAAAGCTTATGATTCAATAGACAGAGAGTCACTAACTAACATCTTAGAAGAATTCGGAGTAGATAACAAAACATTAATCATAATTAAGCAGACTCTAACAAACATGGGCTGTCTCCGCTACTCTTTAACTGCGCATTCGAAAAAGTGATTAGAGAATGAAGGAAAAGGAACCGGAAAGATGGCATCAAACCAATTACAATCGGCAGAAGTAAAGATTTGGATATAGACTGTTTGGCCTATGCTGATGACCTGACGTTACTGGCGAAAAACTTTGATGATGCGGTTAAGCAAATAAACAAATTAAAAGAGGCGGCGGAAAAAGTAGGTTTAGAGATACCGTTTGAAAAAACCAAATACATAACCGATCTAGAATATTCCCCGAATTGGATGGAAACAAAGTATGGAAAGATACAAAAAGTACGGAAATTCAAATACTTGGGAGAAATAATACAACCTAACGACTTAGACAAAGAAGCGAATAAGTTGAGAATGAGAAAGATGGAAACCGCATTCCAACTAACGAGAAACGTGTATAATAACAAATCACTGTCCATCAATGCAAAAATCAAACACACTATAATTCGGTCATAAAACCAGAAAGTTTATACGCATCTAAATGCTTGGCCCTAAACATAGCAAAACAAATGCAAGAAATTGAAATGAAAGAAAGAAAAATTATTAGAAGAATTCCCGGGACCGAAACAGGAAAACGGAATGTTGAAATTGAGAAGCAATAAAGAAGTTGATGAAAACATTGAAAAAATAAGTGACACCTCGCGGGAAAAGAAGAATGAAACTGTACGGATATTTGAAAAGAATGGACGGAAAAAGAATGACGAAGAAACTGTTTGACTATTTCGACAAAAACATGAAAACAAAGCTGAACTGGTTTCGGGAGGTGAAAAGAGTGACCTTGCAGAAATCGGAATAAACGAAGAAGAAATAAAAGATAGAATCGAATTTCGAACAAAGGTAGAGGATTGGAAGGGGTTCAAAGGAAAAAGGAAGAACGCGAGCAGTTTGGACAAGTGAAAGAAAGATCCGGCACGGGAAGCTGATGAAGATGTACTGGAAGGAGCTGAGAAGAAATGGCAGGATGCATTATAATATGCGGTCCAAAGATGGCCAAAATCGCTGAAAGAAGAATAATAAGGTTATTTGATTTGATTTGATTTGATTATTATTATTATTATTATTAATACTGTTACTGTTAATGTTACTATTAATTTTGTTGGGAGGCTTGAATACATCGGGCTACGACAGTCGCAGATCCTTATTGGGGAACGACGTAACTGGCGAGAAAAGATCGGACGATTTTCGTTTCATGGGGACGTCAACCTCCATCAGAGGAAGAGTTTTCTCCGTCTTTTTTTTTTTTTTACCCCCCTTGGGTTTGCTACCAAAGAGCATTAGCCCAGCAAAAAGGAATAGATACATGAAATAGGATAGAAATTATATTTTTATTCTGTCGACAATGAAATCAAGGAACACCCCTAGGATAGGAACAACAGAGAGAATAGGTAGAGAAAGAACATAAGAGGCGTTGAAAGGAGCAGGAAGACCAAGCTTTAAAAGATGATAATAAAGAAATATACGCTCGCTGTAAACCGGACTAAGAGCACGTGATTCGTATCACAAACATACTGAGAACCTTCAGGATCCAATGGACAAAAAGGAAATGCAGCCAAAGAAAAGCGATTTAGTGAAGAAGGAAGGAGATTACGCGAGAAACGGAGGCGAGATAATTTAGTAATTATGGATCGACGCAAACTGGGAAACTCATAGAACCAAGGACGCGAAGGAGGAACAGAATTAATCAAGAGATAAAAGGAATTAGGATTAGCGAAAAGAGATACATAAACAGAATGCCAAAGTCTAAGATGGCAGGATTTAGTTGGAAGAAGAATATTGTGTGTTGGAACCCTACTAATAAAATTCCCGTTGGAAACAGCAGCTTTAGCAAGGAGGTCGACGGCTACATTTCCATCAATGCCTGAGTGTCCCGGAATCCAAAGAAAGTCAATCTGGGTAGACGTCGATGAGGATAGATCATGAAGAAGAGAACAAATAGAAAGGATAATAGCATCAGTAGAAGGAGAAAGGGAAGGTGGAGATAGCGCTAGAAGAACACTTAAAGAATCAGAAACAATAAGGAATTTGGAAGGACTTGCAGAAGAGGAAATATAAATAATGGCTTGTAGAATGGCAACAGATTCTTCAGTAAAGACAGAACAAAAGGACGGAAGTCTAAAGAACCGAGAATGAAAGAACTGAGAGCACAAGAATGCCGCCCCAATTCCGTTCGGGCTCTTTGATCCGTTAGTAAAAATGAAAGAGTGATCACGGAATGGAAAATTTATTGTATTATTAAATTCCATACTGACGATATGAGAGGGAGAGGATTTAAGGAAGCATGGCATGAAGATGATATTTGGTGGCTTTAACAATTTGGAATAGACGTAAGAAAAAAATGGAAGCTTGTGATGAGGAATGACAAAAGGGGAAAATTTAAAACTAGGCGAAACGATATATGAGATAGTATAGGAATTTTATTGGAGGAAAAACGCCAGTGACGAAGGATAAAAGAATAAGAGGTCTGATATTTGACGAGGAAGTTAGAAAACGTTTGATGAGAAAGCGATAACCCAAATAAGATCTTCGGATGAACAGAGGACAGATATTGGATTCAGATAGAATGGCTGGGATAGGAGATGACCTCAACGCTCCGAGACAAAGCCGAAGGCAACTGTTTTGGAGACGATCTAATTTGTAAAGAATGGATTTGGAAGCGTTGCCATATAAGAAACTGCAATAATCCAATCTAGAGTGTATGAGAGATTTGTACAACATTATTAACACAGAAGGATCACCTCCCCATCTCGTAGGTGAGATAGCTTTAAGAAGGTTTAAGACTTTAAGCGAGGAAGCATATAAATGGCTGATATGTTCATGGAGAGACAGACGAGGGGATAAAATGATATTGAGATAACGAAAAGAACTGTCTATTGGAATGAAATGATTTTTAAGATTTATTTAAAATGAGCCCGGGTTGTAAGGTCTAAGGGTGAAGACTACAGCTGCTCATTTAGGAGCGGAAATGAAGAGATGAATGTTAGAAAGGGCCTCTTCTAGAGTATTTAAGGAGCTGTTTAGTTCCTTATTGGCAACTAGAAATCATTGATGGTTTAGTATCCTTAGAGGAGGCCGCCTGGAAGCCCCCCCTAGACGAACTCATCGAAGAAGCAGATAAATACATAAATTAGAATAAAAAGAAAAAATAAATAAATAAATGAAATGAAATGAGACGAATTAACAGTATGAAGTAAAATTAAACTTTTACATTGCAAATCAAAATAACAAGAATATTCGAGTTAGAAAGATAAATGAAACGAACTCACCGAATAATTCCTTATCAGCTGTCGAATACAATAAAATATTAAACACGAAAACAAAAGACTGATCGGTACACTATGATAACGAACGTCAACCAAATGAAGTTAACAATACCAATATAATATATATTAAAATTGATACCGCCCTCGTCTTTGTAAAATTCTTGGGGTACATATGTCTGTAAAATCTACTAAAAAAAATGATAATTCTGAAAATAAATGAAAGGGTCTAAGAAAAAAGAAACTTTACGGTTATCGAATGAAATAAATGAATGGAGCAATAACATTTTCATAACACTAAATAAAATATCCAAATCATATATAAAAATAAATTTTTATGAATTCTGAAATTTATTAAAACTATTGAAGGTGAATAAATAAATTAAATTGGATAATTCAAAAAGAATAATAATGTTTATATATAAAAATAAAATAATTCATAAAGAATAATTAAATAAAAATTTAAATACATATATTACAAGGACTGCCCAGTAAGTTCGTAGAATGATTTTATTTTTCTCCGAAAGTGGCTGCACTGCGGGATTATCAACTAATCAGCTGTAAAGATATACCCTTTGACGATATTCAGTTTGAGTTTTACCTCAATACAGTTTATAGTCCATGTGTAGTGACGTTTGCGTAAAGTGTTCTTTTTTACCTCGATCGAAATTTTAAAAAATGAATTTCGAAGAACAAAGATGTGTGATTAAGTTTTTCGTTAAAGCCGGTAAGGGTGGTTCGGAGATCGCGTAACTTTGCGTGAAACATTAGGCGGGTCGACTGTGAAGCCTGCGACGATATACAGGTGGGTAATGTGGTTCTAGGAGGGTTGAGAGTCGGTAGTAGACGATCCGCGAGAGGAGAGACCCGTTTCAGCGCGCACTCCGCAGAACATTCATCGTGTCGAAGAGCTTTAAACGCGGGACCCTCGCGTACCGACCAGACTGATTACAGATTCACTTGGAGTGGTTAGAGAAGCAGTCTGAGAAATACTTCGCGACGATCTGAAGATGCGCAAAGTGGGTGCGGACATGGTTCCGAAGCTTTTCAGCGCTGATCAAAAAAAAACTCGCATTCGCTGCTACGAAGACTGGACGGAAACGTTAGCCGAGGACGATTATTTCGTACGACGAGTGATTACGGGTGATGAGTTGTGGTATTTTGAATACGATCCCAAAAATAAGAAAGCAAGCATGGCCTGGGTGCGTGGAAGGGACCCAAGAGTGAAGAGAGACCAATGATATCAAAGTCAAAAGTGAAGTGCATGCTCATCGGTTTCGTCAATTACCGCGGCATTGTGCACAAGGAATTCATACCCGAGGACCAAACTGCTAATGGACAGTATTATCTAGGCGTGATGAAACGCCTGAACGCGCGTGTGAAGCGTGTGAGGCCGGATTTGGCGGTGAATCAAAGTTGGCTTCTCGACCAGGACAACAAACCCTTACACAATTGTCACCTCGTCAAGTCGTTACTCACGAAAAGCGGCATCACGGTTTTGGACCACCAACACTCACTCGATCTGGCCCACTCGGACTACTACCTGTTCTCCAAGACCAAAAAAGACCTCATGGTGCACCACTGGGGTTTCTGAGAAGAGGTCATTCGAGTTATGACGAGGTAAAAAAAAAAAAACACTTTATGCAAAACGTCACTACATATAGACTATGAACTGTATCGAGATAAAACTCAAACTGATTATCGCCAAGGAGTATATCTACACAGCTGATTATTTGATAATCTCGCAGTGCAGCCACTTTCGGAGAAAAAAATCATTCTACAAACTTACCGAGCAGTCCTCGTATATTACTTACCGAAATGAATATTATGATTGATTTTTTTTTTTTTTTTTTTTGTGAAAGCGTCATCCTGTACCGTGTTTAACTGCTGTAGCTATTACAGTACGAAGATGCGCAGTTTGTTTTTAGTTTGATTCTCTTTTGTGTCATGTTCCTGAAAATATAGAGTGGTTCTCTTGTTATCATTACTTCATGAAAATTGTTGAAGAATCAGGTGCAGCTAATAAGCCAGAGATGCTAACATTTTGTAACTTAGATACTGTAGGTGAGTTGAAAACTACATACTTAGTGTCTCAAGGAAAAGTTATCCAGGGAACTCAAAGTTAGGATTCGTAGTATTTTACACGAAAGGCAGAATAAAGAACAGCTAAATATTAATGTTGAAGAAAACAATTTACAAAAAATCAACGAAATATTCCTGGGGGATGTCACTTTTGTGACTGACGCAAAAATACAAAAAACTAAAACGCAGTGTAATAGCTGCAAGTGTTTGTATGCAAAGAGCACACCAGTTCCAGCATGTTTTAAATGCGCAAATGAAAACAAAGAAAAGTTTAGTAGTGAGTGTTAACAATTTGATAACACGCACCGTATTTTATTATTATCTGTACTTCATTCTAGAACCTTTTCGTATGTGTTGAGAATTAAGCTATTTTTTATAAAATGTTACAAACTTATATATTTGCTTGAATTTTTTTTTTTTTCTTGTGAAAGCAACATCCTGTACCGTGTTTAACTGCTGTAGCTATTACAGTACGAAGATGCGCAGTTTGTTTTTATAGATATCTGCTTATTCCGCTAGTTTTGATAAATTGTGTTACAGATAAAATTGCATCGGGGGAATTCTCAAGAATGTTGGTGACTGTTTTGTTATTAATTGAAGGGGGCCGGTGAAGTGATAATGCTGGACAGTCGCATAGTATGTGAGGAGTTGAGGGAGCAACATCTTGGCCACAGAAAGGACAATTCATAGGAGAGGGGGTTCTTTGCAAAATAAAATTATGCGAAATGGCCGTATGGCCTGCGCGCAAGCGGCTAAGTGCACAGAAATCTCTGCGGAAAATGCTTTTTTCCGGCCACCATGGTTCGGTTGAGGGTTTAATTAACCTCGAGAAAGTCTGACACGAGGACCAATGGGTTTTCCATAAGAACGTGAGATTATTGAAGATTATGTTCGAGAGATAAGGTGGAGGTGGGCGGCAATATATTTCACCTCGGGCGGATGTATCGACGCGTTCATTTCCAGGAATCCCTGCATGGCTGGGCGCCCACAGAAAGGATACGGAACACTGTCTCTTAATAAGTTCATATAATAGCTGCTGGGTTCGAATTGCTACAGGATGTTTGGTGAGGGGATTAGAAATTGTCAATAAAGCTGCGGATGAATCAGATACCAGCAGGGCTTTCTGTGATGTAGGATCTGTATAAAGAAAATATTCCAAACAGAAAAATACTGCGTATATTTCAGCATCCAGTACCGAGCAATTGTCATTCAGTCGAATGCTTCGAATCACGTCGCAGACTTCAAAGGAACAGGCGGTTGGGGATGAAGTAGCCTCTGGGGTAGCCTTGGTAGCATCCGTGTAGAAAAAGAGGTGGTCGGGGTATTTTTGCATTGTTGCTGTTGTCAACTGAACGATATTCGGATGCAGGGGTTTATTATACTTCGTCAGGGAAAAGTTAACATCAATGTTTAAAGGGGCCCACGGCGGAATCATGATGTTAGGAGCTAGGTTAGGGAAAGGGATTACGCTCACGTTGTGTTGCGATAGGAGAGCCAGGATTTCTGGGAGAGGGTCATTAGGGAAATCTGTTGTGTTGGGGAGGTCATTTGTGTCGATAGGACAGGCACGTTTACTAGAGAAAAGAGCGAGGGTCTCACGGTGGTAATAATAGGTTCGGAAATACTTTAGTGGGGGAGTGCCTAACAAGGCACACAAACTTACAGACGGTAAAGTTCTATGTGCGCCAAGTATCGTGCGGAGCGCCGTGTGGTGTATTGAATCAAGGGATTTAAGTAAAGAGGGACTGGCTGACGCATACGCCTGGGACCCGTAGTTTATTCTGGAAATGACTAAAGATTTGTATATGGAGAGGAGAGTTTTCGGAGGTACATTATACTTTGTGTTTGATACATATTTAAGAATAGATAGGAATTTATGACATTTAACTTTAAGATTGGATATGTGGGATCGCCAAGTTAGCTTTTGATCGAACAGTAGTCCAAGGAAAGTAGCAGTAGGGTGGAAATGAAGTGAGGAATTTTCTAGATTGAGGCGGATGCTGGAAGAGTTTTGACGTCCCCTATTGAAATCAACACAGATAGACTTAGATGGAGAAAACACAAGACCATTATTGTTACACCAGGATTGTAGTTTTGAAATAGTTTTTTGTAGGATTTTTTGGCATTTGCTGGAAAATTGGAAGACAGGGAAATGTTCAAGTCGTCAAAGTAGGAGCCGAGCGTTTACAATTACAATCATTTATATCAACTTTTAGTATTGGTAGCGGGTATTTTATGGGTAGTGTTTCGGCTACCTCATTAAGGATGTTTTACCGGTTTTCCCATTTTCAATCCATCGCAATGTTACAGTTGTTCAATTAGTTATCCATCGTGACATTTAAAAGGCTACCTGTAAACGATGATTTTCGTCAAATATCGCTAGCCTGCGTGGTCTATTAACCGAATAGAATCGTTGTCGACCATTTTTACCACGCACAATGCATGTAAATATACATTCCGGTATCTGTCTATATTATTTTGACAGTTTTAAACTAATTTTTTGTAATGGTAAAGGTGATTTAATGGATATTAGTGGATGTTCTCGAGTGTCGTTTCTATAAAGTCATGTAATATCCAAATATACACGCGCTACCTCAAGATCTGTACTGGTCATTGCGGTACATAAGTTACTATGTATTAACACTTCGTACATTTACACGGAGTATACTCACGCATACACTCCAGCAATGCCACAACAATATTTTTCTACACCTTTTCTCTCTATACTCACAATAACTGTTCATAGGTGGCTCTTCATATTTCGAAAATATACGCCCGATAAAAATTTATAAACATAAATACAGTAAAACCGCGATTATCCGTGTGTGTGTTTTAACCGGTTGGCGGATTAACCGTGCATCTCTTTAAACTCGCGCGTGCTTCCTGCAAAAATTGTGATGGGAAGGAATTTGAACATGTTGATGATGAAAATATGAAGGAGTGGGGATAGATAATTATGAAATCGATCCTACTTAAGCGTATACTTTTACTGATGAAGAAATGTTAAATGAAATCAATAGGGATTCAGAAAATCGGAAAATGAAGAGCAAGTCGAAATAGCAGAACAGCGACTAAGCTGTTAAAGTGCGTTGCATTACAGACTGTGATCACGTATATCGAGCAGCAGACAGATGTATATTCTGCAATTAGAACATTTTCAGACGACGATAAAACAGAAAGAGATTGCCGACAAACAAGAAACTGACTGACATTTTTTATAAAAATTAATATGACGTAGTCTAATTCTATATTCCTTTTTATAACACTTTTCTTCTGTGTACGTTACGTTCATTTCATTTTTCTTTGTACTCTACCCGTTGTGTTCTTATTTAATAGTAATTATACGTATAAAAGTGGTGAACCTTTATTCGCATTTTTCGACTCATTTTTAATTGCGGCCGCAATTTCGTGTAGTTTGGTGAACGTTAAACTGCGAATATCTTGCGGGGTTAAAAATACTTCAAACTCCCTTTCGAGAGACAGTTTAATTTCCACCGCCATCATCGAATCCATGCCGAGTTCGGGCAACGTCGACTGCAAGCTGACCGTCTTCAGATCTCTTAAGCCTATTATTATAACAGGCACACATTATAATGATGAATTACATTATTTCTGATTTTGATCCGCTTAGAGTGATTAGTAGATTTCATTTTTTGTAAAATAATTTACCTAATATGTTTACGACGGTATCTACGATGGTACCACCTCCACTGCTTGCAGAACGTTTCTCAGCAACTACCATACTGCCGACAATAGCATTAGGCTGCATCAGTAAATAATCCATCACTTCTAAGCACGATGCAATTCGCTGTTGTAGAGTTCCACCTGCAATGAAATGTAACGTGTATATATCTATACCTCGATCGCACATTCTCAAAAAAAAAAAAAATAATGACCAGTTTGAACACTCAAAACTTAATATTCGCAAAGCGCAAAATTTTAAATACATGTACATGCTTGCTACATTAAAATCTTTATTAAAATGTAGTCTAGCCGGTTAAAGGTGGTAAAAGTGCCTTTGAACCAAATTTCGTTTATTTAATATATTAATACATGATAAGCTGGAATATAAGTTTTACATGTGATCACGGATCGTCAATCATTTAAATTTTTAGATTACGACAAAAACAACATTAAACAGTTATTTAGTTCCTTCTATTAATGTGACAACAAAATATGTAATCGATGATGATTTTTTTCTCAAGCTACATAAAAATGAACGGTGTTGCTCTCCAAAAACATAAATAGAACTATTTTAGATGTATTTCTGTACACATTTTCAGTAAACTGGTCATTTATATTGTAAGAAAACACAGTGTCACTTAATACTCTTTCCCGTTTTTAAAAATTAATTTCTGGTGCACACAAATTGCTTAAAAAGAAAATTATGTTTTTCGCCATATTAGACGACTGCGCGTTCTGAAGTGATAGATGAGCATTCGAATAGGAGGTGATTTACATCACAGGTCATATTTAAGATAGGAGGCTAGGCTTCAAGCTGGCATATACGCAGTGTACTTTTTTTATAATTTCATTATATTTTGCTTCAGGAATTCTGTATAAAACCGAAGAATCGAAAAGAAAAAGGATTTTTATTCAAATGATCTACCCGAAAATCGTTGCAATTCTAAAGAAACTTTTCTTATCGTGAAATACGTTCGATTAATGCCGGGAGAAAGTTTTGGAACAATATAAAAAACGAAACCTAACGTGCAAATTATAGCGCATTAATTATGTCCCTCGTCAAAGTTTCAGAACAATCAATTTTCACTTTAGAAGTGTAAAAAATATTTTAAATTCTATAGTTTTTAAATTTACCGTATTTCTGTCGCGGAATCGAAACCTCCCACACACACACATTTTGATACCAACCAAGGGAGCAAAGGGAAACCATGGATATAAAAAGTGCAATACGGTTTAGAGAAAAATCTCACTGATTATATTAAGATCTTTAACAACACGTTAGCTTACATATCGTACTTTTCTCACCATCGGCCATTGCTCAGTATTACCACCCCTAACGCTAATGATGTAAATAAGGAACCTTGTATAATAGTGTTAGTTAGTTGTTAAATTAATATTTATGCGCGTACATTGCGATATAATATGTATAAAGGAAATCACAGGTTGCACGGCGACATTCTGATGACGACGGAGGCCGCGAAGCGAACGGCATTCCAATGTCGGCGGACGCCTGAATGGCTACAGGAAAACATGAAAATATCTCACTGTGTTGCGGACTTGTAGGCAAGCTGATTTTCACATTGCAGTTGAAATTTAACATCTCTTTCCATTAATATTCAACTCGTTTACCGTCTTCCTATAAATATATTATGCTCCGAGGAGTGGCGGCGCAAAAGTTTTTTCTTAATTATCAGTTAAAATCTGCTGATACTACGATTGAATTTTTCCAGCTCTCAAATAGGTTTATACGTGTTTAGGAAATAATTAATTGCGAGAGAAACTTCCAAATTCACTACTATTGTTACCGATAAAAAAAATATCTACCGTCTAAATTACAAATAAGTGTCTAACTTTTAATAATTGGTTTTCAAGTTATTATTATAATTAAAATGTCATATTAGAGTATAAATTAATCGCTTTCTTCCACCTATCGTTTACATTTTCACCAAACATTTATTTTCAACTATCGTCTAAGATTATTCGATTACAACATAAATACAAATAAACTTTTTTAGGGATTTTTATTTTTTCTAGAATCAAGCTTTAACGCAGCAAAAAGTATTTAGTAGCATAATATAAAAGAGAATTGCAATTACTGTTTCTTTATGTTTGAGATGTAATGCCAACGTCTGTTCCGAAATTTTACGATAAACATATTTTTAAGGATAGAATTCTTCTCTTTTTTCTTACCATTCTTTTAACACAAACTACCTTTTTCAGACTGGGAGTAAATATTCTATCTTTGGCACGTTTTAACACAAACTATAGTTATTAATGGTTTCGTTTGTTGTCTATAAGCAGTAATGTAAGCAAAAACTTAATCAATAACACGACTAATTTATGTTATAGCAATCCGTAAGTATTAAAAGTTAATCTGACAGAACGGAATATTTTTTGATTTTACCACAGCTAAATTGAATAGACCAGCAACCGGACCCAAGGAGCTGGCAGTTTCCAATAATTTTTTGATGCCTTGCTTCTTAGTTATATCATCCAACGAGATTATTACTTTTACGCCGTAGGAACGCCAAATTCGAATTCTCATAGATTGATATCCGGTTCGAATACCACTCCTCGAAGTTAGTACTAAATATCGAGCTCCTCTTAGCACTAACCAATCGGCCAGTTCTAAACCAATGCCGCCCAAACCACCTATAAAAATACCAATACCGATTATATTACGTCACGAAAATTCATTTATTTTTACGGAAATCTCTATAATGACAAAAGCATAATTTTTACGCCATTCTTTTCGAAATATATTAAACGGTTTAACTACTTCGATTTCTATATATTATATCGATGTTTCTTTGTTGTTTTTATTACAAATAGTATAACTAAAATCTAAACTCCTGGACATACGGAAATTTAAAAAAAATCTTAACTAAGTTGTTCTTTTTATGCATGTGCATTACATTCAAGGATCCCACCAAGCCTTTTTGGCAGTGTCCTATAAATTAACACGTGTCTCTCTATTCTTTACTGACGAATCCGAAACATACACAATTACCGGTGATTCTTATAATATATTTTGAACTTTGATCTAAAACCAATTAATTATTCTCATTTTAAGTAAGATAATTTTTTCATTCCAATCCATGTATTCTCCCTTTTTCTACTACATATCGTTATCTGATGACTTATATGAGGGATAAGCATTATTAATTATTTAATTTTAGACTTTTTTTCCGTAAACCATTTTTTACATTCTAATTTAATTGTTTTTCCGTTTGGCTGTAATCGTTTAATATGTTCCGGTAGAGCGTTTAACATACATATTGTATAGTATGTTTATTTGTAAGTTGTCCTCATGTTTGTTAAGGTTACTTATTTTGTTTATCCATTCCAATGTAATTAAGTAGTGCATGATTTTGAGTTTAAAATATTGTACTTTCGTAATATGTTCTCTTCTATATTTGTATGCTTCTTATTAGTTCTCATAATGGTTCTTAAAACATTATTTTTAAATGTAGTTTAGTTTTGTTTTGCTACGCCATTAACGCAAAACTTATGTGCAATTGGCATAAGAAATAGTATATCATCAATTTGGTTTTTTGTGATTGTATGAATTTATTCTTTAGTCTATATAATATTAGAGAATTGTTTTTCTAAGTTTTATAGATATGCCATTTATGTGGTTTCTACATTTAAAAAAGTTTCTACTTTTAGCCTTAAATATTTGTAGCTATTTATCAGTTCAATGACGCAGCGCCCCCGATAGTTTTCCTTCGCTGTATGTGTATACACTGCATATACATATATAGTTTTTACGCTTTTATTATAAATTTCTCGAAAAATGCTAGTCATTTTGATATAGTCAAAATTTTCGCGGTCACAATCTTTCGTGACAAGTAATATATTTCTATATTTGTATTTAATATCGTTGTTTGTCGTAACGTTGAATAATCATTTTGTAGAAGATTACATAGTGGTCCGAAATTTTGTGATCCGTTACGTAAGAAATTTCTTTTATGTTATTTTTTCGTCTTGTCTGAATTTTGACCCATGTGAAATTATTGATTTTTTTTTCTCGGATCCATTGTCCGCTAGTACGATCCTATATTTAATTCAGTTATTATCTGTTTTTAACGTATCATCAATGTTCATATCGCCACGTACAATACAATCATCTTTTTTAATTATATTTAATAAATTGTGTTTAATTCATCTATGAATATTTTTTTTTTACTTCTGTTTGGGAGTTTGTACATTGCCATTATAGTTATTGTATTTTTTTTTTTTTTGCAATTTCTCAAACCTTGGTTAGACCCCGGGCCGTGTATAATATCTAGACTATTACGGCCCGAGAGTCTCCGGTTACAGGAAAGGCCCCTAATCCACTGTCCCTGACGAACTAGAAGACTGCACTTTGATTCGCTTCTGAGTTTGAGAGAACATAGCTGAGGTTATCAAATCCGTGTCTCGTTCTGGAGGATTGGAATGTAGGGCAATTTATGAGAATGTGCTCAACCGCCGGTGGCTCTTGTGCGCGACAGAAAGGACGCATGGTTGGAGGGTGGGCGTCTTCCAACAGGTAGTCGTGGGATAGTCGCGTGTGATCCAGGCGTAAACGGTTGAGCTAGCGATAATAAACTCGGTAAGGTCCACTGGGGAGGGGGAGCACCATGGCTCTACGGATTTCTTTATATTCTGGAGGTGGGACGGGGTGGAGATGTGTTCTTGTTTCCACTGTTCCATTATTTGTCTTTTTACTGCTTTTAATATTTGAGGGAGCCCAAGTATGCTTTGCGGACTGGGAGCTGTAATGGTTGAGTGAGCTGCTGTGTTCACCCTTTCATTTCCAGGGTTTCCAGCGTGACTTGAGACCCACAACACTATTAGATTAGATCCATTCGATTGTAGCTCCATGATGAGTGCCAGGACGTGGATTGTTAACCCCTTCCCCGGGGATCGTGATCCTCTATTTGTAGTTTTATTATGATCAATTCGCAGCTAGGCCATTGAATGTTAATTTTATCGTAGCCTATATTATCTTTAATACATATCACTACATCATCCTTTCTTTTATTTTCTCTAGTTCGTGAAATTAAGCTGCACTCTTTAACCCGTAAGGGGTCGTGCCATGTTCTATAACGCAAGAGGTCGCGCCGGTCTTTTTGACCGGGTTTTATAAAAACGTTTTTAAAAACTACTTTTTTATGTTCTTGAAAGAAATATTTCGTGTTTATTAGTTCTTTTATTCCATTTTTATTCCTTTTTATGTTGTTTTGTTTTATTATTTTATCATGAATAAACAGGATTTTAATTCAATGAGCGTAATCCCTTTCCCTAACCTAGCTCCTAACATCATAATTCCGCCGTGGGCCCCTTTAAACATTGATGTTAACTTTTCCCTGACGAAGTATAATAAATTCCTGCATCCGAATATCGTTCAGTTGACAACAGCAACAATGCAAAAATACCCCGACCAACTCTTTTTCTACACGGATGCTGCCAAGGCTACCCCAGAGGTTACTTCATCCCCAACCGCCTGTTCCTTTGAAGTCTGCGACGTGATTCGAAGCATTCGACTGAATGACAATTGCTCGGTACTGGATGCTGAAATATACGCAGTATTTTTCTGTTTGGAATATTTTCTTTCTACAGAGCCTACATCACAGAAAGCCCGGCTGGTATCTGATTCATCCGCGGCCTTATTGACAATTTCTAATCCCCTCACCAAACATCCTGCAGCAATTCGAACCCAGCAGCTATTATATGAACTTATTAAGAGACAGTGCTCCGTATCCTTTCTGTGGGCGCCTAGCCAAGCAGGGATTCCTGGAAATGAACGCGTCGATACATCCGCCCGAGCAGAAATATATTGCCCCTCGCCTAGTAACAGCCCACCTCCACCTTATCTCTCGAACATAATCTTTAATAATCTCACGTCCTTATGGAAAACCCATTGGTCCTCGTGTCAGACTTTCTCGAGGTTAATTAAACCCTCAACCGAACCATGGTGGCCGGAAAAAAGCATTTCCCGCAGAGATTTCTGTGCAACTTAGCCGCTTGCGCACAGGCCATACGGCCATTTCGCATAATTTTATTTTGCAAAGAACCCCCTCTCCTATGAATTGTCCTTTCTGTGGCCAAGATGTTGCTCCCTCAACTCCTCACATACTATGCGACTGTCCAGCATTATCACTTCACCGGCCCCCTTCAATTAATAACAAAACAGTCACCAACATTCTTGAGAATTCCCCCGATGCAATTTTATCTGTAACACAATTTATCAAAACTAGCGGAATAAGCAGATATCTATAAAAACAAACTGCGCATCTTCGTACTGTAATAGCTACAGCAGTTAAACACGGTACAGGATGTTGCTTTCACAAGAAAAAAAAAAAAATTCAAGCAAATATATAAGTTTGTAACATTTTATAAAAAATAGCTTAATTCTCAACACATACGAAAAGGTTCTAGAATGAAGTACAGATAATAATAAAATACGGTGCGTGTTATCAAATTGTTAACACTCACTACTAAACTTTTCTTTGTTTTCATTTGCGCATTTAAAACATGCTGGAACTGGTGTGCTCTTTGCATACAAACACTTGCAGCTATTACACTGCGTTTTAGTTTTTTGTATTTTTGCGTCAGTCACAAAAGTGACATCCCCCAGGAATATTTCGTTGATTTTTTGTAAATTGTTTTCTTCAACATTAATATTTAGCTGTTCTTTATTCTGCCTTTCGTGTAAAATACTACGAATCCTAACTTTGAGTTCCCTGGATAACTTTTCCTTGAGACACTAAGTATGTAGTTTTCAACTCACCTACAGTATCTAAGTTACAAAATGTTAGCATCTCTGGCTTATTAGCTGCACCCGATTCTTCAACAATTTTCATGAAGTAATGATAACAAGAGAACCACTCTATATTTTCAGGAACATGACACAAAAGAGAATCAAACTGAAATAAATCGAAACGATATCGGTCGCACCGGTCAAATAGACCGTGTTTGTAAACCGATACTCTAACCTGGTTAACTACACAATGGTTTTTATCCTAGTTAAAACTGATTAGTCCTCATGCTTATCTATTATTCTAGGAATAGCTGAGTTATTTTCGCTAGAGGAACAGCACAAGTAAAATAACAAATGAAATTTAAAAAACCCGGTCTTTCGGACCGGGCGCGACCTCTTACGGGTTAAGTGAGATAGTTGCCTTTCAAAATGTTTTATGTTTATTTCGCATACTACTGTAAACTCTTGTATAATTTATTATACAAAATGTAATTAATTTAATTTTATGAAATATTGCAACATCGCAAAACTTTTTTTTTGGTGGCTACTCTGCCTATTTTGTACTGCTAGTGTACAAATAGGCAGTCACGATGCTCGAAATCGAGAGTTACGACTCGGATGATGCTGACTCACCAGCCAGGGTCAGCTAACCGGTCAGCTAACCGGTCAGTTGTCAGGAAGGATTCTGGGGAGTAATTAGAATAGGAATATGATCACTACCATAGGAGCCCATGAGAGTTGACCAATTATAATCAAAACCAATACAACGAGATGAGAACATTAAATTGTGAGAGCTGCATAAGCTCAATTCTAAACGCGTGTACATTTTATTGAATTTGAAAATTGGCGCGGTTTTTTTGCGCGACGTTAGCACATTTCAACGAGTCTGATGATTTATTTATTGTTTTTGTTTTAATTAATTCATACGGGATTCGTATTTTTTGTTTTTGTTGTTTTTGTTTTAATTCATACGGGATTTATACATATATTGCGTCATTTTTTTTTCGTATATTTTATGAATGACTATATACTTGTATATCTACCAAAAAGTAAAGGAACTTAATTTTTGCCCGGGTGTCCCTCTCTAGTCACCATTTCCCATTTTTTTTGTGTGTGTGTTTTGTAGTCATTTTTTTTTCTTCTTTCTATTTTAATCACATCGAATAGTTTTAAATTTCAGAACCTTTACCTATTTTGATTTGGCATCTGATAAAAAGTATTTTTACTGATTTATTTATTTCAACTTGTCGGTAAATCTAAAAGTTTCAAAAGCACATATTTTGCTCTAAAGTTCACCGTAACCGCAATTTATAAAGAAAGTTGATCCAAAGCAGTATGCCAATGTATAAATGCTGGGAATCCAGAAAAAATAATCGTGAAAAAAATCTGTTTTTTTGTTCATTAAATTTTATATGAAATGATTGCGATCCACAAAAATTTACATAAAAAGATTCATTTATACCGGCAACATTAACCGAATTCTTTTAATAAATTACAAAGGCCATTTAAAAGAAGATTTTAAAATTCATACATACCGCATATGATGAAACTCTTCTTACTATTACATAAATAGCGAGGAACAGCATCAAACTGTTTTACTTCCGGCGGTGCATATTTATCTTCCTCTTCATCACGTACTTTTAAAACAACTTTACCAATATATTTTCCAGCAGCCATGTATCTATATTTAATTTTTTTTATGTAACATTTATTCATATAAAAGTTCATATTTATTAATGAGTTTTTTATTTTTTACACCTGAGGTAATGTGAAAATCATGTACCACTTTTATGTAATGTTTAAAAGTTACAGTCAATTGAAACCGTCCCTTCTATAAGAATTACAGATGATTACGAAGATTCATAGCGTCTATTCATGACGAGATTTAAAAGATTAAATTTACGCACGCGCTCACACGCACTCACTTATTTAAAATGCAAAATTATCTTTTAAACGATAATTTCGAACTAATTCTGGCGAGAAAGCGAAATTCTCTATTCATCCACGTGTCACATAAATAATTTTATGCAAAAAAGAGGAGATAAATAAATAAAAATAATTATTATTTTTTGATTTGAATGTACATATTTAAAATTTAAAAATAAGAAATCCATCATAAAACACAGACCAGAAATTCAAATTTTCTATTACAAATATTTGTATTCCGGTAAAAATCATTAATATATTATCACAAGTGCCTGGAATAGTAATAACAGTTGTCGTACATAAATTCATTAACAGTACAAAACAAAAGCCGAGATGCTCGGAATCGAACAGCGCCGTTGAGAGATTATATGTGAGAAAGATGAGTACATACCTAAATGCCGCTTGAAGTTCATCGTAGTTGAATACGGTTCTTTTCACAGCTCCCGAATTTATTGCTTTTGTGACCTCCTCAACCACTTCCCGTATCACTTTTTTTTCACATTTAAATAACTCATCTAACATAACGCCGTAAAAACTGATTCCTCACAAAAACATTTGCATTCCTTTTTAGAGCAAAAGAAAAAATAAGGAGAAAATTACAAATTTTTTCAGGACTGCTAAGCGAAATAATGCAAAAACACACATTTTAACTATACATAGGAAATCATACGCGCAGCTTCACCTAATGTGTTATTTTTAGACAAGTCGAATTTTCCGATTTCCAAAAATCTTCCACCAAATCCAAGACACCGAGTTGAAACTTGCAATTTTTCTTCGACCAAAGAGTTCAACACAATATCGACACCTCTGCCGTTCGTTTCTTTCATCACCATTTGTTCGAAAGATGTATCTCTGGAATTGCCAATATGGCTTTCTGGAATCTGTATTAATAATAAGAGACATTACGCATTAAACTTTACAAAACGGTGCGCTTATTCGTGAAATAAATTTAAGAGCTATGTACTAATAAGAAAGGTAAGGAGGAAAAACACGAAAATTCGTACGTAGACTCCATTAAAATAAATAAATACTGTTTTTATCACTTTCTAAAAATCTAATCAAGGAAGATGAAATAAAAGAGTGGTTTTTCGAACAAAGAAGATAAAGATGCTCAAAATATTCGGAAAAAAAAAAAAATCAAACTTATTTATCGAACGCGCATTTTGGAAACGAACTGGAAGCACATTTTTTGACACTAACTTGAGGGAATGTTTTCCGGATAAATTCTCGTTTCTCGGGTGTACCAACGGTGGTGAATATTTCGCAGCCGTAATGCAGACAAGTATTAATTGCTGCCTGACCTACACCACCACTTCCGGCATGAATCAAAACCGACTCACTACGTCGCATTCGACCTTTTATAATCATAGCATAGACCACCTGGTATAGAAAGAAATATCGAATAATGATTATTGTAAAAATCAATTAATTCTGGATGGAAATATATTTGACTGAAAAATTGAAAAAAAATTTATTAATAAAAATTTGGATGTTGGTGTTAACTTTAAGAATGATCATTTAGTGTGTTATATAAACTGAAAAAATCAACGACTTTAAACTTTTAAGTGCACATTGTCAGTTGTGTAGGGCAAATCTCATTTTTAATATAACAGCTCGATAATCTAATTTTTTTTGTAAATTTCGATATATTTACTATAAATTATTAACGTATACATATTTTTATGTCGGATAATTTTACTTTTTTATGCTTCCATTATTCTTTAGTCAAGTCAATAAATTATCATCGAACAAAACATTTATACAAATTGTGGAGTTCAATTTTAATTCTTCTCAAAGTTTTTAAAAGGAATTAGAAAATTTTATGATAATAAAATTTAAAAAAAACATAAAGAAATCAAAAAAAGAAGGTGTTATATGCAGACCGGTATATACATTAATCTAATTCCCTAAATGACCGAACAAATTCAACTTGAATTTATTTTTTTTATATTTGTTACTATAAGAAACCACATTTCTTACCTTTAAAACACAAAAAACTATTAATAGATATTTTTTTAAAGCATTGCTATAGAAGTTAAATTCGAGTATGGGAAAATTGTTCGACTTGCAAAAGACTTACACGAATAAAAAGCACCGGGAAAATTTTATTTAAGCGGGTGCATTATAGGCCATCTATTTTATTTTTTATTTTTTAAAATTGCTAATGTAGCCAATAAGCAATTGGAATGTAGGTTATGACATGATGGGAGATATTTCCCTGTATAATGGGACCATCAAGATCAACAATAGGACATGTGCTGGCTACGTTTGGTTGTGAATGTAACATACACCGACTTAGATGAATTAAAATAATTTTTGTTCATTTTATTCTATTGAAAATTTTTCACTATTAAAATACTTTCCAACGTATTGGCCACTATCCCCAATAACAAACTAATCTTATATCTTCAATCTATATTATCCTTAAAAATAGTATCTTCAATGTCCAAATTATGAGTTAACCCATCCGATAAAGAATTCGGCCATATAATCAGTTGGCGAAGACAGCTGTATATGGCACAAATTAACAGCTCTAGTCTACCAGAATCCATCCTTATAAAGCATAATGAACATAACCATCTTCTTGCAACTAGAAGACCATGTATGTTCCAACTGTAATCAAACTAACCTAACAGAAGTAAAACAGCTGAAACTGAGTATTCCAACTCCTGAGGTCCAAATGGAAACAGAAGTCGATCAGCATAATACAAAATAAAAGCGGCCACATCCTGCAACACCAAATAACCCGACTTGTAACGAAGAACCAACTTTTTCAACACAGCCGCAAACTAAAAAATCTCTAATATTTACTGCAGCGAATGGAGAAGCAATCGTAAACCAAACCAAAAACACAGGTGAATCTATATTCAAAAATAAACTGCCTCTTCTTCAAACACTCCCGCCTTCCACAAACTTAACCGAAAAGTGTGTGATGTTGAACTGCGACCTTTCACATTAGAATTTAATGAATTAATGATCTAATTAATAATATAGCTACAAAACCAGACTTCATTAGTTATACTGTAGATGCATCAAGCGACAAGGAGGGCTTATTGCACCCTTTGGTAGCTCTTAAGCTTTTCCTAACAGGTCAGAAGATTAACAATTGCTGTTCGTGAATTATCAAAAAATTAAGCACGTTGGCACCATTTTTACTCGTTTGGCCCTCTTCTATTTTAATCTATAACAACAACAAACAAAAGAGCTATCATGCAAACTTGCTGAATTGCAACAACTAATTTCGTATCATCTCCCATTAGTAGTGTGGCTACAAGATACCCACTTGAAACAGCTAAACAACCCTTTAACGAAAAACTACGTTATTTTACGACCTGATAGTGAAGGAGGTCGTAGAGCTAGTGGAGGCGTAGTAACCCTTGTTCATATGACAATCCCAGTAAACTGAATCAACTTTAATACATCACTACAGTCAATAGCAGTATCTGTACATCTGCAGCATATTTCCTCTTCCCCTAAAAAAATATATAACTGCTACTTCCCCCTAAATGTTCCTATTAACCTGAAGGAAATTCAGACCCTCCTACCCCAGTTCCTGGCTCCAGTAATCCTACTTGGAGACTTCAACGCTCACTCCCCATTATGGGGTGCATCATAGACAAATAACCATGGCTCCACAATCAACAAACTGATCTAGTAATCCTCCCACCACCAGACTACATTTTCTTCAACGTCTTACACAATACGTTTTCAACTATAGATTTAGCAATTGTTTTTCCATCTATTTTCCTAAAATCATGCTCCTCTGTGTTCCAAGACACTTGTTCAAGGGATCACTTCCTAATCAGTATCCATTCTATTTCTCCCCTGCCTGTGCAATAATTCCCAAAAAATGTTCGTTATAAATTCCACAAAGCGGACTGAAAGTCTTATACAGAAAAAATTGATATCACAACGAAATAGCAGTCGCTATCCGCCAATGTAAATGAGTATTAAGAAAACGCAAATTAACAAAATCTTTGACAGATCTCATTACATTTAACAAATTCCGAGTTACTGCACATATATTGATACGTAAAAAGAAGCAAGAACCTTGATGTACTTTTATAAGATCCATTTCCGAATCCTCTTCTAACCACAATGTATGGCAAACAAAAAGTTAAACGGTGTTAAATATTTAACTGTTGTAACTGAACAGACGTGTTTAGAGTGTTAATAAAGTTTACTGATAAGAAGAAATCTAGTAAGTAATTAACCTATCTATTACGAAAATTAAGTTGTAAACTCTACTTACCGATATGCCTAAAACAAAACAAGTGTCACAGACGGTGGAGAGACTAAGAGACAGTTAAGTGATAGCAGCGAAATTAGCACGGGGAACAATAGAAGTAAGAAAAAAACGTAATACGAGCGAAGCGCTGAATTCGACATCGGGGATGAAAATATCATATCAACACCGCATCAATTTCAAAAATCGATGAACTTTTTAGCAGATGGTGACTAACACTGGGCTATTAAACGAGGTCAAACTTTTAAGGGAGAAAGTTACGTTATTTACAGAGGAGATTAGGAATAAGTATGGGCAAATCCAGCGGTTAACTACAGCATTTTACGAACTAGAACAGCATGAAAAACGAGACAACGTGGAGATACATGGTGTAACTGAAACGTAGAACGAAAACCTCCCTCAGATAATTGCAAAAATCGGAAGAAAAATAAATGTTATCGCAGAAAATGATATTTTGGTGGCCTATCGATTACCCTCCAAAAACCCCCGATTACCAAAAACCAAAAAAAGTAAAGACTACAAGGAGAGTTGCAGATCGGGTACTTGATAATAAGCGGGGTATAATCATTTACGGTAAAGACATTACAAATGCAGAAAACAGCAGCAATAAAATTTTCATAAATGAAAATCTATCAAAATATTATAAAAACTTTCTCTGACAGACGAAGCAAAAAGCCAAAAGTTTGAATTACCAGTTCATATGGACTAGAATAGGGAAATTCATGTCCGAAAGGACCATCAAGAGATCATTTTCCATATACATACAGAAGATTTTAATAAGCTGTTATGATATGAAAATTTCAGCGGTAGTATTATTTTTGATTATGTTTGATAGATCGAGTGCGTTAATGATATTACGATAGGAAATGAGAATAGTGTTTGCGGTACATTTAGTATGATAAAGGATTTATGTGTATGTAGGAATGAGTGTGTGCGTGCGTAACTTTTACGTTTTACTTGTGGTACATGTACGTCGCGTAATAATACGTCACCGGTTGGACAGGGATGAGTTGTTGCAGTGTGAGAGGGTTTCGAGAGGAGGTGGAAAAAGGAGCATTTTAAAATATACCAGAGAGGTTGCCGGTGTTATTTCAGGAAGGTTGAACAATTGGAGAATTTTTACTCGGTACGAATTATAGATGGGACAACTGACGAGTAAATGTTGGATTGCGACAGAATTGCAAATGGAACACAGTGAAATAGGTTGTCTGGACAGGAGGCGACTATGAGTGATTTTGGAATGACCTAGTCGGAGTCTTTGGAGTGACCTAGGCATTTCTTCAATTGCTAGATAATGGGGTTTTCCATGGTGGAAAAATATCTCGAATAGAGCGCAGCTTGTTCGTGTTTGGGATGTTGGTCCACTGTTTTTGCTATGTTTGAAGTCATTTTTGCACTATTGAGCCTTCAGATCCATTGACGGAGTTTCAATGTTCGGTACCGGAAAGAATAATAAGCCTTCTTGTTAGAGTGAGTTATTTAAGTGGACTGTATTTAAAAGAATTAACAAACGAGAAGTATAAAAATGTAATATATTGAAACATTAACACGACTTGGTAGAACTACGACGAACAACGTACAAACAGAAACTAAAACGTTAATGCATTCTGAGATCTGAATACAACAATACATCGCGATAAAAAACTATTTCGAGCGGTAACCGGTTTTTTATGCTAGTTACGGCATCGGGTTTTTACACTATTTACAAATCGGGCGATAATCGGGGTTTTCCGCTGTTTATAGCTTAGGCGGTATCGGGTTTTTACGCAGCTCCTCTAATAAGAGCCTAACAGCGCTCCCCCCGCAAGACCACAGGTCTTTACACCGCCGATGCGGATCCGGCAGATGCCGGAGCTTGTACCGGGAGCTTCACAGTTGCTGGACTGAGCGTAAGTACTCCGACCCGTTTGACCGGATTGTGACGATCAGAAGTCGGCCTTCGCGATCCGGGTTGCCACCGACTATCCTGCTGAATTTGCTGGCGACGTAGCTTCTTTTATGAGAACCATATCGCCGATTTCGAGATTCGGGCATTTCCTTTTCCATTTAGTTCGCGTCTGGAGTTGGGCGAGATAAGCGGCTTTCCATTTTAACCAAAATGACGCGATGATTTGTCGTTGAGCCGGTATTCGGTCGAGTAGCGGTATTGTGTCCGGATGGTTTGGTTCCAGCAGGTGCGATCCGACGAGAAAGTGTCCGGGAGTTAATACGTCGATGTGGTCTGTTGGTATAGTGGTCGGGAGTTTAAGATCGATTCCACAATCGCTAAAACGGTCTTGAGCTGGTCTTCGGTGTATATAGCTCCTTTGGAGGCAGCAAGCAAGAGCTTTTTACCGGCTTTTACCGCTGCTTCCCAGATTCCTCCGTGATGCGGAGATCGGGGTGGAATGAACTTCCACACGATCGGGATCGAGCTGTGTTTGCGTTCCAACTCGTTTTTGGCGCCGGACCACATTATGGCGGGGACTCCACGGCGTGCGATAAATCTTTGAAACGCGGCGAGAAATGCTTCCGTGGATAGATCAGCTGCTGTTTCAATGTGTACAGCACGGGTGACGAGGCAGATGAAGAATACCGCGTAGTGCTTTATGTGTTTTGGAGACCGATGATTGGTGCATTTCACCGTAAACGGGCCGGCGAGGTCCACGCCGGAATTTGTGAATGGCCGGGCGATTTCGGTTCTTTCGGCGGGTAGGTCGCCCATGATTTGCGATATTGGTTCGGCCCGCATTCGGGTACACCATACGCACTCTTGGACCGTCTTCCTGACGAGGAATCGTAATCCAGTTACGAACCAATGTTTTCGAAGCAAGAACGAGCGGGTGAATGCTTGAGACGCGTGATAGTACTTTTCGTGTACGTGTCGTACTAACAGCTTTGCCAAAATCGATTTGGCGTGAAGGATGGCGGGATGCTTCACGTCGTATGAGAAGTTACTGTTGCGTAATCTTCCTCCTACACGTAGAACTCCGTGTGAATCGAGAATGGGGTTCAGAGATTGGATGGAGCTTTGAGATTGCACGGGAAAGCCTTGGCGGACGGCGTTGATTTCGGAATGGAACCAGGTTGATGATATACGAAGAACGACGTTGATCGCTTGTTGAGCCGACACGTGAGATGAATGTTCTGACAAGCATCATCGATCGGACGAGTTTGTCGTATGCTGAGTACCGGGCTATAATCGACTCGTCCGGGATCGGGCTGGCGAGTAATGCGACGCGAGGCAGATTATCCGGTAGATCGATATTTTTGTCTGGATAGTCTGGGCAGTGTCCGAGCTGCAGCCAAGGGGGGCCATTGTTCCATATCCCGTTTTCTGCGAGAGATCGCGCTTCGATGCCTCGCGTGACAAGATCTGCTGGGTTTTCTTTTGTATTTACATAGCTATTGACGAAATCGATCCGGTTTCTTGCGAATACTTCGTATTTTACCGACGGTCCTTTCAGCTAGGCCAGGACTATAGTCAAGTCGCAGTATGCGAGTGCTTCGCTGAGGTCGAGATTCAAAGTTTTTGCCACACGCTCCATGAGCCGGGCTACCAGAACTGTTCCGAGCAATTCTGATCGGGGTATCGTCACAGCCCTTGTCGGTGCATAAGCAGCAATAGCGGGTATCGATAGGCTTGATTCCAGGCAATGGACCGATTGTAAGCCAACCGAAAATTGAGTTTGCGAGGCACAAACCGCCATAAAATTTCTTCTGACCGGTGACGATTTTGCCATAGAATTCTGCACCGAGCAAAATATCGACACTTCCGGTTTGCGAACCGTTGTCCGCGAGTTCGAGATGGGGATCGAGTGAATTGACGTACTTGATCGTGCTTGGATTTATTTCGTATGGTAATGATCCGATTACATCCGCGCACACGCGAAGTTGACTAGTATTAAATCGTGATTCGATTAGCATCGACACTGCGTAGCTTGTTGTAACACTAGACGACGTAACACCTTGGATGTTGGATGCAGACGGGCGCTTTGCGAGACGATTGCGAGTCGCGAACGACTCTGTTACGAGGTTGACTTGCGAGCAGGAATCGTAAGTGCTCGAGCGAGGACGCACTTTTTTCCGATACGGACTTTCACACCGCACTTGGCAGCAGCACTGTACCAGTTTCGCGCTTAGTCGCAGCCATTACGACTTTTTCTTCGGGCGATGTGCTCTTTTGAGCAGCTTCTTGATGAGCGGGCGTTTCGCGATGCAGCAAAGTGTTATGATCGATGCCACACTTACGACATTTCGAGGATCGGCAAGCATTGCGCAGATGTCCCACACGAAGACAATTCGAGCAGAGGTTTTTGCTTTTCACGAAGTTCATTCGATCGGCAACGGGTTTTGCGACAAACGACGGGTATTGAGACAGGTAATGTCCTTGGTTACACAATGTACACTTCGGGTTATGATAACCGCTGGAATTCCGCGGCGGAATCGTGACAGTGAGAGCTGACTTTTCTCTCGATCTGTTTGCGTTCGAGATAGTTTTTCGGGGTTGAAACCGCTTTCGGCGTCGTCTCGTATGCGAAGCATCGATTGCTTAAAAACGTTGACAGCGGCTCAAAGGACGGATAGGTCGAATAATCCTTATTCGTAGTTTCCCATTCCGTTCTTAACCAATCGGGTAATTTCCTGACGACGAGGAACGTGAAGATGGTGAAATTTTTTGCGTTTCAATGCCACAAACCTTTAATCCGCGAATAATGGCATTGACTTTATCCAGAGATTCGCGAATTGTCGAGTACGTGATAGTAGGTAGGTCTACTATTCCTGCGAAATGGGTCGAGATGATTATTCACTTGAAGAATCTTTCTTCTACGTGTTTGTATGCTTCGGGATACACTTCTTCACTCACCGGATAATCTTTGAGCACTTCCGAGGCTCGACCGATCATGGCTTGGCGAAGAAAATAAAGCTTCTGTACGTCGCTGAGTTTCGGGTTGTTGTGAATGGTCGCGTTGAACATGGCGAACCATTCCGTGAAGCCTGTTAGTTGACCGTCGAATTTCGGCACAGGAATGTCCGGTAACTTTGCACCGGTTTGATAGTTCGCATCCACCGTGGTGATCGATGTGTTTAACGATTGCCGGAGTACACCCGATTGATTTAGTCGCTCCTTCATGGCATACATGCTTCCGCGAGCTTCCGAGTACGATCTTCTTATTTCGAGTATATCTTTTGAGATATCTTGCTCAAGTTTTAATACTTGATCGGGTGTTAGATCGTCTTTCCGGTCTAACAAATCGAGAAGCCTTTGGTCGATCTCGTCCAGTTTCGTCATATCCTCCTTCCATGTTTCGAGATAGGATTGGATTTGCTGGACGAGTTCGGACGACGGGTTTTCCTCCAATGCCTCTTTGACATCGGCCTGAATTTGGGTCAAAGACCGGATCGCGAGTCGCTTGCTCCGATGTAACTTTGACTCCACTGATTCGAGAGATGGCTGCACTTGCGTGGGCATCTTGCGAGATTTCGGGTACAATGTTTACAGTAGACGTAAACAACAATCCAGATCGGATTACGGGAACGAGATAACACGAAGATAACGTGATAACTCCGAGCTTCGAGAGTATCGAGAATAAGTGCGCGAAAGGTTGCGAGAACGTAGCTATCGGCTGTAATGGCCGAACGGAAGCTAGTCGAGCGAGATAACGGGAATGTACTTACGAGTTGAGACGGTGAAATCCATCAGGTATACGAGAGAACACTTTCACGCACTGACGAGAAACTTAACGAGAAATCGCGAAAAAAACTAGGTTACCGGAATCTACATCAGAATCCGGCCCGGAGGACCAAAAACTGTTAGAGTGAGTTATTTAAGTGGACTGTATTTAAAAGAATTAACAAACGAGAAGTATAAAAATGTAATATATTGAAACATCAACACGACTTGGTAGAACTACGACGAACAACGTACAAACAGAAACTAAAACGTTAATGCATTCTGAGATCTGAATACAACAATACATCGCGATAAGATAAAACTATTTCGAGCGGTAACCGGTTTTTTATGCTAGTTACGGCATCGGGTTTTTACACTATTTACAAATCGGGCGATAATCGGGGTTTTCCGCTGTTTATAGCTTAGGCGGTATCGGGTTTTTACGCAGCTCCTCTAATAAGAGCCTAACACTTCTTTTGCTGCAGTATCCGCGAATGGATCCCCAGAATCCCAAAGTGTGATGGGATCCATGCGAACTAAACACGGGTACTTAAACTACAAGGAGTGCAAATGTCTTCCTTGTCTATTGGCTGTTGGTGAGAAGAGTTGTATTTTTGAATTGATGTGATCGCGTTTAATGAGTCTGTACATATGATGTGTGAGGAGTGAGGATCGGAAATTGTTACATTTTCTATTACACCGAAAGAATAGTGAATAGTGCCGGAAGAGAGTAACGGAGAATAATATTTTTGTCGGATGCTATACTATAACCTGTTCCTTGAGGTGTTTTGGAGCAATCAGTAAAAACTATTTTGCAACTGCCATATTTTCTGATCATGCATTGATATGCGGAATGTTAAAGGCTTGGACATGTTTCTCTTTTTGAGAATTGCTGGAGTTGAAGATCTATATCGAGGTGCAGGTTTACCTATGGAGGTGTTGGTGCTATGGTTAGTTGATATGTCGGCGGTAAAGTGAATTGCATCGAATCTAAGATTTCAGTGACTTGCTTATAGAGAGTGGGCACCGATGCATGAGGTGATGATCGAAACGAGTTCAGCGAAGGAAGGTTGACCGACGACTTAAGACGAATCCATGTGTTTAAAATGCACCGGTCTCTGTAAATATTGAAAGGAGGCACACCAGCTTCATAAAGAATGCTAACAGATGGAGAAGTAGGAAAAGCGCCAATAGCGAGCCTCGCAGCAGTGTGATGAATCGTATTGAGTGAGTTGATGATATTTTGATTAGCCGAAGAGTAGATTACAACGCCATAGTTGAGCCTCGATTTAATCAGTGCTTGGTAGATTCTCAATAAGGAAGAACGATCTGAACCATACAATGTGCTAGCCAGTTTATGAATTAAATTTAGTTTTTCGGTGTAGCTTGTTTTTAGTTGGTTGATGTACGGTTTCCATGTAAGTTTTTCTTCCAAAATGATTCCTAAATATTTTACGGTATCTGATGATGGAATGGTTACGTTGTTTAGATGGACTGAAATTTCGCGACTACAGCGGCGAACTCTGCAGAAATGAATAACAGTAGTTTTCGTGTTGGAGAAATTGAAGCCGTTGTGGACTGACCAAGCTCGTAATCTGTCGATTGTTTCCTGTAGTATTGATGTTCCGAGGGACAAGTCCGAACAGGAGATGAACATAGCCAGGTCGTCTGCAAATAAGGAACATTGGACAGGCGGCTGTATTTGTTATGGAATGTCGTTTATGGCTATGTTGAAGAGGGTAGGGCTGAGAACGGAGCCCTGAGGGACACCGTTCTGCAGCTCTTGGGAGTTAATTTAACTGAGCCTAGTCGGATACGAAATTTGCGACTCGATAAGAAATTTTCGACGAAGTATGCTAGGTGACCGCGAACTCCCCAGCCATGAAGAGTTTTTAGAATTTTTTCTTTTCAAGTATTGTCGAAGGCTTTGGATGTGTCAATGAATATTGCCAATAGATGATTTTTACGAATAAATTATGTTTGAATGGACTGTTTGAGAAAAAGCAGTTGGCCGATCGATGATCTGCTCGCTCGAAATCCGCATTGTGATTTGGCCAGGAGGTTGTTAGATTTGATGAGTCGTGCGTGTATGATCCTTTCCAGGAGTTTACACAAAACACTAGCAAGCGAAATAGGTCTAGCTGTCTAATAACATTTTATTTTTATTTGGTTTTGAGATCGGAATGATTTCGGGAGTTTTCCATGAGTCAGGGAACGTGTTCGTTGTCCAGATATAATTAAAAATTGATAGTAAGATGAGAATAGGTGGCTCGGAGCAATTTTGGAGCATGTGAGCATGAATGCTGTCCGGTCCAATTGCAGTTGGTTTCAGTTTTTTGATAACTCGTTATAATTCTGCGAGCGTAATAAGACATGTATCCATTTCGACCGGATTGACGTGTTCTCCGCGTTTAATTAGTGTTCTTCTTTTTTTTTCTACCGTGTGTAGTATCACAAACGGTACATCCTCTTAAACTGTCAGTACATCTATCACCGGAGTGATAATATTCAAAGTCGCATCTTAACGTTCGACCGGGGTAGAGGGAAGCTGCTGCCCCTCCCCCAAGCGTTCGTATATCGTTTACAATCACGTGCTACGGCCAAAAACCAGATCTGTCGAGACGATGATTCGTACACCGCCTCCCTCATTTTCTGGCATGGACCGCATGGATGATGACAAACTGTCAGACAGCAACAGCCAAGAATCAAATAACCGCTTCAATACACACAGCTGGGTAGACAATGTCATTAGCCAACTCGATCTATCGCAAAGTAGCAGCGCATCGTTGACTGGTGATAATTCATCTAATGCAACCGCCAAAAATGAATCAGATAAACTTGAACAGCAGCAACGTCGCAAAGGAAAGAGTAAAACAAAGAAACGAAAAGCAGAAGAATTTACCGTCGTCTGTAAAAACTCGTATCAACAACTCGATGATTTACTTGACGAGGTAAACGATAACGTTATTATAAATTCGGTTAACGAAAGCCAAACAAAATACAGTGCTAACGTAAATACTAGAAATACTGGCAAGTATAAAATGCCTCCTATCATTGTTAAAGGAATTATTAGCAACCATATGCAAGCCATGAATTACTTAAAAAATCTGCTTGGAACTCCGCCTACTGTTAAACTATATAGAAACAATACACATTTCTATTCTGAAAATCAAACAGACTATAGCAAGCTCCTCAGCTTCCTAAAAAGTAAAAACTATCCTTTTTATACGCATACTCCTAAGAATATGAAAAAAATAAAAATGGTGCTAAAAGGCTTGCCACTTGACATTGACATAAATGAAATAAAAGAATCCCTAAAAAATGAAACAAATTACGACGAAATTTCTCAATTTCACAAAAAAGATTCAGAAAATAGGGACGTCTTCCTACCGCTATATCTTGTTACTTTTCCACAATCAACAAATATTAGCAATATACTAAAAATTAAACAACTCTGCTATTGCGTTGTAACGTGGGAAAAGTACAAATCAAAGAACCAACTAATTCAATGTTTTAAATGCCAAGCTTTCGGACATCTTTCCATAAACTGTTATCTACCTCCAAATTGCTTGAAATGTGGTCAAGCACATTTTACAAAAACTTGCCAAAATCCTAGCAACATTAAGTGTGCAAACTGTTCCGGGCAACACCTAGCTAATTCAAAAGATTGTCCGACCTACTTAAAGTTTCTAAATTCAAAAACATTCAAATCTAAGTATTCGGAGTCAAATAGAAAAAACTTTCTCCGGAGCGATAATAAAAACTATAATAATATAAAAAATCAAAATAATAGACATCTAACGTATGCAGAAAGTCTTGCAAATCGAGCATCACAACGTAACGAACCTAATACGGACAATAATTTATCAGATATATTTCAGTCGTTTAAAGAACTAAATATACCAAAAATCATAAACGTAATTAAGAAAATGTGCACTAAATTAAAAGACGCTAGAGACATGTTCTCAAAAATATCAATAATTATTGAAACCTTAATGGACTATTTCGCTGACGAGTAATTGTACTGATAATATTAAAATAATTGCCTGGAATGCAAACTCGGTTAGGAACAAAATACTTGAACTAGGGCAACTGGTAAATGAAAGGTCTATCGATATAGTTTGTCTAAGTGAGACAAAAATTGATTCAAACCATGCACTAAAATGCCCTGGTTTTAGAGTGTACCGATGCGATCGTAACAGCAGAGGTGGAGGAGTGGCCATTTTGGTCCGCTCCTCAATAAACCACTCTACCTTCGCAGCCCCAGTATCCCTAAAAAATATTGAAGCTACTGGAATCTTAATAAATTTTGCAAACTCTTCAGTGGTGCTATTCTCTGTTTACTGTCCTCCAAACAAAACGAATATTGACTATGATATTGACATATTATTTAAATCATATAACAAAGTGATCCTCGCTGGGGACTTAAACGCCAAAAGTAAGATATGGAACTGCTATTACAATAACAAAACAGGTAATAAACTCGTTTATCTTTCCGAAAGGGTAGGTTTTCAAATTCTCGCTCCTGATTTCCCCACGCATTACCCTACTAACCCTCAATTACGTCCGAGCACTATCGATCTCATCTTAAGTATGAATGTTCATAATATTACCAAACCAGTAACTTTAGCCAACCTTGCCTCTAATCATAATCCAATTTATTTTAAATTAAACGCTACTTGTAGACTCGTAGAAAACCGTATAATTTTTAACTATAAAAGTGCGAACTGGACGGAATACCGTAATTATATTACAAATAATATAAACATTTTGAGAAGTCCAATAAAGGCTGGTTGCCTACTTGACTACCAGGCACACAGGCTGTCAGACCTAATAGTAGAAGCAGCAAATCTTTATATTCCAAAAATCGAAATCAAGTCAAGTAAAGAGCACTTACCAAGAAAACTAGTGAAGCTTATTAAGATTAAAAACTATGTCAGGAAAAAGCACCAAAAGATTCGTAACCATTCCTCTCACATCATTTACAACTTATTCGCTAAACTAGTTAAATACAAACTAAATGAATACCGAAACACAACATGGAATAACAAACTAATAAATCTAAATGCAAAAGACCAGTCGATCTGGAAAATAGCAAAAATATTTAAAAAAAGCACGGACACATCTATTCCACCTTTAACACATGCTAATCAGACCGAATACACAAACAAAGGCAAAACTGAGTTACTCTCAAATATATTTCTAGATATACAAAATCAAAACAAAAACTCTTCCACCAAATGGCACACAAACAAAATAAATACTACTGTACAGAAGTTCCTAGCCACCCCGACGGTCACTACCAACTACCCTAAGCTCTTCTCACCAAATGAAGTTAACAAAATCATAAAAAAATTAAAAAATAAACACTCCACCGGTCCAGACAATATCTCCATTACCATGATTAAGAATCTACCCGAAAAAGCCAAGATCAATCTAACTATTATAATAAACTCTAGTATCATTTCGGGACACTTTCCTACCTGCTGGAAAGAGTCCATTATTATTCCTATACCAAAATCAGGAAAGGATCAAGCAATGGCTATTAACTACAGACCTATCTCGTTAATAAACTGTTTAAGTAAAATAGCGGAGAAACTTATTCTTTCCAAGATGATAGATCATTGTAACGAAAAAAAAATCATCACCCCCCACCAATTCGGGTTTCTGCGGAATTTGTCGACTACGATGCAGTTAAGTAGGCTAACCGAGTTTGTAACTGACAATTTTAACCTAAACAAACATACCGGACTGTTATTACTTGACATCGAAAAAGCCTTTGACACCGTCTGGCATCAAGGATTAATATACAAATTGCTTAAATATCAGTTCCCTAAATTTCTCATTACTCTTATAAATGATTACCTGGTAGAAAGGAAATTTTCAGTAAAAATTAACGACGCTATATCTTCTCGAAAAACAGCGACGATGGGAGTTCCGCAAGGAAGCATACTTGGTCCATTCCTATTTATTTTGTTCTTAAATGATCTTCCTAAACCTAAACACTCCGAGCTAGCGCTATTCGCTGATGACACAGCCATTTACTGCGCTTCTTTTAGAGTCGACACAATTAAACGTAGATTATCAGAAAGTTTTTTAAAAATAAAAAAGTACCTTACAAAGTGGAAAGTTAAAGTGAATGATGCAAAAACGCAGGCTATCCTATTTACAAAAAGAAGGCCCGCTTTTTCCCCGGAATTAAACCTGGGAAATCAAGTCTGCCCTTTTAAAAATGAAGTTAAATATCTGGGGGTCATCCTAGATCGGCGGCTAACTTTCAACAAACACGTTGATCACGCTATAAATAAAGCGCATGCAAGAAATTTTATGTTGAGGCACATCTTCAACAAAAAATGCAAATTAACAACAGAAAATAAATTACTTCTATACAAAGCTATCATTAGGCCTGTGCTCCTTTACAGCTCGCCAATGTGGTCTAATGTCTCGAGATCTACATTTCAAAAAGTACAGCGATTCCAAAATAAATGCTGTAGAATTATTCTAAGCGCTCCGGCGTATACTAACATAAATAGTATGCACGCTGTATTAAAACTGCCCTTTATTGTAAACATAATCCGTACGCAAGCTAAGAAATTCTTTGATGATTGCTCTACTAGTGATCACGTGTTTGTTAAAAGAATAGGAGACTACACGAGAACCTCTTTGCAGCTAAAATATAAAAAGTACAAACACAAACGCATTAAACATATGCTATTTTAATCTTATAGTGCACCGATCCGTCCGCAAGCGTTAAACAAGGTGTTGAAGCACACACGCGCAATGACACTCCAATAACCATCATACTTCTACTTTTTTTACAACTTACACTTTATTTATTTTTTCCGAAGCTAGGTTTTTTGTTGGTTTTTTTTTCCTAATATTATAACAAATGTAAAGTTTTTCTTTTTTCATATTGTAATTTAAGCGTAAATGTATTTTTGATGCACGCTGGCGAGGGTAAATTGCTCGATACGCGTAAAATTTTAAATGTTTAAACGTACTGTTATTTTCTTTGTTTTGTAAATTTAGTAAATAAACTTTATTCAATCAATCAATCAATAAGACAGTTATACGGTTCTTTATTGCCATAATGGAAATCGGGTTTTACGGAGGCGAGATTTCTTTATGATTAAGCGCTTCTGATGAGACATTCAAGTTGCTGGATTGAAAATCTATAAATTTCGCAAACAATGAAGCTATTTCGTTTAAGTCTGTGCTGATATAATTATCCAATTTGATACTTGTGGCAAGTAGTAAAAAATTTTTCCTATCAAGCGCTCGAATTTTTTTCCAAACTGTAGTGGTAAAGGTGAAACAGTTTATAGTTTGTACGAATTTCTGCCATGATAGTCGTTTGGCCTGTTTTAAAGTTTATCGTACTTTAGCGCGAAGTTTTTGGTAATTAACATGATTTTCCGGAGATGGAGCGGCTCTTAATTTTTTCAATGTTTTTCTTCTATTACGTATAGCGGCGGAGCAATCTGAGATCCACCATGGGACAGTGTTTTCACATAAATGTGAAATTTGGGTAGTCATGTAGTTCGCATGGTTTACAATAATATTTGTGAACGTTTGGGCGAGATATTTGGTGTCTGAAGTTTGACTGACTTCAATGCTGGAAACTGGTGGAAAGGTTGAGCCATATATTTTCCAATTTGTTTTGCGGTAGTTGTATTTTATGTCTTGAGATGGGGATATATTTTTACTGTGCTTGTCGTGAACAATACGGAAGTATAATTGCTTCCAGCGAGGTCATCATGGTTGAAGACTTCAACATCGTTAAAATGGCTGAGGTGGTAATAAGTAGGTCAAACATTGACCATGTCTTGTGAGAAATGTTATAGTGCGTTGGATCCTCAGAATGTAGCAGAGCGAGATTGTAGCTGGGAATAAGTTCTTCAATGATTCTTCCTCAAGAGTTGTAGCATTATCCACCCCAAAATGGGGAATGGGCATTTAGATCTTCGCAGATATTGGAAGAGCCAAAATGAGTTCACTGATGTCTTCTCGAGTGATATTATTTTTTGGAACTAAATATATTGAGTAGATAGTGAGTGGTGATGAAAAATATATGATTGCTGCAACAGCCTGTATGGTTGACTGTAATTAAAGATGGTTGAAATTGAGGTAGTTTTTAACGGCTAAACTTCCTCCTCCAGATAACCAATTCGAAAAGCAGTTTGATGATATGATATTGTAGTTCGGAAGATATAAGGTTTGGTTATTTTTAAGATGTGTTTCCTGCAGACATATTATAGTAGGATTGTAAATAGACTGAATTAATTTTAGATCTTCTAGATGCCTATAAACACCATTGCTGTTCTAACTGATATATATTTGAGGTCCAGGCATATCTCGTTCACATTATTTTGATTTACACTTAAAACAAGTGAAGTCGTCGAACGTAATGAAGATTCTGCGAGAAACACTTGCGTGGTCTAGAACAAATTATCCAGGTAAGTTAGCTTCTTCGATATTGTTAGTAGTATAGACCTGTCTTCGCCAGCTAATGATATGACCAAACAGTTGATCATATGGTAAGATGGCGATATCAGATGTGATTTACAGTTTTAATTTATTTACGACGTAATCTTGTAAAATTTTGTTCGGCAACGTTGACGGGACATTGGAGAAAATTATTCGTTTGGCTGGATTCTTTTGCCTTCTGCATATAATGAAGTTATCTTCGATTTTGAAATCGCCATGTTCGATCATAAAGGTCTCTACTAACGAGGAATCTTTTAGATGAATAATGACTCTGTTACGACTTACTTTAGCAGCTGCAATGATATTAAGGAGACCTCTAACGAAATGTTTAATCGCGATAAGGTAATCACGGAGTTCATAGTTTACAGTCGAACACGATACCTTGTTTCTCCATAGGGTAGTTGAACGTTATTAGTGGAATAATTTTGTTTTTTGTGGCAGAGTATACCGGAGTTGAGTTGGAAGGAGTTTTAATGGTGAGGGTTGGGAAGGTAAGGTTTGAGGGGAGGAATTTTGAGCCATATTAGCAATCAGACTGAGCCGATTGCTGGTATTTCCAATTCTATGCGTCATTATTTAATAGCACAATGATAGAAATTGTTACTTATAAAAAAAACAACAAAAAACGTTTCAACCAATAACGCAAACGATAACATAACAATGCACAAAGATGAATGTAAAAACATACGACCGCACTAGTTCATGATAGAAATTGTTACTTATAACAAAGAACAACAGAAAACGTTTTAATGAATAACGTAATCGATAAGATAAGATAATGCACAAAGATGAACGTAGAAACACACGACCGCACTAGTTCATTAGTAAACGATTCTTTTCCCGATTATTGAACCTTCTTCAATTACAGAATTTTGAAATAGAAGTTAACACATTACTATACACTTGAAATAGCACACGAAATATATTAAAAAAATCTATGTAGACACTCTATTTATAAAAAACGATAATTACATGATATTATTATCTTTCAACTTATACGTTTTCTCTTTATGTTTATTATGGAGATGTCGTTTGTTCTTATTTTACCAAATCTTTTTTTTTTTTTTTTTTTTTTTTTTTTACTTTTTTATTGGGCTTGTCAGCTACGGATGATTACCAATCAACAAGGGAGAACGTAAGACAAACGGAAACTGAGGACACTAAGAAAGTTATTCGGGGAAGGTGGAGACGGCCAGAACTACTATAGAGAGATAGCAAGGGAGTCAGAAAAGATTGGTACTAGAACTCGTGCAATTAGCAGTCCGAAGGGAAATAAATGTGTAGACAAAAAATATAAAGGATGCCTTAAAGGAAAGGAAGGCGCTCATGTCTTTTTAGCCATTATACCTGATTATAATATATTATATCTATTTAAACTAAATGCGCGATGTGACCAGCATAAAAATAGAAGTATTTTTATCTATATCTGCGATTGCTGGGCAGCGCCCACAAAAAGATCCTCATCAACAATATGGCCGCAAGTGCAATGCAGTGCCCGCAGTGCCCGATGAGGCAAGAGACAAGACATCGCTATTCGTCTACGGTTGTGACTGCAAAGCAGTGCTCGCAATTCCCGTCCAGAAAAGCAAAATGATTGATTATCCATTATTCAAACGGCATCTGCGGACGACGAGCTTACGATATATTAAGGATAAAAAGGAAATGACTCCACATCGGAAAAGGCCAGCATTATCGCCAAATAGCGTAGCGTTTATACTAACTCCGGAAGATCCACACCACCTTGACCGAGTACCACTATGGCCACCATCTGAGCAAAGAAGCCCACAATGCACCAATTGAAAGCGGCGGGGGAACCAAAATATTAATATAAGAAAAGGATGAGGGATTTGCTTAAATGTTTATACGATCGCGGATTAAAGACAAGGATTTAGCAATAGCAGGGACAACAGACAGTGAGGGAAAGGCGAGGATAATTAAAGCACAGTACGGCGTGGGTATATTAAGGGATAGTAGATCTGAGTATAGTACCAATCTTTCGGAAGACAAAGATGCACACTTAAAGAAAATGTGATCAGCGTCACAATCGAGTGTGTTATCTACACATAACGGACAGAGGGGAAGGGAAGTAATAAAAAACCGATAAAGAGAAGCAGGGAGACAGCTGTGACCAAAGCGAAGGCGACAAAGAGAGGATATAGTAGAACGACGAAAGTGTGGGAAGTCTAGGAACCAAGGGTGTGAGGGTGGAAACGATTGAATAGGCAAATATAAGGACCGCGGATTTGTAAAGGAAGGACCATACAAAGATTTCCAATTTTCAAATTGAATTTTTTTTGCTATAGTTAGCAATTCGGAGGAGCGAAATCGTCGGACAAAACGCCCGAAAGCCAAAGCCGAACGAGCAAGGTAGTCAGCCTTCTCATTACCACGAATCCCAGCATGGCTGGGGACCCATAGGAATCTTATATGCAATGAACGTGAGCGAGAGAGGACAGAAATTAAGGATCGAATATGTAAGATGACTGGGTCCGAAGAAGGATGAATATAAGGAGAGGAAATACAATCAAGCTGGAGTCAGATATCAAAAGAAAATTTGTTTGGACAGTAAGAGAACTAGTGAATTCAATGGCGCGTAGAATTGCAAACGACTCTGCGTAGTAAATAGAGTAGAATGATGGTAATTTAAATACATTTGAGTGGTTAAGCGTAGGAATGAAGATCGATGCACCCACCCCGTGAACCATTTTAGATCCATCAGTATAGACGAGTATATGGTCGGGGAACGCCGATGTTACTAACTGGTTAAATTCGTTAATAGATGATGAGGGGGGAAGAGACTTTAAACCAGGAGGCAAGGAAAACAGAGTCGGAGGATGAATAAGGTCAAAAAAATTGAAGTGAAAATATGGGAGTTTATCAAAAGAAATAATAAAAGGAGCAAACTTAAATAGACGAGCGGAAACCTGGGAGAGAATAGGAATTTTACTAGAGGCAAAACGCCAATCCTGTAGTAGGGAATAGTATGAATAAATACGATTATTTGAGGAGATAGGAAGGCGCTTAATGAGGAACCGGTAGGCAAGATAGTATCTACGAAGGGAGAGGAGAGGAACACCAGACTCAACCAGGATCGCCGGAATAGGGCTGGAATTTAAAACACCAAGATATAAGCGGAGGGCTGCATTCTGGACTGTATTCAGTTTGGAGAGAAGAGACTAGGATGCGTTGCCGTCTTTTTTTATTTAAATTCTATATACGGATGGAGTCGTCGCGATAGCCTAGTTGCTAGAGCGCTTGACTTCCGATATGGAGGTCACGGGTTTGATCCCGAGCGACGACGAACTTATTACAAGAATTAAATAAATAAATAAATAATCGCTAATAGTCACGTGGAAGGCAATGGCAAACCACCACGTTCAACATCATATGAGCGCTAGGTCAGTACACAGCAGACCCACACCGGACGGACTGCACTTGTAGCGCTATAACAAACGGCTACTATCAGTTCCGAATGCAGATAGCAATTGCCTAGTACACTACCTATATCGATACAGCTAAAAATGTACGAATAGATAGTCGCCGACGATCAGTCGCACCGACAAGGCTAAGCCTTTAGAACAAAGAAGAAGATATATGGATGGAAGAAAAAAAACTGATATAAAGCCTTTATCAAGTAAGTGTTTTAATACTTTTGTTCTTACGATGTACATTTTGTGTCCAATAATTTTTTATTAAAAGGCTACTCGTTTGTATTTTAAATATTCTTTTATAAATTATTCCACTTCTATTTTCACAAATATTTGTGATGTCTTTAGTACACTGTTACATAAAAAGTGTCCAATTATGCACACGATAAAATATTTTTTCTTTAAAATCATCTTTTTAACATAATTCTTTATGTATCTTCTTTTTTTTTTTTGTGAACTGTGCCCGAGTGAATTCGATTGTTGCTTGTCCTTGTTAGTAGAGTATTTTGCAAATCCTTTCATAATATCTTTATTTTTATTGTATTTTAACTGACGAGCACCAAATATTTCTTCAAATTCTTCTTTTTTTGTAAAAAACCGATTGTTATTAAAGACGTTTCCATTTTTTGGTTTTTCCAAATAAAAACTGAATATAGGAAACTTAGTTCAAATATTCTTTTCTGTATTATTGTTATTAGGACATAGAGTAGTATGCATTGTAATATGACATAACATTTTCAAATGACGCGGGTAAATAATAAAAAAACAAATTACAAACATATCGAGCGAGGAAAATATACATAATAAATGGAAAAACGAATTATTTCGGCAAGGTACTAATTGCTAACGTTTTCAAACGTTTATAAAACAAAATTGTACGTATATTGAGTGGAGGAAATTGTACTTATTAAATGGAAAAAAACAAATTTATTTTGGTGGGGTATGTATTGTAAACGTTTTCAAAAAATATCTGAAACAAAATTACATACCTCGAATGAATATAAGTTATAATATATAAACGGATACATAGTTCTGCAGGAAGGCAGGAATTTGCTGGGACACAACTGGGTGGCTAGGTAATAGTTCAAAGTTTTAGAATTGATCAAATACTAATTATCATAATAATAATAATATTACAGCTGCACATATAAATAGTCTAACAATGAATTTACACTCCTTACAACTAATTTCCAATTTGAACGTTCATCGTTATTATCATGTGATCTTGAAGTGTGCCAGCTTTTCTGTTTTCTCACTACCTATACAAAGCTTTAATCCTATCTTGAATCAACTATGGGGGCCAGATGTATTAATTTGCCAACCAAACCGTCCTAAATTCTTTAGATCCCATCCACCATACTTATTTTATACCCAATTAGTTTCATTCTTCTTCCAACCATCCTGTTCCCTCGTGTTTTCCAAATGATCCATTACCAGGAGGCCTCGCTTTCTTACACCAAAGCAATATAAAATTCCCCATAATACACCCAGCTCATTTTTTAGCACCATGGGACCTCCTAGAAATAGACGTAAATATATCTCTACATACCTAGGCTCCAACAAATAACTCACAAGATACACTCGAAAAAATAATATAAACTGTAGATAGGTATAACGACTATGTGTGCCAGGGTATACTGATGGTGCGAAGGCAGATACAGTATCACTCCAGGCGGCAGCAGTGTGTTCTTTCGAAATGTTTGGCTCGGTCCAATGATTTCGACTAGGTGATTGGTGCACAGTACTCAACGCTGAGTTATACGGCATCTCGTATTGTTTACAAGATATCTACCTAGCTAATCCCTGCCCACAGAAAGTCATTGTAATTACAGATTCAATAGCATCTTTCTATTCTATACACATCTCACAACCAAAAGACTCACTGGTTTTCCAAATCTAACAGACCGTGGTTGACCTCATGAAAGAAAATCGCAGGGTGTCATACTTATGGATTTCTGGTCATAATGGGGCGTCTGACAATGAAAGGGTAGACGTGGCTGCACGAGCAGCAACTTACCGTCCTGTGAGCCCAGACGGCTTCCAACCAGCATCGATAAAGAGACTACTCCAACATAAATCTAAGCAGAGATGGAGGTCATATTGGGCTTTCAAAATAACTTTTCAAGATCAATAAAACCACCAACTGAGTCTTGGTGGCCACCAGAGGATATGACCTAGCGCGACTTTATAATAATCAATTGCTTAAGGATTGGACAAATTTCTTTGTCTCACTACTACGTGTTCAACAGGACTTCGCTTGCTACAACCTGTCCTTTTTGTTCCTGAATGTGTTATTCTTCATTTCGTCATATTCCTTCCACATGTACTAAATTTGCAATATGCTGCTCGTCATTTAACCTAAATTTCTCTTTACAAAAGATCCTCGCTAATGCTCCTGCAACAATCGTCCAAACATTGGCATACACTAAAACAAATCAGAAAGGAAATAATCTATTAAATTAAAGCACAGGTGAAAAAACAAGTAAGGTGATTTTTAATTAACACTAAAAAAATTATGTTCATTTATCAAGTTACATGAAAATTTCAAACTATGCCGTTTATCAGACTATACATCTGAATAAAAAAGCTCATGTAGAAACAGCCATAATTATTAGAGAAAGCATTCCCCACTGGGTGGAAGAAAAATACAACAAAGATTACTTGCAAGCAACACGTGTCACAATAAAATTAAGAGATAATCCAATTACATTAATTGTCCACCAAAGCACAACATACAACAGCAGGCATTTATAGATTTTATTAAAACAATGGGAAATCAATTTATTATCGGAGGTGATTTCAACGCAAAAAATACCTACTGGACCTCGCGCTTGACTACACCTAGAGGACGAAGCTTAAAAACGGCTATTGATTCGGGAAAATGCAATGTAATATCTGGAGGCCAACCAACATACTGATCAACAGACATGAATAAAGTACCTGATTTACTCGACTTTTTTATCACAAAAGGTATCTCGAGTAATTACATGGCAGTTGAAAACGATTTTGAAAGGGTTATCAAGAAAAGCGTTAATAATGTTAACTTATATTTACAATGCGATTTTACGGCTTCAATATGTTCCTATATTGTGGAAATTCGCCAATGTTATGATGATTTTAAAACCAGGTAAACCTCCTCAAAGTGCCTCTTCTTATCGGCCAATTTCACTTTTATCAATTCTGGCCAAGGTTTTCGAAAAACTCTTAAAAAATAGAATACAAAAGTTCATAGACAAGAAAGAAATAATACCAAATCATCAATTTAATATACATGTGAATCGTTATCTCGTGTGCGTTCGCGTTCCTGTTATCAGCTCGGTAATCAGTTGTTTCGGCAGACCGGTGAGATCGCTTCATTGTTTTCTATTTAGATAAATAATTTCGATTCTTCGCTGTCGCATTTAACTTTTACTTAGTTTACATTTTAATATTTCAGTTTGCCTTTCGCTGCTTTAAATTCATTTCGCTGTTTTTTTGTTTTTATTTTCCTCTCTCTTTTTCAAGTCATTGATTGATGAGCTCGTTTAGTGGGGGCCGCCCGGCGGCCTCCTCCAAAGATTTAAAAGCGAAACCGAATGTATCGCTAAACTTGATGGAGGTTGACGCTGTCGGTAAGCGCAAACCTTCTGGCCCTCTCTCGCCGTCCGCGATTTTGCCAAGCAAGGATCTGCGGCTATCTCAACCCGATTCGCCTAATCTCGCCACTTCAAATAATTCTAACAACAGTGCTAATACAGCTGTCGAGAATTTTATTATCGATAAAAGTAAAAATAATAATAATAATAATAATAATATTAATAATAATAATAACAACAATAATAATAACAGCAATAACATCATTACCACCCCCACCACCACCAATAATAATAATAATATTAATATTAGTAATGACAATAATAATAATGATAATGATAATAGTAATGTTAATAATAACAGCAGTTATAATAATAGTAACAATAACGATAACAGTAGCACTAATAATAACAGTAATAGTACAAATAATTATAATGATAGTAAAGATACTTTATTGTTCTCGGCCGATCATCCAGGACCTTTCACCGTTCACGTCGAAAGCTGTTCCTCGGATAAAAATCTAGGCAACCTTCATCCTTTAGCAATTGCCAGGCTGATCAATTCCTTTTCCTCTTCCCCCACGAGCATTGTCCCGCAAGGTAGGGGTCGTGTCTCGGTCAAGTTTCCCTCCGTCTCCACCGCTAATTCCTTTCTGTCTCATCCTAATTTTTTTGCGTCGCATAATATCAAAGCGTACATTCCAAACTCTGTGTTATTCAGAGTGGGCATTATTTCCGGTATTCATCCATCCTTTTCTGAAGATGAAATCTTGGAAGGAATCCATTCTACTATTCCTATCGCCTCTATCCGTCGTATACATCGTTTTTCTGAAGGTAAAAAAGTTCCGACTGGTTCTGTTGAAATCAAATTTCATAAAACTTCTCTCCCAGAACACGTTTCGATATTTAAAATTCGATTTCTGGTTTCTCCCAGCGTTCGTCTACCTACGCAGTGCTCTAAATGCTTCCTTTTTGGACACATCGCGAAGCACTGCCGTGGTTCCTATACCATCTGCCCCCACTGTTCTTCCAGGCATTCAGTCTCGGAATGTAGCAGTCTACAACTTCCTCCCACTTGCCGTAATTGCAAAGGCGCCCACAGTGCCAATGATCGTGCTTGTCCCGAGTGGCTCAAACAAAAAGAAATAAAACGAATTATGGCATTTGAAAATATCACATTCCAAGAGGCTTCTCAATTTAAAAAAAACAATTTAGTCTCTCAGGCTTTTTCGTATGCCGACCGTGCCTCATCTTCCACTTCTTACATTAATACTTCTTCCATTCCTCCGTTGACTGCTCCCTCTCACTTCCGACCCAAATCTCCCACCTTTCATAAATCCCGTAATTCCAAACCTTTTCATAATTCTTCTCCTCAATTCCCCCCACTCCCATCTAATCGTCTCCCAACCCCCTCTAATGGTTGGGCTCTTAACAAATTTTCCTCTTCAAATACTCACCTTCCCCCAAATCCTGCTATTCCCGTCTCCTTATGTACTCCTAATTCCCCTTCGGCTACCCCTTCGCCTTTAATTAAGGATATTTCGGTAGCCATCATTGAACTACTCTCTTCAAACAATATTGCTCCCTCTACATCCTTTGTTGACTCCCTTTCTTGTTTCCTGTCGAATAATATCCGTTTTAATTAATTCCCTCCTCCTATACCAAACGAAAAAAAATTTAATTAATTAATTTAAAAAAAAAAAAAAAAAATGGAAATAAATATCGAGGCTGTATTTGCTTTATTATGTTACTTTCTGTCCCCTGCTTCTTTCCCTTCTTTTACATTTTTTCCCTTTCGTGTAATCTTCTTTACAATATTCAGTGCGAAGCATTTTAACCAGTTGGTTAACGATTTTATCGTAATAATTATCTTCATTTATGCTTATGTAGAAGTGGTTTCAACCTCTAACAGGCATTGGTGTATATTCTATACACATTTTTTTCGGGAATGGGCTCATGTTGAGTTGATACACTCAATCTCTGAACTGAGTTCCATTCCTATCACTCTCCGTACACACCTTTGCTGTTTTAACTGCACTGTGATGAATTTGTCGGAGTTGTATAGCGCTGGCTATGTACCACGCCTATATATGAAGTACAACTTGCATTCCACTGGCTGCTTCGGTTCTGCACGAATATTGCTTACTCTTTTTTCTTTTATCCTAAAATTATTTTATATCTTCTTCTGCACTATGCTCTTTGTTTTTCCTTTCGACTTAACAGCCTCGAATTACTTCCTCCTGTTTTGCAACTGCGGTTCTTTATTTTTCTTTTCTCCGTTTCTCCCTTATTTTAGTTCCTTCTATACAAATGCATCTCATTGTCCGTTCTTATGGTCTTTTCCCCTGCTTCTCCCCACTTCATTTATGCCTTGTTCCTTTGCTGTTTTATTAAAATGGCTGCGCTAAATATTCTACAGTGGAATTGCCGCAGTCTAAGAGCCAATAAAAACTCATTAGAGGGGTTATTGGATCTACATAATGTCAATGTTGCTCTTCTCTCCGAAACGTGGCTTCGGTCGGACATAAATTTCAATATTAGAGGTTTCAGGGTAGTTAGATGTGATCGCGATGACGGTTATGGTGGTTCTGCAATCCTGATTAGAAATGACATTCCATTCTGCTCTTATGATATCTCTCTTAATCTTCCTTCTTGTCCCAATTTACCTAACATTGTTCACATCTCCATTCAGCCTCCCTCTGTACGTCCTATTAGCATTGTTTCTATCTATGTTCCTCCTAGGTTCGATCTTCGTCTTTTCCCCTTCTCGTCGTTTTTTAATTCTATTCCGCATCCTTTTATCATCGGTGGTAACTGGAATGCGCATTCTCCTTTATGGGGCTGTGCATCCTACAATCCCAACGGTTCCATCCTTGAGAATGCCATCCTCTCTGATAATTTAGTTCTCCTCAACGATCTCTCCCCCACATACTACAGGAATTCTTCCATTTCTAGTTCCCTCGACCTAACCTTTTCTTCTTCGTCTATTGGTCTTAATTATAATTGGAAGACCCTTATGGGCTCTTTCGGCAGTGACCATGTTCCTATCCTAATAACTCCTGACAGTTTTCCTCCTCCTTCTGATTCCAATCATACCAATTCTTCAGGATGAAATCTTTCCAAAACTAGCTGGCCTCTATTTCGCTCCTTGGTTGACTCGTCTCTCCCTCTCCTTCAACCGGATCACGATCCAGTACCTCTCTATAATTCCTTTTTATATTCCTTAACTTCTGCTCTTTCTTTATCTTCTCCGCCCCGCCATGCGTCATCTTCTGTACATCGCAGTAAGGCTTCTTCACTTTGGTGGAACAAGGAATGCGACACTGCCTTTAATATCAGTCGCGAAACCTTTAGAACCTTCCGTTGTAACCCTACGACTGAAAATTTTCTCGCTCACAAACGGGCAAATGCGAGAGCTAGGTTTATATTGAAATCCACGAAGAAGTCCTCTTGGAAAAATTTCTGTGCCAAGTTCTCTAGAACTACTCCTCTTTCGCAGATTTGGAAAATGGCCAGAGCTTTCAAATTCCCATCCTCTTCTCGCCCTTCCACCTTCAGTATCCCCGACGATAGCCTTTTTCCTTTTATTGATTCCGTCGCTCCAGCTTATGTTCCTTCTGTTGATGAATTATACTCTTCTTTTCCGGAAAATACTTCTCCTCACTTATTAACTTCGGCTTTCAATTTTAATGAATTAAAGTCTGTTCTCTCCAAATCGTCCAGCCCTACTCCAGGGCTTGACGGTATACCCTATCTCGCCCTTAAAAACTTTTCTGAACAATCCCTCAGTTTTCTTCTTAGTCTTTTCAATTCCTTCCTTTCAAAGGGTATAACTCCTTCCTCCTGGAATTCGTTTATCGTAATTCCCATTCCTAAGAAAAATTCTTCCCTACGTCCTATTTCCCTGGCATCCTGTATTAGAAAACTATTTGATTGTATGCTCAACAAGCGCCTTGTTTGGTGGCTAGAGCATAATAATATATTCCCTATTAATATGTTCGGCTTTCGGCCTGGTATTGGCCCTTCTGATTGTGTTAGTCTTTTCGTTTCCCACATATACAGATCTTTTATCCAAAAACATTTCACCCTAGCTTCCTTTATTGATGTTTCCTCTGCTTTTGATAATGTTCATCTTCCCACTCTAAGAGATAAAATGACGGCAATTAATATCCCAATTAAATTCTCTTCCCTTATTACCAATCTCATGTCAAATCGTTCTATCCACTTCTCCTCTCCATCTCTTAATGCTCCAAGAAAGGTTTTCCGAGGTCTTCCTCAGGGTTCCTCCCTCAGTCCTACTCTTTTTAACATCTATACTATCAGTATAGCTTCTCTTCCTTTAAATTCCGATTCCTTATTCTTTGCGGACGACATTCTCCTGTTTTCCTCGTCTGAGGATGTTTTAGCAGCCTATGAAGCACTCAGTTCGTCGCTCATTGTGCTGGAACATTCTCTCTCCTTAATTAATCTTTCAATTTCTCCCTCTAAGTCTTCTTATACTATTTTTACCCCCCGTCCCTATAACCCTGCTTTGGTCAACCTATCCTTAAACAATGTATCTCTTTCTCGTGTTAATTGCTTTTGTTATCTCGGTGTCTTTCTTGATAGTCGTTTGTCCTTCTCTGAACACATCAAATATCTTTCTGCTTCCACTATCAAAAGGTTAAACTTGCTGAAAGCCCTGTCGCCAACGAAATGGGGTGGCGATCCCTATATTCTTATTTCCCTTTACAAATCTATTATCCGTTACAAATTTGATTATTGTTCTTTTATTTATGGTAGTGCGTCCAAGACACGTCTTTCCAAACTAGATGTAATTCAGAATTCTTGCCTTCGTCTCTGTCTTGGCGCTCTTAAATCCTCTCCAACCACTGCTATTCTTGCTGAATCCAATTCGTCATCCCTATCCATTCGTAGATCTTATTTAGGCTATCGTTTCCTTGTTAAACGTCTTCCTCTCGCATCCTCTACCCTTGTTCAGTCTTATATTTCGATTTATAATAGCTGCGCTTCACTCCCAGCAAAACCCCTATTCTGGCTTTTATTTCACATCGTCTTGGTTCATTTTGGCCGTATATTATCCCGTAATTAAACAGGTATTCTACAGCACTATCAATTCCCTATTTCCCTCTCATGTTACCATTTACACGGATGGTTCGGGGGGGCCTGGTGGTGTTGGTGCTTCTTTCATCCTTCCTAATTTTAACCTCTCAGAATCTTTTCGACTTCCTTATTTCTGTTCCATATTCATAGCCGAGTTGTTGGCTATCCTTCGCTCTATTATTTTCATTTCCTCGAATCAATTTTCCTCTAAGTTTTTAATTATTTCTGACTCTTTGAGCGCCCTTCAAGCCATATCCTCTCCCCTTCCTGATCATTCGTGTGACTTTGTTATCCTCCGTATACGTTCACTCATTCACAATCTTTCCTATCTCCATTCAGTCAATATTGTTCTGCTGTGGGTACCTGGCCACTCGGGCATATTTGGCAATGAAGCGGCTGATTCCTTGGCTCGGGCTGCTGCTGCTTCCTCTCGTCTTTTTTTAAAAAAAAATCCATCAGTTAACCTGCTATCAGTTTGTAAAAGCTTTCATATCCGATTTTGGTCGGATACCTATGTTTCTTCTTTTTCCAACAGTTGTTCCTTTTACCTGTCAGTCCAGCCTACTCTTCCTTCATATTCATGGTTTCTTTTGCATCCCTCCCTTCGTCGTTCTGAAGTTGTTTCCATTGTTCTTATGCGCTTTGGCCATTCTTTGCTGCCTTCCTCCAGATTTCGTTTCTCCTTGATTTCTTCTCCACACTGTCCTCTCCATCCGGATGATGCAACTATCTGTGACGCCGATCATGTGTTCTTCCAGTGTTCATCCCTCTCGGTGGAGCGTTCTGCCTTATATTCTTATTTGCTTAAGCTTGGACTTCCTACCCCTTATTGTGCATCCTATATCCTGTCCTTTCCTTCCCCACTAATTATTCCTGCTATTTGTTCCTTTTAATTTAAAATTTCTGGTCGAATCAAAATATAACCAACTACTTTCCTTACCTTTTATTTCTGGGTAAAGGTCCTTGGTTGACAAGCCCAAAAATAAAAAAAAAAAAAAAAAAAATCATCAATTTGGCTTCCGAACTAGGCACTCAACAGTACAGCAAGTGCACCGTCTGGTTAACAAAATTGAAGAAACATTTGGAAAAAAAAGAATTACTTCGGCTGTCTTCCTTGATGTACAACAGGCATTTGATAAAGTATGGCATCCGGGAATACTTTACAAATGCAAATAAGTACTTCCAATTCAGTATTAAAATATTTTGAAATCCTACTTACAATACAGGTATTTCCGAGTTGTAGTAAATGGAACAGAATCATTTATATATAAAATTGAGACAGGTGTACCTGAGGGAAGTGTATTTGGTCCTCTCTTGTATTTATTGTTTACTTATGATATGCCAGAGACAGATGACGCACTACTAGCAACATTCGCTGACAACATGGCAATCATGACAACGTACGAGAACCCAGAAAAGTCCACAGAGAATTTACAAGATGTGCTAAATAAAATCATTGATTGGCTGAATAAATGGAAAATAGTAATAAATGAAAATAAAAGTAGCCACATTATTTTTACAAAGAGAAAATTTGTACGTAACAAATATCATATATCTATAAATAACAAACAGATACAAACATATTCATCCGTAAAATATCTTGGAGTACACCTAGATGAAACACTTACGTGGTTTCATTATATCAAGACAAAAATAACAGAACTAAATTTGAAAACAAGACAACTTCATTGGTTGCTTGGACCGCGTTCCCAACTACATATTTCAAATAAAATATTACTATACCACATGGTATTAAAACCGATATGGCTGTACGCAGCTGAATTATGGGGATGCACTTCCAAAAGTAGTGTGGATAGAATACAGCGCTATCAAAATAAGATGATACAATCATTGGTAGGAGTACCATGGTTTGTGTCCAACCAAACACTACATCAAGATTTACAAGTGAAGTATGTTATTGAAGAAATAAAGCTGGCGATTAAAAATCACTCGTCGAAGTTAAAAGGACATGAAAATGGTCTTGCAACGAAATTACTATTTTTCTTTTTTTTTTTTTTTATTTGTTTAAATGAGCTCGGTATTAACACTGATCCAAGAAGAAGAGCAGGGCATTCAAAAAAGATATGGTTGAGGTCGCATATAAAGGGAGGATCAGTAGAGTGGAGAGGGCAAAAAAGAGAAGGTGAAAGAGAAAAAGAAAAACGAGAAAAGGAAAGGAGGGAACGACCAAGTCTCAGTCTGATTAAGCAAACAATAGCCGAGCGCCGAGAAAAGGGAAGAAATTGGTATCAAGGCTGTGAATTGGGAGTAGGCTGTAGGAGGAGGTAGAAGGAGGAGCGATTGGCAAAAAAGGAAGGGTAGATGTCAACCCATAGTCTGGTATGAAGACTTGCGGAAAGGAAAAGGATGTCTGAGGCAGGAAAATGCGGAAGGAATGGACCATTAAGAGACGCCGAGCGAGATAGGAAGTCAGCTGCTCCGTTGCCCTCAATGCCAGAGTGGCCAGGCACCCATACAAGGTCAATAAGGATAGAACATGCTAAGCGCAAGTTGGCGATAGAGGCACGAACATTAGTCGAGTGGGAAGGAGGAGAAGAGATAGCTTGCAGCACGGATTTGGAATCAGTAATAATGAGAAATTTACAGATCCCTCTTGAAGAGGAAATAAAGAAGACAGTACGGAGAATGGAGACTGCTTCAGCAGTAAAAATGAAACAAAAGGAAGGAAGTTTGAAGGATTCCGAGTGATTAAGCGAGGGGACCGTAAAAGCACCGCCCACCCCGCAATCATTTTTGGAACCATCAGTGAAAATTTTTACTTGACGGGGAAATGAAGAATTTAATATGTGGAGATATTCACTGACCACTGAGCTCTGAGGAGTGGAATTAGCATGAAGAGGAAGAGAGGAGAATGAGATGGGAAGACATGTACTATTGAAATCAAAAGAAAAGTAAGGAAGCTTATTGCGGGAAAAGACATAAGGAGAAAACTGAGAGACCCAAGCAGCTATGTACGCAAGAACCGGGATTTTGTGAGGAACGAAGCGCCAGTGGTCATTGATATACAGATAGGAAGAAATAAATTTAGATGAAGAGATCGGGAGGCGTTTAATTAGAAAACGGTAACCAATCAGAGATCTGTGGATAAACAGGGGTTTAATATTAGATTCGGACAAAAAAGCAGGAATGGGAGAAGATTTTGGGGCCCCAATGCAGAGCCGAAGACAGGAGTTTTGGATTCTATCAAGTTCGCGCAGGAGAGAGTTTAAGGCATTGCCGTATAAGAAGGAACAGTAGTCTAGTTTGGAACGAATGATGGATTTGTAGAGAATTAGGAGAATATATGGATCACCGCCCCACTTGAGAGGACTTAAGGCTTTCAGGAGATTCAGTCTTTTAAGACAAGATATATAAAGGTACTCGATATGTTCTTGGAAAGAGAGTCGACTATTTAGGAAAAGACCAAGATAGCATATGGAATTAACAATAGGAATAGGATAGTTGGAGGAGAGCACGATTATATGGGCAGAGGGGGAAAAGAATAGATGAAGACTTGGAAGGAGAAAGAGAAAGAAAAGCACTGGAAAGGGAACTACTGAGGACTGATGGAGAACAATTAATCTCCTCGTTAGCTGTAGCTAGCACGTCTGAGGTGGAGTAGTTAAGGATATCATCCGAAAAAAGGAGAGAAGATGAAGGAATGCAAAGCGTAGCAATATCAAGGAGATAAATATTAAAAAGAGAAGGACTAAGACAGGAACCCTGAGGCAAGCCGCGATAACAACGTCTGATTGTTAAAAAGCAGGGAAAAGAAAGAAAAAGAGACCTATTTTGGAACAGATTAAGAATAATGGTAACGTTAATAGGAGGAATATTGAGGGAAATGAGCTTAGAAGCCAGTGAAGGAAGATGAACATTATCAAACGCAGATGCGACGTCGAAGAATGTAGCAATAATAAACTTTCTATCTAGGAATGATTTGTAGATGTTCAATAGAAAGTACTAATGCAATCGATTGGACCAAGACCAGGGCGAAAGCCAAACATATTGGGAGGGAGGAGATTGTTATGCTCCAGTCACTAGACTGAACGATTGTTGATTAAGCCTTCGAGAAGTTTCCGCAGACAAGAGGCGAAGGAGATAGGTCGGAAAGAAGACTGGTTTCTTTTAGGAATAGGAATGATTATAAAATCATTCCAGGATTTAGAAGTGTGGCCAGAGAAGTAGTAAGAGAGAGAACTAATTTCTTCAAGAGAAGGAACATAAGCGGGCGAGATACAGTCCAAAAAGGAGTGAAGATGTCGCAACGCAGGAGTAGAATGAAGGGGGCACTTGGAGGAGGGAAATCTAAAGGCCCTAGCTAACTTCCAAATCTGAGGGAAGGGCGTATCTCTAGAAAATGATGAACAGAAAGTTCTCCAAGATTTTTTAAACCTACATAGACGTGACTAGTAATTTTTTTTATTGGCACATTATTTAAATTGAAAGATTCAGTTGAATCTTCTTCTACTCATAAGTGCACAGATTTAGCTCCAGCCGCTATATATGCATATAAGCACTATAGAATCTCACACAATTCTGCATCGAGAATGGTGAAAATGTGCCATTTTCCCTTATGTAAACGGTGGTTCTTTCTCATGTTGCATCCACCTTGAACTGGGAATGTTAGTGTTGTTGTGATGTTATTTCTATCCCGCTAAACTTATGATATTTTTCATAAAATATAAATGAATAAATAATAGAAAGAAAAAAAGGTAGAGAGAAAGAGAAAAAATATAAAAAAGAAAAAACAAATTACCGTTATATATACAGCGGGAACTGTGGAGGCTTCTTCCAAAGTCCATCCATCTGGAACTTCCCAAGCTAAACGAACGTCATTTATCATTAACGATGACATGGTTTTCGCTGTAAACACACCCATATAGCGCTTTCCGCTAGTCGTTTTTCCAGCGTATTCGATTCCTTCCAGACAATCCTGAGGAAAGAAGAGGTAAATAAATATGACACATTTTGTTCATGTTCATTTTAATGACTTCAAATAGAAGCGCCTCTTTTCAGTCAGAAATTAAATCGAATACGCTCCAGCAGAGACGTGTAATTTTTAAAGTTGCTCACAAATAAATCTCAAAAAAGTTAATAATATAATTCACAGAACTTGAGGTCACTTCAATGAAATTTCGAATCCATTTAATATAAAACTATTGCATAATGCAGTGTTACTTTAAATATACTCCTTTTAATTATTAATATTAATGGTCAAAATAATAATGATCTAAGAGATAGTACAAAGGTCTGAAATAAACGAGATTAATTAGATATTCTTTGAAAAACTTTAAAATGTATAGATTTAATTTTGTAACAGTAGCGGCCTCAAAATCTGCGAGGCGATTGATTTTCAATGGTGAAGAGGTTGTCCGCTATTACGAACAAGAATCTATAGTTTACAACTGACTTCATCCTGTTTTTCATCTGAATGGTCATATTGCAGTAGCTGGTTAAAGCACATGTTAGGCTTTAATCGATTCGGACGTGTCTAAATGCAATGTTTATATACAGTTTTGTATCCTCATCTATACGTGGATTCTTCTTATTTTTATATACAAGCATTGTTATACAGATACATTTATTTCGGGTAGGTGGATGTGGGTGTATGAGTACTCATAAACATAACTACGATTCAGAACTTAAATAATTGTAGACGTTGCTTAAAGGCATTTACTAATTGTGTTCGATTAATTAATTCCGATAAATAATTTTTAAACATTGTAAACAATTAAGAAAGATCGTAAAATTGACGAAAATATTTGACACAGCTTATTGAATATTACAAAACATTTTGAAAAAATCTTGTAGTACATATTTAACGATTCGGAAAGTAATAATAATTCGTTATATCGTAAAGCGCATTAAAGTAAGAACAGAAATAATTAAACTGTGTGGAATGTATGAACGGTAATTACCATTTCTAGACGGTTTTTCGTCAAAACATCAGCCGACAACTTCCCAGTGGCCATCATGATATCACGGAAATTAAGTGGAGCGTAATAAATATGGATCAACTCTTCACTATCGCTCGTTTCACAACTAAAAGAAAAATGACGCATTCAAATTCATTCACAGCGAAGTTCATAGGTGTTACTAAAATAACGAGAATTGATATAGTTACAGTAAAAGATCAACCAACTCCTAAATAATTAGGTGTAGTTTACAAAGCCTAATTCATGTAAAGAAATAAAAATTTAAAACAAAAATTGGCAACAATATTCGCCATTTTAATCATTGTTCTCGCTCAATCTGTTGCGCTAAAATATTTAGATATTACAACTACTGTAATATGATAATAACAAAATAAAAACATTTAAAAACAAAAATAAAAAAGAATAAAAATAACAAAGCATCGCAACTGTTAGTTGAAATGCTTCTTACAGAATTTTTAAATGATGATTAAATATGTATATATATATATATATATATATATAGTACTAACTGGTAAGGATTAATTGGTCCTTCCACCCATTTTAATGAAGATAAATCGCCTCTTACTAAAGTATTTGCGTAAGAGTGATAAGTTTTCACCGTCGATTGAATATCTAGCAGTAAATGCCGATAAGATCCCCAGGTTCCATTCTTGAAGACGTTCATGCTGAGATCTTTAGCCAATTGAGTTCTGTATAAAGAACGTTCGATGTCGAACGGCGAGGCTGTTTGGTCAATTATAATAATACATCTGCAGATACATTTAAAACATATTTAATTATTTTCAAACTTCAAAAATACTATAAGTATAGAGAATTTTTAAAAGCGAATTCAAGAAAACGGCCAAATAAGCAACTTTCATTATATGTCGTCGCGACAGCCTAGTTGCTAGAGCGCTTGACTTCCGTTACGGAGATCACGGGTTCGATCCTGAGCGACGACGAACTTATTACAAGAATGAAATAAATAAATAAATAATCGCTAATAATCGCGTGGTAGGCAATAGCAAACCACCACGCATATCATCCATACGCGCGCTAGTTCAGTACACATAGCAGACACACGCGGGACTGCACTTGTAGCGCGATAACAAGTGACTGCAATCAGTTCCGGGTGTGGTCTTGCATGTGTACACTTGCGTTGCGTATAGCAATTGCCATGAACGCTGCCTATTCAGTACAACTAGAATGTACAAATAGGTAGTCGCGACATTCGGAATCGAGTGATACGACTCAGAGAGATATTATATATATATATATATATATATATATATATATATATATATATATACACAGGTTTGGATATATTAGGTGGACCCATCTGGCAACACTGTAATTTTGATAAAGAATGTGAGAATAACTAACGATAGCACGTGTTTGAAACATTAGTCTTAGGAGACCTTGGCTAACCAATCGAATGCGCTGAAATTGTTCAGCTGTACATTTAAAATAACTTCTCAATAGTGGTAACTCAACGTACATGGAGAAAAAAAGTATAAATTGAAAAGCGCGCCGTCAAAGAACACGATAAAGCATTTGCACGAAAAACTTTTGTCTTCTGCTACTATCAGTAATCCGAGGCGTCCAAATATCCGATGAAAATATCGCGGCCGCGGAAGCCATTGTTAAACGGTCATCGCAAACATCAGGTTTAACAGTGGCAAAGCAACAACAAACGGGTGCGTTATCGGGCTATGATAACCGATATTTTGATGCCGATTGTTCCTGAAAGTGGTATGGAGCACTTCTGGTTTCAACAAGATGGCGCACCACCTTATACAGCTCGTGCCGCAATCGGTATTTTGAAGTTATTGTTCCCCGGTTGCTTGATATAAAAAAAAAGTGATTCTGACTGGCCTCCGCGTTCGTCTGATTTGACACCGCCAAACTATTTCCTCTAGGGCTACCTGAAGTCAATAGTTTATATTAACAAGCCAAGACCGTTAGACGAACTTAAGACCAACTCTGCCAGGAAATAGCCACCATATCAGCTGAAGCATTGGCAAATACAATGGAAAATGCCGAAAAACGGGAACATTACATCATTCGAACTCAAGGTAACCACTTGCGCGATTTAATTTTCAGAAAGTGATGTAACAAAATCTGCTTAAACCAAATTAAATGATTTTTTACTTAAACAGCAAAAAATGAGTTTTTTTCATGTTTTTCTGTTAAATAAATGGATTCACCTAATATGGCCAGCCCTACATATATATATATATATCTGAGTCATATCGCTCGATTCCGAGCCTCGTGACTACCTATTTGTACATTCTAGTTGTACTGAATAGGCAGCGCTCATGGCAGTTGCTATACGAAACGCGAGTGGACGCACGCAAGACAACATCCGGAACTGATTGCAGTCGCTTGTTATCGCGCTACAAGTGCAGTCCCGCGTGTGTCTGCTGTGCGTACTGAACTAGCGCGCATATGATGGTATACATGGTGGTTTTCCATTGCCTACCACGTGATTATTAGCGATTATTTTAATTTAATTCTTTGAATAAGTTCTGTCGTCGCCCGGGATCGAACCTGTGACCTCCATAACGGAAGTCAAGCGCTCTAGCAACTAGGCTATCGCGACGACATTTAAATACAATAACGTTATGACTCAAAAAATAGCGAATTTGAGTTATGTGTATAGTTGGAATGCATTTTATGAGTACAGTTAGACGTTTGAACGCCATATTTGTAAATAAGAAACTTGAAAAAATAAGCATTGTTTTTGGAACGGGTACACCGTTCAAATTACAGTAAATGTAAATGTTAACTTGCGTTTCCTGCGAAATAGCGTTTTTTGAGTTATGACGTTATTGTATTTAATGAACGATATGTATATATTGTAAGGAACCAAATGGATAAGTTTTAATTTAAATATTATAAATAAATAAGGAAAAAAATAATTGTAAAAAATTGTAGATAGTTTGCGTGTATATATTTTAAGTTAGGTTACCGTAATATATGTACTAATCGGTTTGCGTTAGTAAAATTCCGAGCAATCCGGCGAACTCGCTAAGAAGTAAGCTGTTGTATATATGCTTATTTAGAAACAAAAGCGAGTGTAAATGGCATCACGGTATGTGTGGAGGCTCGCGATTAAATATTGGTAGTGACAAAAGGTATCGGACATCTCGGCAGCCGAGCAATTGATGAGAAATTTCGCATTAGAAACGATGCCTAGACAATTACTCTGCTACCCAAATTATTTCATATAAGTACAAGTTGAAGCCGTGAGCTTTTTCTTTTTCCCTCGGCACCGATCAACGTCGTTATCGATCAGTCATCATTTGTCACAAATTATACATAGAAGAATAGCGGTAACTAGTCGAGTTAAATAATCGCCTACTGAGTTTTGGGAAGATAGAGAAAATATATCATTTTTCATTATTTAATATAATTTCGTTTTGTTCTTCTGGGTTTTGGATACCTCGCAGAATATTCTCATAACACTATACAGAAATGTACAAATAGGTAGTCACAACGCTCGATATCGAACAGAGCGGTAAGAATGTTTCGATACAAGTGCAGTGTAATTTAATTAACGTAGTCCAAAAAAGTAAATTCTATATGGAACTAAACGAAACCTGTTTAAAAACCTGATACTTGACAGTCGCAAACTTTACTTACGCCTCATAGAGAAACACTATTAATAATATAACTGTTAATTACGTTTAGTGATTTTAATTTCAAAAATTAAAATATACGAAATTGTTTTTAAAATAATAACAAACCAAATTTAACAAAATACAGACCTAATGTCCTCGGTGTACGGTTCCTTTTTCAAAGCGTTATAAAATCCTCGGATACCATTCGAAGGATCTTTCTCGGAGTATAATATTAATTTTTGGTTTTTCGGCTTTACTAACGAATGAATTGCTTTCTGCACTTCCGGCAACCAAGAATAATTATCTCCTTCGATCTTAATTACAATTGGATTTATCGGACTTGCTTTCGGCAGCTATATTCAAAATAAACATCAACGTTAAAATGAAAATTAAGCCATCAGTCTTGTCCGGTTGAATGTGGCACTGAAATTTCGTCTTCATAAATGAAGCAGGATTTCGGCGACCCGGTTTTTCAGGACAAAGCTAATTTTTGACAGCTGACGAAAGTTTTGCCGGACAACTAAAATGAAATGTTCACATCGGCAACTGAGCAAGACGCGTTTTACGAACACAACGATCGACATTTCGTTTCGACAATGATTTTCGCAGTCTTAATATTCAGTCTCATTTATAAAGAATATGTCCACAAAGACCTTCTTATCCGCTCTTCCGATAAATACGCATATATGCGAGAATATTTCCGTCTCTCCGCTTTTTTCGAAAACGATTTTAATTAAGGCTCAACAGATTTTAATGAAATTTACGTAGATTATAAATTTCAGCTTAAAATGTGTCATATTTGAATTGTTTCAATGTCTCAAAAGGTTTTCAATGTGTACTAGTTCTTTTTCAATAACATATAGTTCATTAGCAAAAACACTGCTTAGTTACGACTCCTGAAAAAAGTATCTAATCATCTTATGTTTCTATTTATAATATATTATAATTAGCTTTATTTTAATTATTAATTTTTTTATTGTTTGTAAAGAGACTTTAGTGTAATATTGCTTATTATTACCGACCTCATAAACAAAGGTTATCTCTATTCGTTGCTTCTTTTTTATTTATTTATTTTATATTTGGTTACGTATAACTATGCAGACTAATTTTAATGATTCTTTGTTCATACAGAAGTGTACCACCCGTAAAAACTTAATACCAACCACAAAGTCTGTTGTAAAAGTTAGAAAAGAAAAATGCGCTAAAAGTAAAAAGTAATTTGATAAAAGGCATTATATTTCGGGGGGCGTACCGGTTTTACGAGCTAAATTCTTTATTTTGACATGATTGATGACTTTAAATGACGAAAATGATTTTAAGAACAAGAAGTAAATTTTTCTCTGGCAGCAACGCATCTTATCCCTATACCGAACTGTAGATGAAATAGAACAATGGCAAGCAATTTTAGGAAATGATTATTCAGCATATTGCAAACGGAAAGCAGTTCGAATTTCACTGAACATATGGCATACCATACATAAACATAATACCTCCGCGCAGTGATATTCATTTTTCCGACTTGGGCCGTGGTTACCATCCACGCGAGTAGACGCGAGTACCGAATAAGCGAGTACATGCGAATGTCTAGTTTACATTGAAAGTAATGGCAGTAGTTACCGTTACGCGAATTTTACTCGCGAGAATACAAGCGAGTACGAGCGAGTGGCGAATGAATTGAAATGATTCAATTCATTCGCTTATTCGCCTGATTATTTTTTCACAGTACACGCATGAACAGTAGGCTAATTTCGATCTCAAAAGTATATATAATCACACAGGTAAGTATTTTCTTTTCTTTTCTTTAAAAAATAAAAAAGTAGCAAGTATATGCACATATACTACTGGGTTAATAAATGTAAATAAGGAGTTGTAAATATAATATTGTAAATTATTTTTAAACTTTGTAATTTTTTCTAAGAATACGTCCCCGTTTTATTTGTATTTTCAACCGATAGATTCATTTAAATTTAACCTTATCCACTACTCGCGCTTAGCAGCACATTTGTGTTTGTTCATTTTTCAGTAGTAATAATAATAAATAAATAAAATAAATTGAAAAAGGACTTGCATACATTTTCGCGGTTATCTTGAAAACCTTTTAAAACATCGAAACAATTCAAATATGATAAAAATTTCAAGCTGTAATTTATAATCTACATACATTTCATTAAAATCTGTTGAGCCTCAATTAAAATCATTTCCGAGAAAGGCGAAAACATACAGATGGAAATATCCTTGTGTATATGATTATTTATGTCCAAAAATTTTTTACAACAGAAATGCTTGCAAAATATTAACAGCAACAAAAAAGCTGATTAAAAAGACTTATATCAGTGGCGGATCCAACGGGGGGGGGGGTAGAGGGCACCCCCCCCCCTAAGGAACGAATTCTCTATGAAAAAATTTGTTATAACAGAGAAACTTAATTTGTGCTATAAAAGATTAGTATGAATTTTACCTACAGATTTAATTATAACTAGTACATATTTAATACTATTTTCTAGTAAAACTATTATTGTTCTTTTTTTATTCTATTTTAAACACAACTGTCGGCCTTTTTTATTTATTTTTAATTTTTATTTTGTAATGTAAATGAAAATAGTTCAATGAGAAATATATATATTTTTTTTAATTGCTCATGAACAAAGAATTAGGATCGGATTATTAACAAAAATAAAAAAAGGAATTAAAGTCTAATAAAAATACTATCTTTCTTACTATTTCCAAACTAGCTATTTAGCTGGAATTTTATAATTTCGTTTTCTTTTTCCCCCCTAAAAGTAAAACAAAAGTTAAATTAAATTGTAATAATTATGTATGTATTTTTAAAACATTTTAAAATTTCTATAAAGGTCGCCATTTGATTTTTTTTATGACCCAAGGCGTATTTCTCAAATCTACTGCCTACCGTAAAATATTTTACGTAATTATATAATCCCCCCTCCCAATGTCCTTCTGGGTCCGCCCCTGCTTATATGCACATATTCTTTATAAATAAGAACGAATTGTAAAACTGTGAAAATCATTGCCGAAACGAAATGTTGTTTTTATAAAACGCGTCTTGCTCAGTTGCCGGTGTGAAAATTTCATTTTAATTGGCTCGCGTCTTATTAAGTTTTCGCCCTTCATCTTATCTTTCGATAAACTTCCGTTTTTCCATTTTGAGTTGTTAAATGTTATTCCTTCTCCTAATATTTTTTCCTTGCCTTCCTATGTAAAATATCTCCCTTCCCATGCAACAATTTGTGAATTTAACCAGCCAGTTTCATCATTTTTTGCTAACCATACCCTAATTTTTACGGATGAATCCAAAATAGCACACGGAGTGGGTGCGTCTGTCTACATTCCTGCTCTTAATCATTCCAGCTTATTCAAAATTCCTTCATTTTGTTCCATTTATTATGCGGAGACATTGACATTATTACGTGCCATTGAGCTTATTCCATCTGTTCATCAATGTAAAATGTTTCTTCTAATTTCGGATTGCAAAAGCGTCCTTCAGTGTATCGCCTGTTCATATGTTCCCTCCTCCTCTGATCCTACTATTCTACGCATCCGATCTCTAATTTCCAGCTTTCACAGATTGCACTCATTAACCATCGACTTTCTTTGGATTCTTGGTCATGCCGGGATTGCGGGCAACGAAAAGGCGGATTATGTTGCTCGTTCGGCTATTTCTTTTGCAAAAAGTATCCAAAAGACCAACTGGAAATCTTTTTATAGATCATTCTTCTCCAATCCTAATTCACAATATTTTCCCATTCACCCCAATCCACCTGCTCAACCATGGTACTTGGATTTTCCGCACCTTTCGCGATCCATCATCTCTGCTATCTATCGTATTCGATCTGGTCACAATCGACTCTTCCTGCTTTATTGTATCGTTTCTCCACAGTGTCCTCTCCTATTTGTCCGCTGTGTATCGATAACACAGTTGTATGCGACTCTGATCATGTCTTCTTTGAGTGCTCCTCTTTATCATCTGATAGGGCAGCTCTATACGCAGAGCTGCTCTCACATAACGTTCCAACTCCATATTGTGTGTCCTTTATTCTCTCTCTACGGTCAACGTTAATCATCACAATTGTATCAAATTCGTATCTTCTATACTTCATCATATTAAGATCTAATCCCTTCAGTAGTGCTCTTTCACTTTGGCACTCCTATCTTACCGTATCCAGTTACTTTTAATGAACTTCTCTCTAAACAAAGATCACGCACCGATGTTGAAGTTACAGTTACAAATACGCACAGCTCGCAGTTAATATTGCGGGCCCGCTGTCGCATTTGCGGCTCTAACGTTCGATAGAGAACTCCTTGTCAGCCGGCACCGCGGGCGCTGCTGTTGCAGTGTGGCCACAGTGTTGGGTGTAAATTCTATTCATTTCCTTTTGACAGAATCGTAGGCGCTGCTTTGCCATCGTCGCCGTAATTATTATTCAATTTTCAATTATAAACTTTATTTTATAGTAGTGGAGAAAGTCATTGAACTTTCGGATAACTCTTCACGGCACGCTAAGCGCTGTGATCTATATAGCTTTGGTGCTAGATGGTTCTAACTGCTTTTTAAACATCCCGTGTTTCTTCTTCCTTAATTATTTGGCGTCTGATTCCTTTGTCCGTTGGTACTGTGGGCTCTTTATAGTATGGAACAGCTAACTCTTTTTGCTCTTACCTTCGGCAATATCATTCCTTCTCTTTTCAGGATGCATATGTTAGATATTTATCGACGTTGATTGTCGCTGTTTCTCCATCCTTGGTATAACGTTCTTTGTCAGATTCCATTCCTTCTAACTCCTAATTGCTGCGATTTACACATGTTGATGGGTAACCGGGCGTTGCCGACAAGCCCAGGGAAAACCCAAACAAGAATAAAAAAAAAAAGAAAAAGTTAACGTAAACAAAAAATCTTCAAGGATATATATGATAATAAAATATTAACATGCAATTGTAGTAACTAAAAATAAATAAATGTTGTTATTTTAGTAATTATAATAATACACTATTTTTTGACCTGTTTTGTTTGAGAAATCAGATACAAAAACTATAAATAAAGTTAACTATATAAAGAGAATTTTATCGATAACTTTTTTTTCAATAAGTATATTATAAGAACTATTTTATAATTCGTTAAAGTGAATAGGCCTTCCATTTGTCCACGGTTTAAAGGTTTGTGGATTCTAGGACACTTTTGCGGACAAATTTTGATCCGAAGTAAAATATGTTTGACTTTTTTTGGTGTCTTATCAAATGCGCTATTATAAATCATTAATGTCTAATTGCAAATTCATTACCAGCAACCTCAAAAACTACAACGTAAAAGATCTTACGTAAATTAAGTCCGCCATATTGTATGCGACAATTTGAATTATTCAAATCTAATGTTAGATTCGTGATGAGCGACCTCGAAAACCTCTATACACACGAATTTTAAACGAATTTTGTTCACTCGAAACACATTTATAAAGCTCTTTTGTATTAGGGGTGGTTTACCCCCATTTCGAGTAGTACAGATTAAAATGCCGAAATAGGTCAACTCCATTTTTTCGTTTCATGTTTTGGAATAAATTTTTAAAATTTTTTAAGGTGATTTATACCTTTTTTTTTCAAAATTAAACTGAAAAATGTTTGTTTCATTCCCTAAAAATAGAAGATGCGAGCATTGCTGCTTTACTCGCCTCTTTTATAAGAAACAATCTTCGTTTTGTTTTATGGAAAAATATTAAGTTGGAGTCGAGATATGTGGGAAAAAATGTTTTTGAAGGTAAAGTTTAGGGGAAATTTTCACCGCTTTTAAACTGCATATGGAGCCATAAAAAGAAAACAGGTATCTAATATTTTTAGATTTTATACAACATATCAAAATTTCATAAAAATCTGCGATTGACAACTCGCGTATCTTGTAAGATGAATTAAATTTTTTTTTTTATCTTGGGCACGTCAACTCAGGACATTTACCCAGCACAAAGGACTAACAAATAGTGAAACGTAGGGACTTGAAAGTTAAATCAGGAAGCGATTAGAAACAGAAGAAATAAAGATAGCCAATATAGGAACAACAGAAGGAGAAGGAAGAGCAAGAATATAGTGGACACAGTAAGGGGTCGGGAGGCCAAGGCCAACCAAATTAGAATAAAGGACTGCGCGTTCTGAGGAGATAGATGAGCATTCGAATAGGAGGTGATTTACATCACAGGTCAAATTTAAGATAGGAAGATGAATTAAATAACGTTTATGCCCCCGCTAACTCGATTAATTCAATCAGCGCATAGCAGTAGATTTTTTTTTTTAGAAATTAACTGTATCGTCCAGATTATTATACTGAAAATTATTGATTAGAACATTTGAAAATACACATAGAAGATAGAAAATGAAATAGAAATATCAAAAGATTAAAAATAAAAAATATTAATTTTGAAGGCATTGCCTAAAACGTTAAAAGACCTCATTAATATCTGTGAACTGAATTGAATTTAATTAATCATTATACAAATATGACTTTGAATGTTCCCTTCAAGTTTTTTAATTAATTTCACCATGCAATTTTAAACTTTTATTTTTTAATTTTCTATTTCGTTTTTATTTTATTTTTTTTCTTTGTATATTACTATGAAACACCGAAATAAAATTTAACAATAACGATATAGAGTTTTTTACCTTACGAAGTAACAATAATCGCTCACTTTCCAAAGCATAGTCGGCACATACAATCAAGTCATGCAACTCCGGTTGTAAGTTTTCTTCGGTATTTTCGCGGGTTACTATAAATCCTCCATGTTTTATTGTCTGGTTGAATCGCACTTAAGATATGGAGTACAAGCATGGGGAATAGCCGGGAAAACGTATATAGGCAAAGTAAACAAGATACAAACGAAATGTATAAGATTAATATCAAAAAAAAAAAACTATGTAAATTCAGAAGAGACTTTAAAAATAGAAAACTTATTAAGCGTAAGAGGGTTGTACTTAAGTATAAAATTCTGGGAACACTTAAAAATAGACAGTAGAGCAAAGATAGAAAAACGAATAGAGATAACTACAGAATTAAGAAATAGACCCAGATATAAACTCCCGAGAGTCAGAACAAAATATGGAGAGCAAACGGATAAATATGTGTTGGCGCAAATGCTAAATAAAATTCCGGAAGAAATAATAAAGGAAAAAATGGAGAGGAAGCTGAAAGAGGGTGTTAGAAAGTGGTTACAAATGGAAAAGAATATAAACAAAATAATAAAATAAACGAAAGGGAAAATTAAATAAAGGAAACTATGTGTAAATGAAGTGGATGGACGGATAAAAGTGATGGATGATTGAGCGCTTATATACTTTAAAAACCTAGAATAAGATAAATAATAAGAACTCCGTCGACAAGCGCAAGCTTGACGGACGTAAATATAAGATTATAAAATGTTAAAACTTAAATATACGTTTTTAAAAAAAAAACAAAAAAAACTTAATGCTGCATTCAACAGCTAATTTAACAAAGAAAGTAATTATTACAACCAGCATTATTCTAATTTTGCATATGTCGAACACGATGTGACGGCAAAAGTACGGTTGGAAGAAAAATTATTTGTAGGTCCTGTGTTACTTTTGTTTCGATCAGCCGGGAACACAAAAATTTGAATCTAGTAATTAAAAAGTCAAAATATTTGGTTTGGTTTTCTTAAGCAGCTTTTCTTCATTATTTTTTCCAGATTTTTCATTTTTTCTTTAGATTTTGACTGTTGTTAAAGAAAACTCAAAAAATCTAACCGCTATCTATAAAGTATTCGACATACCAGCTGCTGTGGCGTAATTGATTAGGCAGTGGTGTTTCGTTCAGTCGCGCATTGGCACTTCGGAAATATCACTTGTATTGAGTTGACGCGCCAAAAAGAAAAAAACAAAATCTAATTATCATTGTTGCATTAAATATTATCATCCGCGAAATGCCATTTTATTTTAACACGGATATTGGACTGAGAATATCATTACAAATTTTTCGGGATCACTTTACATGAACAATCCCACTACACCGACGTTTATTCATGATTTACATAGCAATCAGTGATTATAATGCTGAACTTAAAATCTGCGTTTCCGTGTGGCAGAATAAATATATTGTTTTTTGTTTGTTTTTTTTTCTATTCGAGCATGATAGAGCTACTGTTTGAGATGAAATAAAATGTATTTTACCGGAATATTTCAGAAATTTAAATTAAAGCGAAACAGTAAAAATCGTATTTAAAAAAAAAAAAAGAACAACTACGGTAGTGAATCGGATTTCATTGAAATATAGTGTTCTGCACTATACAACCATAAAAAGTAAAAAACAAAAAAGATAAAGATTAAACCAATTGTTAATACACACTAAACGAAACTACGATTGCTGCTAGCAATTCATGAAATTAATAGGGTTTAAAAGCCGATAGTTTTTGGTTTAAGATATTTAATCGTTTATTTTATTTATTTAAATAATAGTTGTTAACGGCAGCGAATCCTCTGTTTCCAGTCACGCGGCAAAGTACATAGCAAATTTTTTTTTTTTTTTTTACCCTGTACCGCTATGCATTCATACCACAAACAGTGGTGTTTGTAACATATTATAGAAAAACCATTTTAGACAACCGGAGTACAGCCCAATCTATGCACTGAAAGACTTGGACATGTAATTGATTAATTTATCTCTTCTTATTATGTTTAATGAAAACGAAAGTTAGGTAATTGGAATCGCATCTCGGCACCATTTTCTTTTTAGCCTCCTGACTGGATTTCCCGGTAGAGTGCTTTTTTACATTTTTCTGATGTCCGGATTACAGTGATATGATAATTTGTTGAAGAATTTTTCATACTGTTCTCTATGAGTTTCTTCAACGAATGGCAACCTTAGATCATTGTGCAGGGTCTCGTTAGAGACAAACTTTGGAGCTGCTGTCAACGTTCGCAAAATCTTAGACCGCTGCCGTCATATCCGTTGCAATTTTGATTTGCTAGCACTACCGTACAGCTCAATTCCGTATTTCCGTATCGGTGCGATGTAGGTTAAGTATAGTTGTCTTTTTAACTTAAGATTTAGTGGTGAGTTACGACTAGTAGCGGATATAACGTCCTGGCACGAATCATCATCTTTGTTCGCACATGTGCTATATGGTATCGCCATGTGAACCGCCTATCCAACGTGATTCCTAAGTACTTCACTATTTCCGATTGTTGTATTTCCATATTGTTAATTTTTACGCTGGAACACAGTACCCGTTTATTTGTAAACATAACCTGTTTGCATTTCTGCTCGTTAAACCGGACACGCCAATCTCTGGCCCATTCCTGAATCCTGTTCACTTGTTGCTGTACCGCCATTGTCGCGAACGTTGGATTGACATCAGAGGATAAGATGGCCACATCATAAGCAAACGTAGCTAATATTATTTGGTTTGATATAGGCATATCAGCTGTGTAAATAGTATACAGCATAGGACCAAGTAGTGCACGAATTTTCCTTTCTTCGGAGTTTGAGTCGTTGACTTTAACTATAAATGTTCGATTATTCCGATATGAAACAAAGAATAGGCACAAATCCGGCGGAAGAATTCTTTTTAGTTTGAAAAGAAGTCCAGAGTGTCAGACACGATCGAATGCCTAAGACACATCCAGGAACACCGCTGATATTGCATCTACGATCCTATGGTATTGATGCATTGTTGAGAGTGATGAGCCCGAAATCCAAATTGGTGAGATGGTATTATGTTTTTTTTTTCTAGAATTGGAAACATTCTATCCATGACGAGATGTACTAAGTAAACTGATGGGCCTATAGGATGATAAATTTGACTCACATGTTTGTTAGGTTTATATATCATTAGGATAATTTCTTTCTTCCATGACTCCGTGTAATATCCACTTCGAATGATTGCATTAAATATATAACAAATCGTGATTGCAGCTTTTTTTGAGAGCTGCGACGAAATCTCTCCCGTTAGTTTAACAGCACCCGGTGCCTTTTTCTTAGGAGTCCTTCTCAGACATCTATATATACCTCTTGTGGGGAGAATGGTTTGGTTGCAAGTTCTAGTTGAAGCGGTTGTTCCAATGAGCTTATTACATATTCCGAGAACGATTCATTATAGCTGTATGAAGTGAAGGTACTTTCTAAGGAACCAGCAAAAGCTTGCGCCTTCTGATAATCTGTTTTGGCCCACTCATTATTACTAAGTTTAATATTATACGGTGTGTGTGTATCCTGAAGTAGTTTTTTTGTAGCTATCCATAAGGAGTTATCCTGTATACTTAATGAATCTATATAGTATTTGTAAGACAGGTTTTTTATATTTTTTGATTTCATTTTTCAATTTATTGTGAAGTTAATTGTACCGGGTTTTATATGAAGAATACCGATACTGTTGCCACTTTTTCCTTGCTGATCTCCTGTATCTTTAATATGATCGCGAATTATAGGTACTATAATATTTGGTACAGCTGTAACATGCAGTTTGAATGGTGGCAGTAAGGTTATTGACAGCCTCCTGGATATCATTTCCATCTTTAAGCCTTATTTTTAGATCAATGTTGTTTTCAATAAGCATAGCGAATTTATTCCAGTTGGTAGTTTTATTGGTCAAATGATGGCTCTTCTGTTTATTTATAGGTTGTATATCATACAGACATACAGACATACATACAGACATACATATTTTCATTTTTATATATATAGATGTCGCCAGCTACAAAGGTGTAGTTGATTAGGCAGTGGTGTTTTGTTCAGGTGGAATCTGATTCAAATCCCGCTTTCACACATTGATAATCTATATATATACAAATTAATGTATGTATGTATGTATGTCTGTATGTCCTCTACGGACTCCGAAACTATCCATCTGATTTTTATGAAATTTGGGCAGTTTAATGATAGGGTTGGGAGGAACAGTGTAGGCAACTTCAAAGTCAAAAAAACAAATAAATAAATTATGAAATTAATAAAAATCGATCGAAAATGCGGCCAACCAGCGCCTAAACACCAATTATCATCATTCCCGACAGATAGCGCCATAGTAAAGAAATTATTCCAGTATACGTTATTTAGATCGCGGTCGGGAATTCTATCGTTAGTCGGGATTCGACGAGCTCCTTTAATAGTATTGTATATACAAAAATCAATTGCGCATGTACAAAATATCATAACTTGAGAATGGCTCGACCGATTTGGCTGTCTTTTTGTTTTTGTTGTGTTCGTAATTGGCAGGACAAGGAAAGAAAATTTTAAAAAAATTCATCGAAGAAGTCGGAACATTAAAAGAATTTGGCAAAAATGGCGTCACGATGTTACGCTCAGTTTGTCAGTTCTGCTGTCACATGATTTCATAACAACATCAAATTCCGCATTGAATATTGATATTTTTTTGCGAAAAAGAATTAAATTGAAAACGATAATTCAGTGTGTTATCGGTGGTGTTTATATCATTAGTGCATTCAAAACCGTAAAATTCATCAATTAAAATTTAAATAAAATGATTACTATGGTAAATGATAAACTCTAAATAACATTTTATTAATTTCTGGTGTAAGTGAAATAGATAATTTATGGTCCGTTACTTTTCTTTTTGCGTTACTGAGCACATCAGAATTCCATGACATGATCTACACAAACAAGTCGCACGTCTAGCCTAATTACTATACTCATTGCAGAGAGTTAAAAAAAAAGGTACGTTTTCTATTATTTTTTACAGAGAAATAAAAAATCCTGCAACGGAATTTTTAATATTTGTTACGGGGAATGTTATTCACAGCCAAATTCGAAATCCTTACGCAACTACACTAATGCGGCGGTGCGCTACAATTGATGAAAACGGATCCGGTACTAATGGAAATAATCAGAAAACGAAAAACAATTTTTTTTGCACATTTCATGAGAAGACCAACATTTCACCTTCTCTAAACAATAATGATAAAAGCGGTAAAATGAAAAAGGGGGCGAAGAAGAAGGATTTTTTGACTCCAAAATATTAAGACATGAACTGGCGTTACAAAAGCAGGAGAATTACTGCAGGTCGCAAAAAGTCGAGACAAATTTCGTCAAATGGTGGAGTCCATGAAAAGTTTGTTAAGCTACATGCGAATCGGGTTGCACGAAGAAGAAGACGGAATGTATCTTTCCTTATACCGTCATTGTAAACTAATCGTTTTCTCTTATATTACGGACCAGGATATTTCATTTTTCGATTTTTAATGCCTTCGAATAGTTTTCATTGTTCCCCTATTCTTGCTATTAGTGGCTCATCTATTACATGTTCGGTCTATAATATTTAAAGTAGTCTCCGGATAACCGGAGCTACTCTTCTTTCGTAATCTGAACTCATGGTCCACGTTTGTTTTTTGCCGCCCGTCCATTACTCGCGTATTATTCGTTCGTATTCGTGGTTTAATGTGTGTTCGGTATTTTCGCAACATTTGGATATGTTCTCATAAAATATTCAAAAGAGAAAAAAAAGGCGAATCGCGTAATTTAATTTCTGAGGGCAGCATGATTTTGTGAGCCGAACAACTGCTCGGTGCGCCGGGTACTAACAATTGAATAACATGACGCGTGATTCGGTTAGACAATGATGCTTCGTTCAATGGTTAGAATGCTGCTGCATTTAACGGAAAAGGGTAAACAAAAACGATAGTGCGCGCTAAATTAATACCCCGATAGCTGATGAGCCCAAAAATAAATAAATAAATAATTAAAAACAAAGATAAAATTCGTTTGTTGCGATAATTATTATTTTCGAGGGAGGAATTATCTCTAACTAACGATGATCAGTTTATCATATTTAATTTAAAGTTGTAGCGTACCACATTTAGAAAAAAAAACCAAAAAAAACAAAGAAAACCTCCACCATATACCGGAAAAGAAAACAGGTATAGAGGTATGAGTAAAAGGTCGTTCTAACATTTTTGAATTGTAGCGGACCACGTTTACCGTTGTTAAATGGTCGCAACGATAAACTAAATATATAATAAAAAGATGTTGATTGTTTAGCGAGTACGGTGCAAACCGGACTGCATTTCTTTTAAACACGGTACAATCTAAATCGGGAAAGAGATAAGAAAATAATAAACGACCTAACTTCACAAGTACCGCGAGAACTATCGAGAAAAATGAAACATTCACGTCTCGGCAATCAGATCACGAAAGAAATTTGAAGAGCACAAAAAGATTACCCTAGCAATGAGAAATTTATAACAACTGAAAAGTCCTTGATCCGAAAAATTAGTGACCGACAGGAAATCGAAAGATCGACTGCGAACATTACAATAGTGTTTTTCGCGTTCCGAGTTATTCAGACCTCTTCCTATTTTCATTTCGGTAAATGTGCTTCATCTGCCCATTCGTTACTCGCATATTATCCGTGTGCATTCGTTTTTAATGTGTGTTCCGTATTTTCGCAACTTTCGGTAATATTGTATAAAAATATTCATATTTGAGCGGCGAGTGACAATTTTATATTTCAGTTGTTATTGCGATTTATTATTTATCTTAGCAAGAAAAAGAATTTAAAAACTCTGTAAAAAAGCTATATATAAAAAGACGCTTATCACATCGACTGCTAAATGCCCGTTGCGTTTCAGATCTAAATTAACAGTGGAACGTACAAGCGAATATAGAAAACAACAAAGTATCATTCCAGGTTTATCCGTAGAAACTCAAAAAAGCCCGTTCTATAGTAGCTAGAGTTAATTTTTTTTTCAATCGGACGTAGTATCGTCGTGAGATTATAAGAAAATTATAAAACCCTCAAAATTTTAAAACTAAACGGTCCACATTTAAAGATATATAAAAATCGAATTAAAATTTTTTTTTAATCTTGTCTATTATGAATTCGATGTGTTTTCCAAAATTTAAATTAGTGTCTATGATTATTCCCAAGTATTTTATTTCTTTTACTATTTTTATTTTGTCGTTATTTATGCATAAGTGCTTTTCAATGCAATGTATCATTTCTTCCCTATCTTGTTTTCTACTTATTAGTAGTGCTTGGGTCTTATTTATGTTGAATTGTAAGCCTAAGTTCTGAATGTTTTTACTCAATTTTTTTATTGTTTCATTTATATTTGTACACTTCCAACTGCTTAGATAATTGTCATATTATTATTTTTTTGGTCTGTTGATAAGCTATTTTGCCATTATCAAGTTGATGTAAATGTATAAAAAAAAAAAACAATAGCTTGCGTACAAGTCCGCAACACAGTGAGACATTTTCATGTTTTCCCATAAAAGTAAGTTTTGTACAGCCATTCAGGCATCCGCCGACATTAGAATGTCGTTCGCTTCGCGGCCTCCGTCGATATGAGAATGTCGCCGTGCAACCTCTAATTGCCTTGTACATGTTATATTGCAACGTATAAAGCGTTTCGAGATTGAACCTACGTTCTTTACCCCTTAAATGCTTTGTACATGTTATATTTCAATGTATTTGCAAAAATATATATTCAACAACTACCACCGCTAGTACAAGGTTCCTTATTTACATCATTATCGTTAGGGGTAGAGTAATAGTGAGCAATGGCCGATGGTGAGAAAAGTACGACACAGGTAAGCTAACGGTTGTACGTTCGATACGTTTCGAGTAAAGATTCCGTCGATGCACGTCATATTTCGCGTTGTCGAAAGGTCCACCGAATTATTCGTAAGTCGAATTATCTTGTCGGTTTCGCGAGAGCGTTCGATGTACTGCAGCAGGCCTATCGCGCCGTTCGCGAGACCGTTGGTGACGTCGATGTTTACTCGCACCATATGTGACTTGTCAATAAGGAACTCGATCTTGTATGGTAGATTACCCGCCTCGTCGAGCTTCATCTTGTGCACCTTGGTGCGAGCCGACGCGAGTTGGTCTCTCGTTCGCTTCGGAATCCATAACACGTTTCATGGGAAAGAAACGGTTTACACGAGACTAAAGTTACATTTAATTTATAATTACTATGGAAATTGTTTTGTACGCTCATCAAATGTAAACAAGGAAATGACGTGTGAAATACAGAACCCTACAGTTTTCATAAGAAGTCGTTATAGGAAACACTTCTCCATTTTGTGACGCTTTTCAAGTTTATGTGACAAAGTAAAGAGACATGAAAATATTACTAATCAGTCGTATCCAAGTAAAGACATGAAATTTTCATAACGATTTTCCGTGACGATCCATTTCGTGAAGCTTATTTGGTAACGCTTTTCAAGTTTATGTGCCAAAGCAAAGACATAAAAATGTCAAAAAAAAAATGTTTAAAAATTCTACGGCCAGTTCTGTATGAATTATTGATTTAATTTTTAACCCGCGCACCAAGGCTTCTATAATATGGGGAAAATATAAAATTCGAAAAATTTTGATATTTAGGAACCGACTTTTGAAAAAATACATCTTTAAAGCGGAAAGACTGGAAACTGAAAAATAGCCCACAGCTCTTTCCATGGTGGCTGGGGGGTCGCTATTTTTTTAAATTAGTGTATTTCAATCACTAGAATATAAGAAAAATACGAGGCCTCCAAAATTTTATAATTAAAGAGCACAAATTTTGAAAAATAATTTAAGCGTATAAATTCTGAAATGTTTAGAGTGATGGTCAACAGTGACTTATCATTTAGATTCTGATAAAAAAAAAAAAAAAAAAAAAAAAATTCATCATTACATTTAAAAAAGTAAATAATGCTAATATCTTATTTTAAAAAGAATTCAATTTAACATATTCCTGTCACATATATTACCCTGCTAACGGTTTCAGGGTTTCAGATATTTTAATCTGAATTTTACTTTTTTGATTGATGTATTCGTGTATTTCTTTTTTTTTTTTAAAAAAATAAATATGTGAACGCTGCTGTCGTTATGAAAATTTACTAAGTGAAATAATTTAAAGTGCGAAGGAACGGGCTGCGAAACGTAAGTGGGAATAAAGGAAAACTAAACAATTCACTTAATACAGAATGAAATTAGATTTTGTAACGAAATAATACAAAATTTCATTTGTAAAAACAATTTTAAAAAAATAAAAAAAATAAAACGTTAGAACTTTATGTGAAGAAAAGTATTTTGGTTAGATAAATATAGCGAAATAAATAATTGTTGTATATACATACATCTATATATATATATAAATATGTAATTTGTTTTTTTGTTTTCCATTTGTAAATAAGTGAGGAATGCCCGTAGCAAGAAATAAAAAATTAAAAATGTTAAAGACGCCTATCACATGGACTACTAAATGCCCGTTACGTTTCAGGCCTAAAATAACAACAGAACGTGTAAGCGAATCAACAGAAAACCGATTTCAAAACACCACCAGACGTGCAGCACATCACTGAGTCAGCTAATCGGAAGCCAAAACAAAAAAAAAAACATAAACATCGACGAAGCAGTTGAGAAGGTCAGACCGATGTTTGATAACGATCAAGCCAACTTCATCATTAACTTCGACAATTACAAAACCTTCATGAGAAACATAACTTCTAAATCTGACTATATAACCTACGCGCACAACTTTACACAGGATAAAGACGGACTGATTCACCTAATTGCAGCAACCAAACTACACCTGAAGAACTCGAGCTTAAAAAATAAATGTACCCGCATACTAAAAAGTCTGAGCTGCCTATCCACAGATGGCAATACGTCAGAAGGGAGCTCTACCCACTAACACACGAACCCCATGTGAACCCCAATATTAAAGACCGACTAACAACAGCCACTGGCTTCACGAAACAACATAGAAACACCCAGCATGGCGAGCAACAATACAATTATGCAGTGGAACTGCAGAGGCTTTATCAATCACCAAGCCGAACTGGAACAACTATTAGCCACATATTCTCCATCGGTAGCCTGTTTGCAGGAGACGCACTTGCGGCCTGGAGACAAACCAAGAATAAAGGACTACAGCCTATTCCGATGCGATAATATTGGTGGCAACCGAGTAAGCGGAGGAGTAGCAATCCTAGTGCATACGTCGGTCTCAGCTGTATCAGCCAGAATAGACACACCTCTTCAGATGGTAGCGACATCTGTATTCTTACACGGTCCTCCGAGACTTTCATTAACGATCTGCAACTGCTACCTTCCCCCCAACACTATGGTACATTCGGTAGACCTTCAAAACGCCATATCCCAAATAGTAAGCCCAATGGTCATACTTGGAGATTTCAACGCTCACTCCCCACTATGGGGAGCGGCGTCAACCAACAGACATGGATCAATCATCACTAATATATTAATAGAGTACGATTTGTGTACCCTGGTCCCACCTGACCACACACATTTCAACCTCTCCCATAACACCTTCTCGACTATTGACTTAGCACTGGTATCCCCATTACTCCTCCCGAAACTTAAGTCTTTTATCCATGACGACCTTTGCTCCAGTGATCATTTCCCAGTATTCCTACAGTTCGCGGGATACCATCCATCACCGCTAATTCCAAGACCCCCACGATTTTTGTTCCACAAGGCGGACTGGGCGGCATACGAGGCCGGAATCAAAATCCCAGCTCCTAGCGAGTCCCTATCAGACAATTTAAGCACGTTTCTTAATGCCATTCTACACACCGCCTGCTTATCAATACCCATCTCTCACAATTCCCGAGCTAAGAGAGTACCATGGTGGTGCAAAGAGATTCATACCGCAATCCAACAGCGCAAACGAGCACTCAGAAAGTATAAAACGTCTCGGTCGCTACCTGACTTAATAGCCTTCAAAAAGTCACGAGCTCTTGCCCGTGCTCTTATTCGCGGCAAAAAACAAGAATGCTGGGAACAGTTTATCGCATCGATCTCTTCGTCAACGTCAAATAGGACCATGTGGAACAAAATAAAATCCATCAGCGGAATCAACAGCGCCCCAAAACGCGTTCAACTCAGAATCAATGGCAGCCAGATAACGGATGAAGCGGACGTCGCCAAAGCTTTTGCCAGCTACTTTGCCGCAGCATCGTCGTCAGAAAAGTACCCTCCCGCCTTCCGCAGCATGAAACACCAAGCAGAGCAACAGCCAGTGCACTTCCCGTCCGAATCCAACGAAACATACAACAGTAACTTTACCATCTTAGAATTAAATTTCCAACTCAACCACCACACATCCAACACTGCCCCTGGCCCCGACTGTATCCACCCGTACATGCTAAAGTATCTCCCAATTTCCGGCAAACATTTTCTCCTACATATATTCAACCAAATCTGGAATACCGGAAACATTCCGGCACAATGGAAATCAGCCAATATCATTCCAATACTAAAGGAAAATAAAGATCCTACTCTTCCCGAAAGTTACCGTCCTATTTCATTGCTTAGTGTCATTTCCAAAACGCTGGAGAAGATGGTTAATAGGCGCCTCATGTTTTTCCTAGAACAAAAATGTCTTCTATCTCCTAACCAAGCCGGCGGGCGAGAGGCAAGATCGACAGTCAGCCAGCTACTTAGCCTGCAAAGGCAGATTTTATCGGCATTTCATCGCCAACAGCACCTCTACGCAGTATTTTTCGATTTAGAAAAAGCATTTGACCGCCTGTGGCGTCATGGCTTACTACTAAAACTGCGAACGGCGGGAATCGCCGGAAAATTGGGTAAATACCTACACAGCTTCTTAGACAATAGAACGATCCAAGTTACGACTGGTTCGTCAACGTCTGAACTGATGCTGTTGGAAAATGGTGTGCCACAAGGCTCTGCTTTAAGCACAACCTTGTTCATATATTATATTAATGATATAACTGACTGCCTTGCCGCCCCAGTAACGTCCCGGCTCTACGTTGATGACCTGAATATATCCTTATCGTCCAACCATCCTATAAACGCTCAAAATATCCTCCAAAAATCCATTGAAAATTTACAAAAGTGGTCCAATGATAACGGTCTGACCTTTTCCTTAACAAAAACAATATGTGTTGATTTCCACAGGGGACGCCAAAACCAACTTCCCAGCGTATTCCTGAGTCTAAATGGTTTTCCTATCCCAAATCGTCCATCAGTCAAGTTTCTAGGCCTAATATTTGATAAAAAACTTTCCTGGCGCTCTCACACAGCTGAGCTCAAAACCAAGTGCCTAAAATCCTTGTCTATCCTGAAATATCTATCAAATTACAAGTACAATATAAACCCAAAATTACTTCTTACAATCTACAGATCGATTATCCTTTCACGAATTAATTACGGGTGCCAGGTGTACTCCTCAGCCGCTAAAAGTGTGCTAAGATCCTTAGATCCTATACATTCTGCTGCTCTCCGGTCTATCCTTTCTGCTCATCCCTCTTCTCCGGTTATAAGTTTGTATGCACTGGCAGGTTGTCCCCCGCTGTCCTACTATAGGAAGTACTATAACTTTAAAGAAATGAGCACCCTCCTTAGTGGTACCAAAACCCCGACAATATCTCCTAATATGAGGTTTGGGAATGACCCAGTGCCCGAACTTTTTTCGGTTATGGGTCGTTTCCAAATCTTTTCAGTCCCAAGAACTCTGCCAGACTTCGCAGCAACCGCACCACCTTGGAGTCAGCCAATCACAAACATCAACATATCGCTGACAAAATTTAACAAAGCTCAATACCCCCCAAACATAGCACAAATAGCAACAAATATCATAGCGAGCTACACAGACCATGCATGCCTCTACACAGATGGAGCGAAGGCAATAGGTTATCAGTCACCGGCGGCATGCTCCTTCGAAGTCTCAGGGGCAGCAGAGTCAGTTAGACTGCACGATTGCTGTACGGCACTGGATAGTCTTTTGCATCCAACACTATACCGATAGCAACCCCCAGTCCCAAAAGGCCCTACTGAGCGTGTCAATCGAGCAGCTCAGGCGACATTGTTCTCTCCAATGCCACACAACCCCCCTCTTCCCCCTACATTGGCTCATTTATTTATGCAGCAAACTGGAGAAGAATGGCAACAGGAATGGAGATCTTCAAGTACATTGCTCCGAAGCATAAAAACAACCACGGAGCCTTGGTGGCCCACAGACGGAGTTTCCCGCAGAGATTTTTCTATTCTGAATCGTCTCCGAATAGGACATACAACCCTCTCGCACGGCTACATATTCACGAGCCAGGAACCCCCAAATGTCTGCCCCTTTTGTAGTCAACCGAGCGCCCCATCCACCAATCACCTACTTCTCGAATGTCCCTCTTTTGCAGTACCACGATCCATTCACTTCACCACTTCCTCTACTTCTACGATACTGTCAAATGCTCCGCCCGCGGTCGCATCTGTATTAGCTTACATGCGGAGCAGCGATCTATACTATCGCGTTTAATCCCCTTAAGTAGGCTCCATGTGCTGTAATAGCCCCAGTAGTTAAACACGGCACATGGAAACCCTCATATACAATCTTAGGGGGAAAAAAAAATATAGAAAACAACAAAATAATATTTGATACTATATTTAAAAAAAAGATATGTAAAATTTTTTTTTGTTGTCTTTCTCTCCTCTTCCTCGTTGCATTCTCTCTTAGCTATCTATAACTCCTTTCTAATCTCTGGTCACACTCCTAAATCCTGGAATGATTTTATAATCATTCCTATTCCTAAAAGAAACCAGTCTTCTTTCCGACCTATCTCCCTCGCCTCTTGTCTTCGAAAACTTTTCGAAGGCTTAATCAACAATCGTTTAGTCTGGTGGCTGGAGCATAACAATCTCCTCCCTCCCAATATGTTTGGTTTTCGCCCTGGTCTTGGTCCAATCGATTGCATTAGTACCTTTCTATCGGACATCTACAAATCATTCCTAGATAGAAAGTTTACTATTGCCACATTCGTCGACGTCGCATCTGCGTTTGATAATGTTCATCTTCCTTCACTGGCTTCTAAGCTCATTTCCCTCAATATTCCTCCTATTCTCGTTACCATTATTCTTAATCTGTTCCAAAATAGATCTCTTTTTCTTTCTGTTCCCTCCTTTTCAACAATCAGACGTTGTTACCGCGGCTTGCCTCAGGGTTCCTGTCTTAGTCCTTCTCTTTTTAATATTTATCTCCTTGATATCGCTACTCTTCGCATTCCTTCTTCTTCTCTCCTTTTTGCGGATGATATCCTTATCTACTCCACTTCAGACGTGCTAGCTACAGCTAACGAGGAGATTAATTGTTCTCTATCAGTCCTCAGTAGTTCCCTCTCCAGTGCTTTTCTTTCTCTTTCTCCTTCCAAGTCTTCTTCTATTATTTTCTCCCTCCGCCCATATAATCGTGCTCTGGTAAACATCATCTCCTCCAACTATCCTATTCCTATTGTTAATTCCATATGCTATCTTGGTCTTTTCCTAAACAGTCGACTCTCTTTCCAAGAACATATCGAGTACCTTTATATATCTTGTCTTAAGAGACTAAATCTCCTGAAAGCCTTATGTCCTCTCAAGTGGGGCGGTGATCCATATATTCTCATAATTCTCTACAAATCCATCATTCGTTCCAAACTAGACTACTGTTCCTTCTTATACGGCAATGCCTCAAACTCCCTCCTGCGCAAACTTGATAGAATCCAAAACTCCTGTCTTCGGCTCTGCATTGGGGCCCTAAAGTCTTCTCCCATTCCTGCCATTTTGTCTGAATCTAATATTAAACCCCTGTTTATCCGCAGATCTCTGCTTGGTTACCGTTTTCTAATTAAACGCCTCCCGATCTCTTCATCTAAACTTATTTCTTCCTATCTGTATATCAATGAACACTGGCGCTTCGTTCCTCACAAAATCCCGGTTCTTGCGCACATAGCTGCTCGGGTCTCTATGTTCTCTCCTTATGTCTTTTCCGACAATAAGCTTCCTTACTTTTCTTTTGATTTCAATAGTACATGTCTTCCCGTCTCATTCTCCTCTCTACCTCTTCGTGCTAACTCCACTCCTCAGAGCACAGTGGTCAGTGAATATGTCCACATATTAAATTCTTCATTTCCCCGTCATGTAAAAATTTTCACTGATGGTTCCAAAAATGATTGCGGGGTGAGCGGTGCTTTTACAGCCCCCTCGCTTAATCACTCGGAATCCTTCGAACTTCCTTCCTTTTGTTCCATTTTTTCTGCTGAAGCAGTCTCCATTCTCCGTGCTGTCTCCTTTATTTCCTCTTCAAGAGGGATCTGTAAGTTTCTCATTATTACTGATTCCAAATCCGTGCTGCAAGCTATTTCTTCTCCTCCTTCCCACTCGACTAATGACGTTATTCTTTCTGTTCGTGCCTCTATCTCCAACTTGCGCTTAGCACGTTCTACCCTTATTGACTTTTTATGGGTTCCTGGCCACTCTGGCATTGAGGGCAACGAAGCAGCTGACTTCCTAGCTCTCTCAGCGTCTCTCAATGGTCCATTCCTTCCGCATTTTCCTGCCTCAGACATCCTTTTCCTCTCCGCAAGTCTCCATACCAGACTGTGGGTTGACATCTACCCTTCCTTTTTTGCCAATCGCTCCTCTTTCTACCTCCTCCTACAGCCTACTCCCAATTCACAGCCTTGGTACCAATTTCTTCCTTTTTCTCGGCGCTCGGCTATTGTTTCTTTAATCAGACTGAGACTTGGCCATTCCCTCCTTCCCTTTTCTCGTTTTTCTTTTTCTCTTTCACCTTCTCCCTTTTGCCCTCTCCACTCAACTGATCCTCCCTTTATATGTGACCCCAACCATATCCTTTTCGAATGCTCTGCTCTTTTTCCTCAGTGCTCTCATCTATACGCCGAACTTTTGGCGTTAGATCTTCCTACCCCTTTCAATGCTTCCTTTATCCTTTCCTTCCCATCTCCAGCCGTTGTTCCCTTCCTTCTTTCCTTTATACTTTCTATCTCCGATCGCCTCAGAATCTGAGTAGGTGATCTAGGTCCATGTAGTTGGGTCAGTGTTAACACCGAGCCCATTTAAAAAAAAAAAAAAAGGGGAAAACGTTGTTCTCGTCGTGCGTTATCTCTTGTTTGCTCGTGTTCTTGTCCGGCTTATCAGCTCGCATTGTTAACGGCATATCGGTGAGATCGTTTCTTTTGTTTATTTATAATACGCTAAATCTTCTCTATTCATACATAGATTTGATTTTATTTCGATGTTTCGAACAGTATTTATTTTTATTTATTTATTTTATTCTATTTTATTATTTTTTAATTTGTCTTTCTTTTACTATCATTTATTTATTTCCTTTTTTCTCCTCCCACTTTTTTTTGGATTAATCGATGAGTACGTCTAGTGGGGGCCGCCCTGCGGCCTCCGCCAAAGATACTAAACCGGCAAAAACGAATTTAACCCTTCAAATGGACATGGACGCTTCAACCAAGCGTAAACCAACCGGTCCCCTTTCACCGGTCGCGTCGATCCCTAGCAAAGATCTGCGACTATCAGAATCTGATTTATCAAAACTTTCCGGCAGTAATAATAATAGTAGCAGTAATAATAATAATAATCTTAGTAAAAATAATTCTAATGATAATGCTATCGAAGCTATTAAAAATTTCAATATAAAAACTTCCCACGACATTATCGATAATAGTACAAAAATTAATAATAAAAATGAGGCAATTCTTTTCCCTGTAGAGTATAATGGTTCTATACACATTATACTGCAATCGCTCTCTGAGCTTAATATAGGAAATTTACATCCCTTTGCTGCTGCTAAAATTCTCTTTAATAGAACTAAATCAATCACAGAAATCCTCCGAGCGGGCAGTAATAGAAAAATGACTTTAAGGCCTTTATTCCTAATAATCTATTGTTCTCTTTTGGCATTATTCGTAATGTACCTGTAGATATTACCGAAGAAGAATTATTGGAAGATATTTCAGCGGAAGTGCCGGTAGCTTCAATTCGACGACTCAAGAAAAGAGATGGCGATAAATTTCGTCCAATTCCCCTAATTGAAATTAAATTCAAATCACCTTTCCTTCCCAGTTATGTTCATTTTTTTCATCTTCGTTGTGCAGTGGAACCCAGCGTAAGACCTCCTATCCAATGCCGAGCTTGTTTTCGTTTTGGCCACACCGACAAGTTTTGTCGCAGTAAACCACGTTGTCCTAAATGTAATGAGTTGCATTCCTTGGATTCTTGTTCAGCTCCGCAGCCGTCAGATTCTAAATGCCTCAACTGCAAGGGTAATCATTTAGCCACCGATAGACAGTGTCCTGTTTTTCAAGACCAGCTTCATCTTCGTAAAATCATGGCTTACGAAAACGTGTCCTATAATGAAGCTAGTATAATTAAAAAATCCAATCTTACCAACTCAGCTTTTTCTTTTTCCGATATAGCTCAAAAAAACTTGCATTCTTCTCCTTCCAAGTTTTCTCGCCGACCCAATCGGTCACGATCTCCCAAATCTCTTCCCGTTCCAAATCAGCATTTCCCTCCTCTTCCGTCAAACAATCGTAATTATCGTAACGGCCTCTTCTTCCCCGAATCAACGCACAGTGCATCGTCTCATAACGTTCCTTCTTATTCTCTTCCCAACTCACCTAACTCTTGCTTGCAACAACAGGTACCAACTACTCTAATTTTTCCTAATCCCAACTCCTCCGTTCCCATGTCAGCAGAAGAAGCTGTCGATAAGCTAGACTTCAGCTTAAACCTTCAAAATACCCCTCCTAACCTACGTCAAAATTCTGAATTTCGCTTGGCATCGCTCAAGCTTTTCCAACTGTTATTTGCTCACTGTCCTCCGAATTCTACGGCTACGTAACTGGTCAACTTCCTGTATTTCCGTTAATGGTCCTTATGATTGTGAAATTCCATTCTAATTTCTTCTCTTGCATATGTGTAAAATTCGCTATGGTTCTTGTCATTGAATTTTATGTTTTTTCCCAAATTCCTACTCTGTCGTTCTCTTGCCATATTCCTTTATCTAGGCTAACCAGCATTCCGGAGCTCAGGCCGTTAATTCCTATCACATTTCCTTCTGTAATCTTATGTTTCTCCCGGATTGCATTACTGAGAATACAGACATCATACGCCTTATTCCAAAAATATATGTTTCCTATTCCTGTTATCACCATTGTCTCGTCTCGCAACTCGAAACCTGCGGGTGATGAGAGCGGTGGAGAATTGTTCATAATTTTTGTTTGGATCAATTTTCTTTTCTCAGCTATACTGTTAAAAGCGAGAAAAGTTAACAGATGTTTCTGTTCTGATCTATATGCTTTGCATTATTTTTATGACCATTGCCTCTTTCTGCGAACTTCGATTGGGTTCGACAGTAGTCGAGGACGGTGTATGGTTGATTGCAATGCACAATTGTATAAAACTTCTTTTTTCTTCGGTTTTAAACCGTGCAAATCAATACTAATTATTAGATGCATGATTCTCATCCTCAAATATCTGACTTTTTCCTTTTTTCATCTTTCCTTCGGTCTTCTTTCAAACACGCTGGGCTACGGTAAAGAAAGACGGTTAGTCTGTTTCAATTTAATCATTTTCAAAGTCCTTTTCGTTCCAGTTATGACCCTTTTTAAAGCGAATTTAATCTCTAATTATTCCTTGCTTAATCTTAATTTCTTCACTTTGACCCGCAGCCCTTTCCTCATCATTCCATACCTAATTAAGTTGGTAAGCAAGCGAGAGAGGAAGTGGTTTTTCCTCAGTGAGCATCGAAATAAGTTTTCATATTCCTCATTCGTAAGTTATCTGGGAAAACAGATGTCTCTCCATTGTCTTTTTTTGCATCCTTTCTTCTGCCGTATCTTTCCTTGTCTTTATTCAATACTTTCAACTGGCTTTGCGTGGACTACCCGAGCCTACACTCATTCCTTCTCCGATTTTCCTCTCTCTTCCAAATCTGCAAGCTGTAAGGTATTATTTCCCTTCCTCTTCTACGCTTACATGGTTCCTTCCCCTCCAACTATTTTTCTGTACTTTAAATGATGTCAAACAGGCTAAATATTCTTCAATGGAACTGTAGAAGTCTTAATGCCAATAAATGCTCTCTCGAAGGTTTGTTGGATCAATATAACATTCAGGTTGCTCTCCTGTCAGAAACTTGGCTCAAACAATCTTCCAATATTCGAATTCGAGGATACTCCCTAGTCAGTTCGAATCGGGACGACGGCTATGGCGGAGCTGCTATTCTTATAAGAAAATATGTACATTTCATTCATCATGATAGTTTTTCCTCCCTTTCTTCCAGTCCTCTTAATCCGAATTTAGTTCACGTCTCAATCCCATTGTGTCACGGTAAAAGTTTTAATCTTGTCTCCTCCTACATCCCACCGTCCTATAACTTACGCGATTTCCCATTTGACTTGTTCTTGAATTCTATTCCTCGCCCTTTCATGGTCGGCGGCGACTGGAACTCCCACTCGCCTCTATGGGGTTGTTCCAGTTATAACAGGAATGGCACAATTATAGAGGAAGTAATTTTCAATTATAATTTAGTTCTCCTAAATGATGGTTCTCACACCTTCTTCAAATCATCGTCTACTTCTAGTTCTATCGATCTATCTTTTGTTTCCTCCGACACAGCTCTTAAATCCTCGTGCTAAACTCTAGATGGTACCTTCGGTCTTAATGACTTCCATCTCCCTTCTCTTTCATCTTCATTTACGCCTTTGCATTATGCTGATTGGAACCTGCATAAAACTGATTGGAATAGATTTCGGTTTATTGTGGACTCAGACCTTCCTGCAATACAAGTAGAAAACGATGCTATTTCACAATATTCATCCTTTACTAATTCTATCTCCTCTGCTCTAACACTGTCTTCCCCACTCTATCATCAAGCCCGGAAAAGTCATTCTTAAAGGGCTTCATCACTGTGGTGGAATGGGGACTGCACAGCTGCTGTCAATCAAAGTTTGTCTAACTTTAAATCATTCCGCTCTCAACCTACTTTTAATAATTTCTTGACTTACAAGAGTTCGAACGCTAGAGCCAGATATATTCTCAAAAACGCCAAAAAAAATGCTTGGAAATCCTTTTGCTCTTCCTTTTCTCGATTGGCTCCTATTTCCAAAGTGTGGAAGTTGGCTAAAGCTTTTAGAAATTCTATTTCCGAACGCCCGTCTAGCTCCAGTCTTCCTAAGGATACTCTTTCTTCTTTCTTTGACTCCATAGCTCCTGATTATGTCCCTAACTATGATGAAGTGGATTCTTTAATTCCTCCTTACCAATTATCACCTCATTTCCTTTCCTCTAACTTTTCCCTCTCTGAACTTCTTTCTTCCTTGAAAAACTCCTCCAACTCCTGTGCGGGCCATGATAAAATTTCTTACTCCATCCTCAAAAACCTATCTGTAAAGTCTCTCCATATTCTTTTAATAATTTTTAATTCCTTCCTGTAATCTGGTTCTATTCCTGATTCATGGAACACATTCGTTGTTATCCCAATTCCCAAGAATAATTCCTCTGCCTTTCGGCCCATTTCTTTAGCTTCTTGCCTGAGAAAACTCTTTGAGAGCATGCTTAACAAACGGCTGGTCTGGTGGCTGGAACACAATAACTTGCTTCCAGACAACCAGTTTGGTTTTCGTCCTGGCTTAGGCCCTCCAGATTGTATCAGTCATTTCCTTGCTGACATTTACAAATCATTTATTTCCAAAGAATTCACAATTGCAGCTTTTATTGATGTAGCCAGTGCATACGAAAGCGTCCATCTTCCCACGCTCAAAAACGTTATGATGTCTTTAAATATCCCTGCATCCATATCCTTCCTAATTATAAATCTTTTTCAAAGTAGAACTCTCCTCCTTTCTGCTCCTTCCTTTTTCGCCTCAAGGAAGGTCTTCCAGGGCCTTCCACAAGGTTCTTGCCTTAGCCCTACTTTATTTAATTTATATGTTTCCAAAATTGGTTTTCTCTCCTTAAAATCCAAAACTTTATTTTTTGCAGATGATATCCTTGTTTACTCTTCTTCCCGTAATCTTCTAGTTGCCAATGAGGAACTAAACAGCTCCTTAAGTACTCTAGAAGAGGCCCTTTCTAACATTCATCTCTTCATTTCCGCCCCAAAATCAGCAGCTGTAGTCTTCACCCTTCGACCTTACAACCCGGGCTCATTTCAAATAAATCTAAAAAATCATTCCATTCCAATAGTCAGTTTTTTTCGTTTATGAATTCAGAGATTTATTTTACTGGTACCAAGCTAAATTACGCCGCAACGATAATTCAGAAATCCCACTACCGTATTTTCCAAACGATCCCCTCCCCAGTGTACTATCCCTCCTTAAGGAAAGAGGAATTAACTGGAACTCTGACCTTGCATATCAGCATGTTGAACTCCCCTGGAAGGATATTCCGATTGTTGCGGACTTATCTCTGCTGAGCGATCGCTCGGACCAGGATGTTACACTACCGTCCCAGTACGTAGTGGAAAAAATGCAACTTTTTCCCAGCTACAGACAGCTGTATACAGATGGTGCCAAAGCAAACCCCCTCAATGGGTCCTCGCAGGTGGCTTGCGCCTACGAGGTGGAGGGAGTTGTACATGCGGTTCGGCTCCACGACTTCGGTTTAGTGCTGGAAGAGGAGCTGTATGATATTTTCCTCTGCTTGAGAGCATATCTGCAGTCTTACCCCCAACATCGAAATGCATTTCTAATCACAGATTCCTTGCAATCGATTAGGACACTCCGGACACCTAAAACCTCACACACATTATCTTGAAAAATAAAGCGCATCATTAATGTGCTTTTCCGAGCTGGCTCATAGGTAACATTCCTGTGGGCCCCGGGTCATACCGGTGTGCCGGGGAATGAGCGTGTGAACTTGGCTGCTAAGGCAGCAACATATAGTCCAATGCCCGAAGGTGCCCCTCTGCCTCAGCTGGGGCCACCCTTTTTTCAGCAAAATAAGGCAGAGACATGGGAAATTATGTGGTCGGCTCACACATCATGGCTGCAATCCATTAAGGTGAGCACTGAGCCTTGGTGGCCACCAATATCCATGTCCCGCAGAGAGTTTGCAGCATTAACTAGACTCCGCATAGGGCACACAGTAATATCCCACAACTATTTGCTGGAAGGAACATCTCCTTCCTCTGCCTGTTCCATATGAAATTCCCCAATTTCACCAACCGCTGAACACGTTTTGGAACATTGCCTGCCTGCAGGCACCTCCAACTTACCGACGGTTGCGTTGTCAAATGAACCAAAACAGGTCCAGGATACGCTAAACCATATTAGAGCGGCTAACCTATTAAAACACTTCTGATCCTGCACTGATCCATGTGCTGTAATAACTCCCGGCAATTACACACAGAACATGGGCCATATAAATTTAGAGGAAAAAAAAATATTTCAGTGTTCTTCATTCTTAACTGAGCTCTTAACTTTACCTGGAGAACCCTTTCGGGTTCTTTCGGCAGTGACCATGTTCCCATAATAATTACTACTGATATTTTTCCTTCTCCAACTTATCCCAGGCCTCTCCATTCTCCTCGATGGAATCTCAGCAAAACTAATTGGACTCTTTTCCGTTCTTCTGTTGATTCGTCACTTCCTGATCTACAGTTAATTGTGATCCCATTCCTCTCTATAATTTCTTTTCCCATTCTATCAGATCTGCTCTTTCTTTATCTTCTCCCTCTCGTCTTTCTCCTGCATCCACTAATCGTTGTGCGGCCTCATTTCTTTGGTGGAATGAGAGGTGTAACGGTGCATTTAACCATTGTCGTTCGACCTTCAGATCCTATCGCTGTAATCCTACAACCCAAAACTTTCAGGCTCATAAACAAACCAACGCCAGGGCTAGGTTTATTCTTAAAGCCGTGAAAAAGGCCTCTTGGAAGAAATTCTACTCTTCTTTTTCAAGAAATACCTCCCTCTCATATATTTTGAGGTTGCCTAGAACTTTTAAATCTCCATCCTCTGAACGTCCTTCTCTTTCTAATGTATCTGAGGACAGCCTAATATCCTTCATTGATTCTGTCGCTCCTGCTTACATTCCTTCCTTTGACGAACTGTATTCCAACACCTCTCCGCAAATCTCTTCTAGTCCTTCTCACTTCCTCACTTCGGCTTTCAATCTTAATGAATTATTCTCTGCTTTATCCAAATCTTCCAGCCCTACTCCAGGCCTTGATGGTATACCTTATCTTGCTCTTAAAAATCTGTCTGAACTATCCCTTAACTTTCTTCTCAGTCTTTTCAATTCTTTCCTTTCCAGGGGGTCAATCCCCCCCTCTTGGAATTCTTTAATCATTGTCCCTATTCCTAAGAAAAGTTCTTCCTTACGCCCCATCTCCTGGGCATCCTGCATCAGAAAATTGTTTGAGGGTATGCTAAACAAGCGTCTTGTCTGGTGGTTGGGACACCATAATGTGGTTCCTAACAATATGTTCGGCTTTCGCCCTGGTATCGGCCCTCCTGATTGTATCAGTCTTTTTGTGTCTCATTTATATAAGTCCTTTATCCAAAAACATTTAACTCTGGCTTCCTTCATCGATGTTTCCTGTGCTTTCGACAATGTTCATCTCCCACCTTTAAGAGATAAAATGACAGCAATTAACATTCCAGAGAATTTCACTTCGCTTGTTATTAAGCTCATGTCCAATCGTTCTATCCACCTCTCTCCTCCATTATTTGACACTTCTAGAAAGGTTTTCTGCGGTCTTCCTCAAGGTTCCTCCCTCAGTCCTAATCTTTTTAACATTTATACTGCTAGTATCGCTTCCTTTCCCTTAACTTCCTACTCTTTATTCTTTGCCGATGATTATTTGTTCTATTATTTAAGTTAATTTTTCAATCATAAGCAGCTTAGGATTATGTACTACGCTTTATATCAAACTACTCTAACATACCGAATAATCCATTAGGGAAATGCAGCTATTTATCATCTTTCGCAAATCATTTATCTACAAAAATCTCTTATTAAAAATTAGGCACCTGTGCAAGAGCGTCGCCAGTCGATGAGCCAGGGAGGGGCACGATTATTTGCCAGCCGCCAGGAGGGGGGCAAGATGATAGAAAGAGGATATGAGTTATAGGAAAAATAAAATTTATAAGTTGTTTTTTTTTCTTTTTTTTTTTTTGGACGCGCCAGCGGCATTGACCCAACAACAAGAAAAACTAAGCTAATAAATAAAATAACTAAGCGGTCCGAAATGGACGCAACAAACAACAGCAGTGCGGACACCACAGAAGATGAAGGAAAGGAGAGGATAAAAGAAGAGTTATAGGGAGTAGGGAGACCTAATGACAGGAGCTGATTGTATAAAAGAGAGCGCTCATTACGAAGAGCAGGACATTCGAAGAAAATATGATCAGTTTCACATATACGAGGGGAGGATCACAATCGTGAAGAGAACAATCAGGAGAAGGCGATAGAGAAAATCGAAAGCGGGAGGAAGGGAGGAAAGAATGATTGATCCGGAGACGAATTAGGGAGACAATAGAAGAGCGACGACTGAGAGGAATAGAATGGAACCAAGATAGGGAACGAGGAATTGGCTGAATGAAACGGTAATGAGAATGACGATTAGAAAATAGAGAGGGATAAATATCCTGCCAAAGTCTGGCGTGATTGGAGGTGGATAAGGAAAGTATATCTGAAGAAGGGAAATGGTTGAGGAATGAATCAAGGCGACCAGCAGAACGAGCTAAAGAATCGGCTGCGTCATTGCCATCAATTCCGGAATGACTGGGGACCCATAAAAAATCAAGTCGCGTTGGAAACCTTAGTTAATGAAAAGAGTTGTAGAGGCGAGTAAAACGGAAGATACGAAAAAGATAGAACTAGGCTTTTCGAGAAGTATAGGTAAACATCATTTGTGGTGAAGTAATTGAAATGATAAATATTACAGAAAAGGGGAACTTCCCCTCGTTCGATTAGAAATGCTCATAATAAATATTGAAAAAAGGATTTACCTAAGGACAATACGATACCAGCGAATAATAAATTCTGCGAGGAGGATTCTCTTGGGAATTCACGTGAATTCGGTTGGTCACAGTGCCATTACTATTAGTAATACCAGCTGTGGATGATAGATGTGTCTTGGTATTAAATTTGCTGGTATAGATTTCGTTCAGACGCGCATTTATCAGGGCGGCGTGTTTGTAACTCACACACATAAACGAAATAAATAATTATATCGTTTCCGAAGTCTATCGATGGTGAACGCGAATGGAAACCGAAAATTAATTGTGTTTACACATTTTCGACGCGTCGTCGCTATTATTTTATTATTCAAGGTTAAATTAATTCGGAAGCGTTTAGTTCAGATCGACTAATTTGAATGGCGTATAGCGTTTACGTTTGTATCTGCGTTCGTTTTTATTGTTCTGCGATCAATCGAAACTGCTGACCGTATTATTTACCTGAAGTAAATGGTCAACGGAGAGAGAGAGAGAGAGCTTTGTTGGCAGTCGATCTAAAGGTATAGTTCGTGTTATTAAGATTGCCGGAAAAACTCTCAATAACTGAATGTACTTCCAGCATGGTGGACAAGCGGCGGGGTGGTCTGTAAAACTTAATTGGATGTGGTATGACGTGCTCCGCAAGTTGAAGAAACAACTTATGCTAGGCAAGACCATAAGTAAAGCGTGTATATATTGGGCGTTATTCATTTAAGATAAAAAAAAAAAAAAAAAACTGTGTAGGACACGGTACCGGCTAGGAAGACAATGAACTAGTTCTCTTTCGCATAAAGATATGTACACATTGCGGATTTGCATAATCAGGTGAATTTCAAGGCGTGTGCAGAGGTCAATCTCATATTTGTGTTCTTCATTTGCTAATAGAATTATCGAGGAAAGGCTAATGTTTATGTCAACATTTTTTCTTTTCTTTTTTTAACGAAGGAATAGATAATAGATTTTAAATTAGAATTAACGCATATAGTGTTATCATCGATAATGAGACTTGAACTAAATCCTGTCATTGTCATCGTGGTTGAAATTTTTCTATCGTAATTATTTCATTGCAAAAACATCGAAAATTATATTTACCGTGATAGAGAACGTACACAGCTGACGTGATGAGAAAATCGTATACAGCGTGTCGTCTGCGTAGAAGAGACGAAAACTTCGATATTTTTAAGTGTGGTCGTGGTTAAGTCGCCGTGGTACATTTCGTTCGAAGTTGTCATTTTAAATCTCTGCTGTTACACTTCTTGTAATATTACTCTTCACTGGATGATGTGTACGGTACACCATTTAAGCTTGAAAAGTTAACGGAATTGCGCGATGATCGATTTTGAATTTAGGTCACACTGTTCAGTACTTTTTTCTTTCTTTCTTGAGATCACCAACTCTACTACCGCTATGAACAACTACGCTTCAAGGTACTAAAAGAAAGAAAACAAGGTAGATCTCTCAATGCGGTTACAAATTACGGAAAGGAAGGAGGCAATGATATAGTAACTGTGGAGGGTGAAGGAAGCGTAAGAATGAAGGATATAAGGTGTAGAAAAAGAGATAGGCATAGGAGCTGAAGATAGAAATATGAACGTTTAGCGGAGAGAGGGAAACACAAAAATGTAGTCGGCGTCACAAATTAAACTACTCGCATGATGGGATTGAAGGAGAGGTTGTTAGGGAAAAACGAAAAAGAGGTGAAGGGAGAAAATTATGGTCAAAGCAAAGGCGACAAACAGAATGAAGGAACGACTCAGATCCCCCTGGGCATATCAGTCTTTTAATACTCAAATTAACATAAATGAAAAAAAATGGAAATCGGAAAACACCCTATAATGAAATTACTTCAGTTAAGTATTTCAGCAATTTCGGTGCTGCGTGAGCAATGTATCGACTGTGGTAAGCTATATTAGATCCATTTACTCGATGCGCAGATATCCCTCTTTTTTGTAATAATTCAACGTATTCTGTTATGCTTTCTGTCGGTCCGATTAAAATACAACTGTCTGGTCCATTGCGACAAGCAATATCGACGTCTGGCGGAACTTCATTCTTCACCGTATTGTATCCTAAACCTTTATATTAAAAAAAAGAAAAAAACCATAAAATGTGAAAAAAAATTAATTTAAAAATTTTATGTACAATGTCAGCAATTTAAAAACTAATTAAATCATCATTTCCGGAAATAGTTTGTACATGTTTTCTCTTAGTGCTTCAAGAATATCTAAAATACCATATACAGATCAAGAAAAAACAAAAAAATTTAAAAATAACCGATATATAACATAATTGCTAAGTTTGCTCGAGCTTAACAGACCCATGTTAATATTTCCTTTATTAGATTTGCAAATATTCTGTGCACTTTTATAACTTTACGTACTACCTTAAATATTTCAACGCACATCTCCAAACGCTTGACCTGGAGAAAGCACATTATAACAGATCAAAATAAGTTGAACATCAAACTGAGGCAACTGTACTGGCTGTTGGGTAAGAGATCAATAGTATCTGACGCAACAAAAGACAGCAGTACGGACACCACAGAAGATGAAGAAAAGGAGAGGATAAAGGAAGAGTTATAGGGAGTAGGGGGACCTAATGACAAGAGCTGACTGTATAAAAGAGAGCGCTCATTACGAAGAGCAGGACATTCGAAGAAAATATGATCAGTTTCACATATACGAGGGGAGGATCACAATCGTGAAGAGAACAATCAGGAGAAGAGCGAGAGAAAAGGAGGAGAGAATGATTGATCCGGAGACGAATTAAGGAGACAACAGAATAGCGACGACCGAAAGGAATAGAATGGAACCAAGACAGGGAACGAGGAATTGGCTGAATGAAACGGTAATGAGAATGACGATTAGAAAATAGGGAGGGATAAATATCCTGCCAAAGTCTGGCGTGATTGGAGGTGGATAAGGAAAGTATATCTGAAGAAGGGAAATGGTTGAGGAATGAATCAAGGCGACCAGCAGAACGAGCCAAAGAATCGGCTGCATCGTTGCCATCAATTCCGGAATGACTGGGGACCCATAAAAAATCAATGAGAATCGAACGGGACGACTGCAAAGTGGAGGTAAGAGAACGAATTGAGAGAATAATATTATCAGAGGAATGTGAAGGAGGAGAGGATATGGCTTGAAGGACGCTCTTAGAGTCCGAAATAATGAGGAATTGGGAAAGATCGCTTAAAGAGGAAATATAAGAGATAGCCTGAAGGATGGCAATCGACTCGGCAGAAAAAATAGAGCAGAAGGAAGGAAGCCGGAAGGACTCAGAATGTCGAAGCGACGGAGCAGTAAACGCACCACCTACGCTGTCCTCGCTCTTGGAACCATCAGCAAAGATCAATACATGAGCAGGAAAAGAGGAATTCAACAAATGAAGAAATTCATTGTTGACTGCACCATGAGAGGAGGAATTGGCTCGAAGTGGGAGAGAGGAAAATTTGATAGGCTGCCATAGGCTATTGAAGTCATGAAAGAAGTACGGGAGAGTGTTGTGGGAAAGGACAATAGGAGAAAAATTAGAAAGACGGGTAGCAATGAGCGACATGATTGGGATTTTATGAGGAGAAAAACGCCAGCAGTTTTTGATATATAGATAGGAGGAAATAAGTTTGGACGAGGAGATGGGAAGCCGTTTAATTAAGAAGCGATACCCAAGCTGAGAACGGCGAATAAACAGTGGTTGGGGAACCGACTCTGATAGAACTGCAGGAATGGGGGAGGATTTCAAGGCTCCAATGCACAAACGGAGGCAAGAGTTCTGGATCGCATCAAGTTTAGTGAGGAGAGACTTGGAGGAATTACCGTAGATAAAGGAACAATAGTCGAGCTTGGACCGGATGATGGCTTTGAAAAGAATTAGAAGGATAAACGGATCGCCTCACCATCTGAGGGGAGAGAGAGATTTAAGGAGATTAAGTCTTTTAAGACAGGATTTATAGAGAAAATTAATGTGCTCATGGAATGTGAGGCGGCTATTTAAAAAAAGGCCAAGATAGCATATGGAATTGACAACGGGGATAGGAATGCCAGATACAGTGATGCGAGTTAGAGCTCGGTTAAAGGGTCGGAGAGAAAAAATGATACAAGACGACTTAGTAGGAGAAAGAGAGAGGTGAAGACGAGAAAGGGAATTATTAAGAATAGACAGGGAATTATTCAACTCATCAATAGCGACGGACAGATTGTCACAGGTGGTATAGACCAAAATGTCGTCAGCGAAGAGGAGGGAGGAAGAATAAATTGGAAGAGAAGCGATATCAAAAGAGTAGATATTGAAAAGTGTAGGACTCAGACAGGAACCCTGTGGGAGCCCACAATAAACGCATCTGGAGGAGGAAAGGGAGGAAGAAGAAATAAAGAGAGTTCTGTTCTGGAAGAGGTTGAGTATGAGAATGACGACGACGGGAGGGAGGTTAAGAGAAAAAATTTTGGAACCCAAAGCGGGAAGATGCACATCATCAAAGGCAGAAGAGACGTCCACAAAGGAGGCAATGGTGAATTTTTTTGTTAGGAAAGACTTTAGACATCTGAAAAGAAATAACTAATGCAGTCAACCGGCCCAAGCCCAGGGCGAAAACCAAACATATTAGGAGGAACTAGATTATTGTGTTCCAGCCACCACACGAGACGATTGTTAATCAAACCTTCAAAGAGTTTACGCAGGCAGGAAGCCAGGGAAATGAGACGCAAAGAACACTGATTTCTTTTAGGAATAGGAAGGACAATAAAGTCGTTCCAGGATGTTGGAGTAGAGCCAGAAAGGGGAAAAGAATTAAATATATGGAGAAGGAAAAGCAGCGCAGCAGGAGAGAGATTTTTAAGAATAAGGAACGAGAAACCGTCCCGGCCAGGAGCAGACAAGGTGGATTTATTAAGAATGGATGCAAGCTCCTCGTAACGGAAAGGAGAAAACAGGAAGTGAGGCTCAGAGTCTACAGGAAGAGAAGGAAGAACAGTTTCTTCAAAAGAGGGGACATAGGCGGGAGCAATAGAATCCAAGAAGGACTCCAGCTGGGTTTTGGAAGGGTGGAAGTGGCGAGGGCGTTCAGAAAAGGGTGATCTAAACGCCTTAGCCATTTTCCAGATCTGGGAGAAGGGTGTATCTCTGGAGAAGGAGGAACAGAAGGACTTCCAAGAATTCTTTTTGGCAGACTTAAGGATAAAACGAGCTTTTGCGTTAGCTTCTTTGTGGGCTAGGAAGTTGGACATAGAGGAATGAGAGCGGAAGGCTTTAAAGGTAGCAGAACTTTTTTGGAACGCTGCTTTACACTCTTCGTTCCACCAGAGTGAGGAGGCATACGAAGAAGAGCGACTGCGCGTGCTGGTAATAGGAGGAGAAGATGCGGAGAGAGCAGAATTTAGCGTTTGAGTGAAAAAATCGTAACGGAAGAATGGATTAGGAACATCAGAAAAAGAAGGGAGAGAGGAATCCACCAAGGAACGAAATTTAGCCCAATCAGTTTTAGAAAGAAGCCAACGGGGAGATTGAAGGGGCTTGAAAGACTTGGGAGGGAGCACATCATTAAGAGTGAGCAGAATGGGGACATGATCGCTGCCAAAAGTGCCGTCGAGAGTCCTCTAGGAGCATAAGAGACCAAGATTGGGAGAGGAAAAGGAGAGATCAACTGAACTAGAGGAAGAAGGTTGCTTGAAGAGGGTAGAAGACCGATCATTAAGTAGAAAAAGATCATGATTCAAGATAAGCTTTTTAAGAATCGAACCATTAGGATTATTCCCAGCGCAGCCCCAAAGAGGAGAGTGAGCACTCCAGTCGCCTCCAATGATGAATGGGCCAGACAACGATGAAAGAAATGAGATAAGAGGAAGATTAGAGAGGCTGGAGTTAGCAGGGTTATAAACGCAAGCAATATGTAAAGAATGCGGAAGAAGATTCAAAAGAGAAATGTGAACCATGTTAGGAAGATTGGGATAGGGAGGAGGAAGACAAGGGATATCGTGCGATAGGTAGGATAGATCGTATCTAATGAGAATGGCGACGCCACCGTAACCATCCACACGATCTGACCGAACTAAAGAATAGCCTTTGAAATGCAGAGACGAGGAGGATTTGAGCCAAGTTTCGGATAACAACGCCACATGGATATTATAGAGGTCTAATAAACCCTCTAAACTTAATTTGATAGCTTGTAAGCTATGGCAGTTCCACTGCAGGATGTTCAAAGCATGAGCACGCGACATGCTATCTAGGATATAAGAAAATTAGAATATTATAGAAAAAGAAGGGAGGGACGAGAGTAGCTATAAAAGAAGAAAGAAAGGTTAGTAAATAAGAAGCGAGCACATAGGTGCACCTCCAACTTGAGGAGGAGAAAGGAAGAACAAGGAAATTGAAGACGAAAGAAGTCCTGCCCACCACAATATGCGGGCCAATTTGCCGGACCTTTTCTATTCGTATCAATTTGGTATAATTCAAAGCGCAGAGAGGAGTATCTGCACGAACATGGCTGGCCACCAGTTTGTAGGTCTCCCCCCCCCCCCCTTAAGGGACAATTATACCTGAATATGAACAAATTAAATGACACGAGCACAGAAGCATGTCTAGTGTTCCTGAAGCGTAAGTAAGGCGTTATCCTTGGCTAACAGGGAGAAAAAGGGGGAGGGAGATAAAGACAAGGAGAAGGCAAAAATATGCCTTACGAGGAATGGACGTAATTGGATAAGAAAGAAGAAAGATTGTCAAGGAAAGAAGATGAGGCGGCTATGTTATGAGAAGCGAGGAGTTCCATGATTGCGACGGAAAGATTAGTGATATTAAATGGGGAGTAATTAGGGGAGGAATTAGGAAGCAAGCTGCGAGGAGCTAGAAAGTTTCTGGAAGGTAGCAAAGAATTCAGAAGAGGGGAATCTTCACGATTCAAGGCCCAACCAACAGATGGCGAACAGGTGTAGAGGGAGGGGATGGTGGGAAAGTGAGGAAGAGGCTTGGAATGCGATTTCGATTTAGGAGATTTATGAAAAGTGGGAGATTTAGGACGAGGAGGAGAAGACAATTTATTAGTTTTAGAAGAGGCTTGAGAGGAAGAAGAGGCTGCGGCACGATTAGCATAGGAAAAGGCTTGGGAGACGACACTAGAGAATTTATGTTTGGCGGCTTCTTGAAACGATATGTTTTCGAACGCCATGATTCTTTTAATATCCTTCTGTCTAAGCCACTCCGGGCAGACACGATCGGACGAGCTATGGCAACCTTTGCAGTTGCGACAAATAGGAGGCTCCTGGAGGTTGGGACATTCCGAAGAGGGATGTCTGGAAGTACAGTGTGAGCAAACGGGATGAGAGCTACGACAATGGCGCGCAATATGTCCAAAAAGGAATCATTTAGAGCACTGAGTGGGAGAACGGACACTGGGGGAAACGGGAAAACGGAGTTTGTAAATCGTTACAAACTCCGGAAGGAACGACTTAGCGAATTTAAGTTCGACACTCCTGGTGGGAATTTTTTTTCCATCAGAAGAGCGAAAGATGCAACGAACTGCAACTACGGGGATAGGGGGAAACAAGCCCCTCTTTAATTTCGTCTTCGGAAAAGGAAGGAAAAATTCCAGAGATAACGCCCATACTAAACAGAGCATTGGTGGGGATATACGCGGTAATATTGTTGGACTGAAAAAATGAAGAATTGTTCAGAAACTCATTCGCCGCAGAAGCAGAGGGAAACATAACCGAGATACGCCCCCTGCCCTGGGGAATGATATCCGAAAAGGAAGTTGAAATTTTACAGATGAGCCTAGCCAGAGCCAACGGGTGCAAATTCCCGATGTTCTCGTCTAGGGTGGAGTTTTCGACAAAAACTTTAAAGTGACCAGGATGATCAGAAGGAAAAACATTAATAAAATCTTTACTATTATTATTGTTATTATTGGTGGATAGAATGTTGTTGTTGTTGATGTTTTTATTACTATTATCATTATTATTATTATTATTATTATTGTTATTGTTGTTGGTATTATTATTATTATTATTGTTATTATTACTACTACTAGCGATATTAAAGTTTTCGACTGCCTTGATCGCGCAGCTGTTATTATTTGTATTAGAGAGGTTGGGCAAGTCAGGTTGCGAAAGCCGCAGATCCTTGTTAGGTAGAATCGTTGTTGGCGAAAGAGGGCTGGATGGCTTACGCTTTCCGGCAGCGTCAACCTCCATTAGATTCAGCGACAAGTTCGCTTTGTTAGTTTTTGAATCTTTGAAGGAGGCCGCAGGGCGGCCCCCACTAGACGAGCTCATCGGTCGATCAAATCAAATTAAAATATATGTAAAATTAGGAAAAAGAGAAAAAAAAAAAAAAAGGAAAATAAATCGCTGTACAAATCGAAATAAATAACAGTAATCTAAGAATTCGTAGAGCGTCTAAATAATAGTGAAATACGACAACGAAGAGATAATAAATGGAACGATCTCACCGGTCTGTCGAAACAACTGATTATCGAGCTGATAACGCGATAACGAGAACGCGAGCGCACACGAGATAAACACTTTCGTTAAACAATTGTTGTAAAGGCTTACTATTTTATTAAACAAGAATAAAATTTTAATTAAAACATGAGTTTTCCAAATTGTCTGTGATTACGCGCTTATGAATACTCATCAATGCCAGTTGATTAAAAAGTTTCAAAGCTCCAGGGGGACAGCTGCCCCTCCCTGCCCCTCGTTGGCGACGCCCATGCCTGTATGCGAGATAACGTTAATAAAAAGCTGCTGAGTGTTAGAAATTTATATTGTTTGCATTTGTTACTTTCTATATTAAAAAATAAAGATAAATTTGGTATAAAGACTTGCAGGGGAAAAACTAGGTCGACTGATAAAGAAAAAGCGTACGTACCATTTGTTAATAAATCTCATGTAAGAATGCAGGCGAGATATATAGGCTCGAAATTATTTAATTATTAAAGTTTTCGACTGCTTTGATCGCGCAGCTGTTATTATTTGTATTAGAGAGGTTGGGCAAGTCAGGTTGCGAAAGCCGCTGATCCTTGTTAGGTAGAATCGTTGTTGGCGAAAGCGGGCTGGATGGCTTACACTTTCCGGCAGCGTCAACCTCCATTAGATTCAGCGACATGTTCGCTTTGTTAGTTTTTGAATCTTTGGAGGAGGCCGCAGGTCGGCCCCCACTAGACGAGCTCATCGGTCGATCAAATCAAATTAAAATATACGTAAAATTAGGAAAAAGAGAAAAAAAAAAAAGGAAAATAAATCGCTATACAAATCGGAATATATAACAGTAATCTAAGAATTCGTAGAGCGTTTAAATAATATTGAAATACGACAACGAAGAGATAATAAATGAAACGATCTCACCGGTCTGCCGAAACAACTGATTATCGAGCTGATTCGCCGTATTTAAAAAATTAAAAACGATCGACTCTACGTCATTTAAAATGTAACATACTTGTAACTGCATTGAATTTGCTTCTGATACATATTCCTTATATTATCATTCTTTTTTATTCGTATCTAGCAAGTTTATTTGGGGATACGCTTATTGAAGTTTTTTCTGTTATCTATAATTTTAATTATATATTTAATTCCTTGACGAATCAACCCTGGATTCAAAGAAATATCGAAAAAGACAAACAAAGGCGCAAACATTTTTAAACATAAACACATTTATGTTAATACTGGGCGAGAAATATATACGATATTACAAATTAAAAATTAAATATCTTTGTTTTGAATTTAATATTATGTAAATGTAAATTATGGTAATCTTTAAATTAACTCACAAAATGTTCAGTACATGAAACATCCTGCCTGGCTAACCTGTTTTTTTTTCTTTTAGTTTGTTTAGAAAGATTTTCAATCTTCAAAACACTGGACTAGTATTATTTTCGTACAAATTTTAATAAAGCCAATAAGGAAGAAGCTTTCAAACCTTGAATTTGTTTCAATATTCCCGATAAATGCACTGCGGGAAATTTTATTTTTAAAAAAATGGATGATCTTTTTCTGTATATAAATAGTCAAAGACAAAACATTTCAAGTACCTTCTTCTCCACTGTTTATTAACCGATTTTCTTGTGTTTTTTTTTCTGTTTAGTAACTATTGATGATCTTTAGAGCTATCAGTACACAAAATTTTGGAAACAGCTATACTTTTTGTTTCGTATTTAAATAAAAAAGTAATACAAAAAGTAAAAAAGGAAATTGCTGCCGCCAGTAAATCTGTTCTTATGGAAATGTTTTAATTTTTCTTAATAATCATCATTATAAGCTTTTTTAAAGTGTATTAAATCTTAAGGTGTCATTTAATTTTTAAATTGAAGGTACATATAAAAGTATATGTTCTCAGATATATAATGAACGAATGTATAAGAGTGGGAAAAAAATTTTGGAAATATACAAATTCATGTATATTTTTCTAAAATTTTTAATGATAATTATGGTCGAATTTGGACCATTGGGGCACGCTAGTATTTATAAACACGTGACTGAATTGGCAAACTGTAAATATATGAGATACATCTACATTGCAAGATGATTTAATCAACCCAGAATAACACTTCTACTGAATAGCATCGACTCATCAAATTAAATGACGAATTAAAATCACGGTTTTTATAACTTTTTCTTATTTACCTGAAATTGCGTAAAAGCAAGAATGTATAAATTGATATATTCCCCGTTTTTAGAATTAACTTAAAAATATTAATGACTTAGTAATTATATAATGATTCATTAACCTTAGTGTAGTGAACATTGACGTCCCAAGTCCGAGTAAAAACAGTCAGTGAAAGTTTTTATACATATAATAATTGAAAGTTTTTAGAATATTTATTAATTAATAAACTGGCGTACCTTGGCGGATGGTTTTCACAAAATTAAAAATGCAGTATCGCGAATTTTTTTTTATTTTCTAGCTACTAATGCTTAATTAGTAACCTACATGTTTATGGCGGGTGTAGGGGTATCACATTTTTTTATAATCTTTTTATACCTTCCTGGGGAGTCGCATCGTTTCGGCCGCAGCACGATTCGCTCCTTACATTTCGACTTCGTTCTTTTTCCAAGTAGACCTAGTTTAGGTGCGTTCTTAATATTTTTTACTTCTATAATTATCATATTTAAGGCGTAATGAATCAAAAAAACACCCGTGAAATTAGTAATTAATTTGTTTAGAAAATAAACCAGCTGTTTTCAACGCTTCTTTTGCGTTCGTATATCGCAAAAAGAATTATTTTCGGTTATTGAGATTCTTATATAGATTAGTTTTTTTTTTTTTTTGGGCGCGCCAGCGGCATTGGCCCAACGACAACAGAAATTAGAGAAAGGGTTAAATAAAGAGGCGATTAGAAATAGAACTTAGGAAAGATTGGAGTACAGGGATTATATCTGGAGATGGAAAGGAAAGGACAAAGGAAGAATTATACGGAGCAGGAAGACCAAGTGCGAAGATTTTGGAGTACAAAACAGAGCGCTTGGAATCAAGGGCAGAACATTCAAAGAAGATGTGTTTTTTTTTGTTTTTTTTTTCTACCCCGGGCGCGCCAGCGGCCTTGACCCAACAACATGAAAAATTAAGAGTTATAACTAAATAGCCAAGCGGTCAGAAATGAAAAAGACAAAGGACAGCAGCAATGGAATAACTGAAGGCAATGGGAAGGAAAGAATATAGGTAGCGTTAAAAGGAGTAGAAAGACCCAAAACTAGAAGTTGGGCGTAAAGAAAGGAGCGTTCGTTAGAGAGTGTAGAACATTTGAATAGGATGTGATTTGAATCACAAACACAAGAAGGCTCAGAAGCGTGAAGAGAGCAGAAAGGAAAAGGGGAAGAAGATGTGGTTTGCATCACATATGAGAGGAGAGATGGAATTATGAAGGGGACAATCGGGAGAAGAGGACAGGGAAAAACGAAAACGTGAAGAGGGTAGAAGGGAGTGATTAATACGCAGTCTGATTAAAGAAATGATCGTGAAGCGTAGATAAGAATAGGATTGAAACCACGGCTGAGAAGAGGGAACCGGCTGAATTTGAAGATAATGAGAGGCAGGAGAATTAGCCTCGTGGGACCCTTTATAGTTATTTCAAAAAAAAAAATAAAAAATTGAAAACTCATGTTTTTATACTTCCATTTTACCATTTTGTTACAACTATTTTTATGCTTGTTGCTACTTTCTTTTACTGCGCAAACGAAATATGTATAAAGTTTCAGTGTAGTTTATTCATTTTCATTTTTTCTGAAAGATGTATACATTTACTTGCGGTTAAAGTTACAGTCATTAGAACAGACTTGAAAATAAAGTCCGCAACAAGCACATGGACTAACGTTAAATTTCTCAACTCGCTTGTGCGCATACCAGGAGACAAATTTACCTGCAGGAAACCCTCTAAAAATTTATTATTAGTGAAAAAACACATTGAAAACGGCAAGAATTATTCAGTTTACCTTATATTTATGCTGAATTTACGGCTGTTTAATATTTTTCTCTTTTCTCTCGTGAATATTTTTTATTTAAAGGGTTTTATTTTCCCTTTTCTTTTCCATAAATACACTCATCTACTACATTTTCTTCCAACTAAATTTTTATCTACAACCTACCACACTTTCTCGGTGAAGCAATAAAAACTATATTTTTATATTTATATAGCTTTATTAAAAATTTATCAAAACATGTATTGCAGAAAAGTGATAATACAAAAAATTGACATAAACAGTTATAACTCAAATAAACAGAAGTACACATTTATATAGATTTATCGCAAGAAAATAAGGAGAAATAAAAGTTAAATTCTTAAACATTTAAAGATAAAGGTTGAAAATAATTCAACGGCAAGAATAACTGAAGTAGAAGAAAATGGAAATTCTATATTCCAATAAATAGTTACTAACAAACAAGTATAACAAATAATTAACAGATTACACAAAGCCCCACGATGGGATGGTATTAGAGCTTCGGATATTAAAAATAAATATAGATTTGCCCCCCTACTTACAAAGATAATTAACGGTTCAATTCAAGAAGGTAGCATACCTGACGGACTAAAAACTGGTGTTATTAGACCGATATATAAAAACGGCTTAGTGCTTGTGACAATTATAGACCAATTACTATAATCTCGGTTTTAGCAAAAATTCTGGAACAATACGTTGCGTTTCATTTAAGAAATTATTTGGAGAGAAACGAGTTGCTGCATAATATGCAATTTGGTTTTAGAGAAGGAAAATCAACTGTCTCTTTGTTAAGAGTATTAACAAACAGGATAAATAAAGGGATTGGCAAACGGCAAACAATTTATTATAATTTTTATAGACATTAGTAAAGCATTCGATGCTGTAAACCATCAAATATTGTTGCGAAATATGAAAGAAATGGGAATCACAGGTAAGCAAAATAAATGGTTTGAAAGTTATTTGTATAATAGGAAAACCGTAGTAAAAATCGATGAAGAATTAAGTAGAGAAGAATTTACATTAACAGGGGTGGGACAAGGAACTATTTTAGCTCCGTTGCTATTTTTGATCTATACCAACTCCCTTCATAAATTTGTTAAAAATTCGACAGTCTTTGCTTATGCGGACGATACAGCACTCGTTATCGAGCACCGCGACATCCATGAGGCCGAAAAACTCTTGCAAGAGGATGTAAATAGTATGTGTAAGTGGGCGCATGATAAACATCTGACTATTAATATAAAAAAATCGAAGGCTTTGTACATAAGAACGTCCAGTAGATATAGAACATATAAGCCATCTATCACAGTGCATAACAATAATTGCTTACATAATTACTTGATTTCTACTTCGCACTGTGGTTGCACACAACTGGAAACGACAGAAGAGGTTAAATACTTAGGATTAATTATTGACAGGACATTATCGTGGGACAAGCATGTTATAAATTTATCTAATAAAATCAGGCAAATGATACCGGCACTTTATAAATTGGCTCTCTCAATACCATATGGTAGTCTGCGTGTATACTATAATGCTATAGTATTGTCCAGAATCATGTATGGGATATCAATTTGGGGTGAAGCAAAACGGACGATAATCAAAAAGATTAGTAGTCAACAAAAGAAATGCTTAAAAGTAATATTACCTAATAATGATCAGGTTTAATATTAGCTGGCGGAGAGAGAAAAATGAAATGTCTCAAAGGATGTACTACTTTTATCACCGATTACTTGAATATACGACACCACAAATATATATCAATAGCTACAATGACAAGAAGTAGGACAACGAGGAGTAATAGGGAGGTATATTTTATTCGACCGAGAGGCATAAATAGAGGAAGATTGATAATACTGATGAAATAGTTCTAATTAAGCTTCTAGAACGAATCTCAGAAGATATTATGCAAAAAGAAATAGGAACTTGGAAATTATTAATTAGGCAATGGTTGATTGAAACACTGAGTGACATTAGAGTAGATAAACTGGGAACTGGCTGTGGAATCGACCATTCCGATATATATTTGTCGAACATGTGGTTATGAAATTGAATAACGATAAGTATTTTTTTTTTTGTTTTCATCTATTTTAGTCTTGTTTTAATATTATTATTATTCTATTTTTAGTTTTTATAGTTTTCTCACTAATTGTAAGTACGAAAATTAATAGTATAAGTAAAGAACTATTGTAACACACATTTTTCTTGAATAAACGATGATAAGCGTGTTGGGCACCCGCAGACGGGCAGTATGCCTTGCGGGACCCACAACTTATTTCTTAAATTTAAAAAAAAAAAAAAAAAAAATCACAGAAAGCATCACAAGGAGTAGAAATACCAAGTTTTAAAAAAAGAAGAATAGAATGACGATTGTTTTGTAGAAAGGGACGAGATATCTGCTCTGCATTTGATAATGTGCATCTTCCATCTCTGGGCTCCAAACTCATCTCTCTTAATTTACCTCCCATTTTTATCACTCTAATACTCAACCTTTTTCAACATTGAACACTTTATCTATCTTCTCCTTCTCTTTTCACCTTCAGATGCGTCTACCATGGGCTTCCTCAGGGTCAATCTTTTTAATATTTACTCCTTCGATATTGCTTTTCTTCCTGTTCCTTCTTTCGCTCTCCTTTTTGCTGACTCCGCTTCAGATGATCTGTCCTTCGCTACCAACTAGTTAAATCATTCATTGTCCCTTCTTAGCAATGCTCTCTCTTCTCTTCAACTCTCTCTTTCCCCGTCCAAGTCTTCCTGCATAATGTTTGCTCGCCGCCCCTTTAACCGTGCTCCTATAAACATCAGTGTATTTGGTATTCCTATTCCCACTGTTAATTTCATATGTTACCTAGGTCTCTTCTTAAATAGTCGCCTTACATTTCATGAACATATTAATTAAATCTATAATTCCTCGATCAAAAGATTCTAAATCTCCTCAAATGTTTATCTCCGTTCAGATGGGGTGGCGACCTCTGTATTCTTTTAATTCTATACAAATCAATTATTTGGTCCCAAGTCGACTATTGCTCCTTCATTTAAGGCAATGTATTGGCGCTTTAAAATCTTCTCCTATTCCTATGATTCTATCTGAATCTGCCACTCAACCTCTATCCATTTGTCGTTCACTCCTCAGTTATCTTTTTTTAATAAAACGGCTCCCCACTTCTTCATCCAATCTTATCTATCATTTATAGATGCTCGTGTTTCCAATTTTTCTCCCTACGTTTTCTCTTATAACAGTCTTCCTTACTTTTCTTATGATTTTAATAGCATATGGCACCTCTTCAATTACTCCTTCCTCCCGATCCGAGCTAATTCTTTCTCTCACAATGTAATCAATTTCGAATTCCCTCAACTGCTGGATTCTTCTTTTCCTACCCATGTCTTAATCTTCACGGATGGCTCCAAGAGTGAAGATGGCTTGGTGGTGCGTATATACGTCTTCTACGTCCATGCACTATGACTCTTTCAGACCTCCTTCTTTCTGCTCTATCTTCTCTGTCGAATCTATCTCAATTCTTCGTGCCATTCATTTTATATCCTCCACAAATAAGGTTCACAAATTCCTCTTCAAGTTGCTGAATGACCTCTTTACAGTATATGTTGTGCACGGTAAAGCGACCATTTCAGGGAAAGGAGACTTTTCTTTTCTTTACGACTTCGACAATACTCAGCTTAGCTTGGTTCGTCTTGTCCCTGCCACAATTTTTTTCCTGAATTCGATTTCGTTTTTCATGTTTGGTAAATCGTAGAAATTTAAGAAGGATGCACAAGCTTTCTTAAGATTTTCCATGGGCATGTCCTGCATTTGCGCCGGGTGTAATTTAGACGGCATATTTTGGGCATTATTTATAACAGAAATTTGATTTCAAAAGCGCAGCTTAATTTTATCTTCGTTTAAGGGAGATTTTAAATCATTTACAAAACGCGTGTATTTTTAAAATTTTTGTAACATTGTCCTTCATGTTTGCTTTTTGTTTTACACTTGTCTCTAGTTATGTTCACGATAATGTATTTACACAGTAAATTTGAATAATCTTGTTTATCCGATTTCCATCGTCGATCATTGTCAGATATTAAATCTACCTTGTTCAGTAAATTTTCTGCTAAATGACGGACATCAGTCGCATCTGGGAAAACTCCAGCAATGCCACTAATCACAGCTTCTTCACCAGGTTCGCAACGGGCCAATCGGCGTCCAGCATTCAAGGCTATTTCCATTATTAAATATATTTTCTGGAGTCATATTCCAGTCTGCAAGTAAAAATACCCGTTAAAAACAACTCATATACACGAACACATAAATGTGAGTATAACTTTACTTTTATAAAAGATTTATCTGTATTAATCGAAATTAAAAAGAATTTTTGATACCTCGAATACAGTAAAATATTCTATTACGTAAAAATTAGAGAAAGGTGTGCACAAGTGTATACAGAAAATTGCTTTTAATTGGGGTTTGCATTTGTTTTTAAAATTTGCCCTCTCCCCGCAGATCTGTTAACCTTAAAACACACAGTTTAAACGCAAAAAAATAAAAATTAATTATTTTGTTTTCAACTGTCTAAGTCAATTTATAATTTAAAATATTCCGTTTATCTACATTTAAATGTAAATGTATGTAGGAGCGTCATCAGTCGGTTAGCTGAATTGTATGAAAATAAGTTCTCACCGATTTTTATAAATATAAAGTCTAATTTTCGTTTCACTTACAATTTATATAAATAGAATATAAATTGTAAGTGAAACGAAAATTAAATAAATGAGACTTTTAAGAATTTATTATAATTTCAAAAATACACTTGAGTGACAATGAATATATTTATGTTAATTACTAGCGTAATTCTATTGTTCAACTGTATTATATGACGCAAGGGACGTCGGCTGGTGTATCATCTTCTGTAATATCTGCAGCACTTTTAATTTCGCGTATGTAGGTGGAAAGGAAGGTTTCATTGTTTGTGAGTACAATGTAATTTGGATGATCGGGATTTGTTTCGACTTTGAGACTATATCGGATAGCAGTTAATTTCCTCCGAGTGCTTAAAGGCGGTTCACCGCATAAGAGCTGCATGTTAGTTATTCGGCTTGTCGGAAAAGCATGCAGACTTATTCGGATCCCAGCATTATGTACTGGGTCAAGTATTTGGAGGCAAGTCTCCGACGCCGACAGATATGCCAGGCTACCGTATTCAAGCTTGGCTCGGACAAGAACCTTGTACAGCTACAGTATCCTCTAGGGGCCAGGGCCGAAGGCCCTATTTCGGAGAATTTTCAGTATGTTCATTCTTTGGTGCGTTTCATGTCGAAGTTGCCTCAGATGTGCCGTCCACTTGAGACGATGATCGAAAGTAACTCCAAGGAAGGTGTGTTGGTCGATTTTGGGTAGAAAGTTTCTATTTAGCCGGAGCTGTAAAGCTTGAGATTTTTTTTCCCTGATGAAGATCATATATTTGGTTTTTGTTGGTGAGAACTCCAATCCTACCGTGTTACTCCATGACTCGATGTTGTGAAGCGTTTTCTGGAGAAGAGATTGCCTGCATGCGTGGTCGTTGGTGGTTAACGAGATGTTTAGGTCGTCTGCAAATAGTCTACATTTGATTCGTCGTGGTATTACTTTTTCTATCGTGTTAATAGCCATTAGAAAACATAGGATGCTCAGGACTCCTCCCTGAGGCAATCCATTTTCGATGGTGGCTGTATCAGAGAGTGTGGTGTCTATACGGACCTTAATAGTTCGATTCGATAAGTAGTTTTGCTATGAAGGTAAGCGATCTTCCGTTTATACCTGCGGAATGGAATTGTTGTAGCACATAATGACGCCAGGTGCGGTCGTACGCCTTTGTGATATCGAAGAATACGGAATACAGGTTCTTTTTATTAGTAAATACGTCGTGTATGTCATTTGCTAAACCGACAATTTGGTCTTGAGTAGGTCTGTTTCTGCGAAAACCACGTTGTGCTGACGAAATTATTTTGTCGAGAGCTGTCATTAATCTGTTGGCGATCATTTTTTCGAGAATTTTACGAAGTATACAAGTTAGAGCTATAGGTCTATACGAATCCGTCTGCAATTTGTTTTTTCCTGCTTTCAGGATTGGGATTAAAATGGCGGCGGACCATATATGTGGAAAGGAACCAGCGGTCCACAATCGGTTATAAATTGCAAGTAACTTTTTTTCTGATGCAGCACTCAACTGTGTCTTGAATAGCAGCGGTATGTTGTCCGGACCCGGAGATTTATTTTTTCGGAAGGCTTTTAGGACCTTTTGTAGCTCTGGAAGCGTGTAACTGTGATTGTACCACTCTTCATTGCTATCATGTATGATGACAGGCTGCGTTGATTCGGTTTGGGACTTGAAGGTTTGGAATTCGTCAGAAAATTGCGATGTCGCAGAAGTTGAAGCAAAGTGTAAAGCAAAGATGTTGGCTATTTCGTCTTGTTGTTGGTGTAATTTTCCATCATGGTAAATTTCTCTAATGGCAGCTGAGGTATTTGAACCACCATTTAGTGCTTTAACTTTTTTCCACATTTCTGATGGGTTTTCTGAGTGTTCGATGCTATTTGTAAATTTTTCCCAGCTCTCTTTCTTTTTTTGGCGGATTTTATGTCGAGCTTCAGCTTTGCGTTTTCGAAATTCGATTATGTCTTCGAAAATACTCAACTGAGTAGCAGCTGCAGACAAGTAACAGAAATATTTTGTGTATGTGGTAGTTCTCTGCGTGCGTGCTTAAACTTAGAATGGTGACAGGATGAAAACATAGTGCCGTCAACCAAGAAAATATGTGCGTAATGGTGTTTGTACAATAAGCAAATGAGTAATCTAATTATTATGTGCTATAAATATAAATATACGTAATAGTGAATTAGACCACGCCGCTTGAAGCAATCAATGTCACGGGTCCACGGTTGAATTAAGAATTTGAGGTCATGAACTTTTTAGAGTGAATTTCTGGCGCATTGCTCTTTCGGCAAATTCAAAAAAGGCAACATGATTATTCTCGTGCAGAACGATTGGTTTAGGATACTGGTCTATCTTGAAGGTCTCACGCAGAGAAGAGAAGGCGGGACACTCAAAAATGAATGTTTTAAATCATCAATTGCATCACAGGAGCATAAAGTACGCTCCGGAGCACCAGCAAGTTTAAACCTAAACAAGTAGGATTGAAACAAACCGTGCCCAGAATGCACCTGCGAATTGAAATAATTTATTTTCATACATTTAATTTTTAGTCTTAAGGACACGTCCGGCAAGAAACCATATGTTTTCCTGCCGGTAGCATCCCTATCCCACCTCTCCTGCCAAGAATGGACTATCAGTTCCTTGACATGTTTTTTTGAAAATTTTATTATTAATGTTGGTGGTAGTAGCAAGGAAGACATTATCTAAAAGCTTTAGCGATCTTATGAAAGAAACCTCACTAACGAGCCTATGCTCACTAACCATAGCCCTACCTACTAGATATAAATCCAGCGGGAGAACCCCAAAGATCACACAAGCTGCAGATGTTGGCGAGATTTTATACAGGGAAGAAATCCATAATAAGAACTTTCGCTGCTGCTTGTTGATACGATTTAGGATTCTACGATTGACGTACGTCGCAGCGCCATACCCATACAAAGACTGTATAAGGCCCTTGTATAGAATGAGCGGTTCTTTGAAAGTCAATCCCCAAGCATTAGGTTGTAATCGGACAAGTTTGTTTTTATCACATTTGCCAGTTATCACATAATAATGAGGGAGAAATGTTAATTTGTCATCTAAAATAACTCCCAGATATTTAAGACGTTATATATAAGTAATTGTCGACCCTGAAATGAGCGAAAGTGCAACAATCTGATCAACAATGCTACGATCACCGAACACAGAGAAACTGCACTTCATAATGGAGAAAGTTAAGCCAAGATCACCAACAACCCCCTTCAAAATCTAGAAACAGTTGTCATTTGTTCAAATGGATAATCTTTATGGATTTCGAAGGTCAAGCACAAGTCATCTGCATATGAGATTAACTCGCACTTGTTACGAATTATGCCACAGAATTCCTCGACCGTGCGATGAACTAGTGTGTATAGTAGATTCCATAGAGTAGGACCTAAGACAGATCCCAGTGGAACACCACAAGTAGCTTTCCTGTAACAGAGGGTGGTGCTAAGTTCGAGGCTCGCAAGCCTACCAGAAAAGTAATTTATAATTAGATTAATTAAATATGAATTAAAGTTATTCTTCTTTAAGATGTCAACAATTCCGGATCATTTGCAGTTATCAAAAGCTCCTTTGATGTCATAGGAAATGACAACCGCAGACCCGCTAGTGCAGACTGAAGATTTAATTTTAAATGCTAATGCATGTACTGCACCCTACGAAGAAAATCCAGCGCGGAAACCAAATTGATTACGGTGGAGCAGGCCTTACAGGACACCTCATTCACTAGTAATCTGTGAATGACCTTTTCAAATACTTTACCGATTGAGTTTAACAATGAGATAGGTCGATCGCTGCTAACAAAGGAAGGATCTTTACCAGGCTTGGAAAGCAGCTTGATATTAGCAACATTCCAACACTGGGGAAAAGTTTGTAGGGCTATGCATTTTGAAAATAATATAAGAAAGAGACGGGAAAAGCTTCTATTTAAAAATTTTACAACTCTGTTATTAATTTTATCCGAAGGAGGAGCTTTTTTATTTTTAAAATTTTCAATAATACCATCCACTGAAACTAAAATGATACTGGTGGGTGAGACATTATCAGAACGCACGTAAAGTAAAGTTTTATCTGTTTTATTTTGAAAAAAAATGATCCAAAATCAGCCTACACTTGTCGGCATCAGAACTAAGCACTTGCTGGTTAGACCGTATGTCAGGGATAACCAGCCCCACTCTATCCTTCACCAACATTTTATAAGGTCTCCCCCAGGCAGGACTTCAATTGACAAGATTCTTCCTAGCAATTTCTTTTTTATATTGAATATTCAATTCAGTTAAAATATTATCCAAGAGAAATAAATTGAAATGGTTTTTATTACACTTAGATTTCTTTTTGCTGGCAGAATTAATTTTATCCGTAATATTTTGCAATTTGTAATTCCACAAATCACTAGAAGGAGACTTGTTTATAAACAGACTCCTGCCAATAACGGGAGAAATGTAGGAATTAAATTTATTGACACTTTTATCCAGGGCCAGCCCATGAGTACATTTTTGAACATTTTCAATGAAAGTATTTATATAATTATTATTTAAATTTTCAGCAAAATTATTAATACTCAGCTTTGCATATACCCTGGGAGTGGTAATGGCAAATTTAAAATTGAGGTCAAAAATTATATTTTTATGGAAAGTTAAATCAGAATTTTGCAGTTGAAAATTTGATCGCGAAGTCAATTTTGTCGAGACGAGCAGGTAATCTATGATACTACTCCCGTTGTAGTTCACAAAAGTAGGAGTTTTATTGTTTTTAATGGTGAGATTGTTGGAATAAATTAGATCAATTAATAATAGAGAATCTTTAGAGTACCCAATACGGGACTCCATTATTGGTAAACATATGTTAAGGTCTCCAACAACAACGGGCAGGAGGTGAGGATAAGATTTAATTGCAATATCGATTGAATTAATTGGGATGGGTGTAATTTAGACAGCGCAAGTGATGTAGTGTTTTCCTCGGCAAACTGCCCTTGCAGAGAAGTAATAATTGAGTCTAACTATAGTATAATCATAAACCACTTCCAGAACTCTAGAGGGCTTCCTGCTGGCTGATTGTTTGCGTATCGTTTTCTTTTAACAATACGCGGCATTGATGTCGTGTCCTCTTTGATCCCAAGCTCTTTTGCAATAGCAGTGGCATCTCCAATAATTTGATCCGTGACGTTTTCGGGATCTTTACGGTGGCTTTTCAGCAAATCTAAAAAATGTTTAATATGCCGTGCTGCCTTGACAATATCCAATGTTATAGACTGAATGACATTTTTTATCATAGCTGAATAATTGCTTTTTTTTTTTTTTTTTGTTATTATTATTTAATGGGCACGTTAGCACTGGACATTCACCCAACACAGAAGATTAGAAGAATAGAAAGACATACAGAGCGACAGGTTATATCAAGAAACGATGAGAGACAGAAGAAATGAAGGCGGCTAACAGAGGAACAACAGAAGCAGATAGAAAAGCGAGAATGTAGAGAGGAGTAGGGAGGCCAAGGCTAAGCAAATTGGAATAAAAGTAGGTGGTTTGCGTCATAGATGATATTTAAAGTAGGAGGGCGGAAACAAGAAGCCGGGAGCAGACTATGATTAAAACGAAGGCGAACGATGGAAGAAGTGACACTGGGAAAATTGTTAAACCAAGGGGAAGTGTATGAGGAAGGCTGTAAGGCAAGGTAAAAGAAGTCAGGGTTGGAGAAAATCCGTAAAAAGTCTGATGGTTTTTTGCTTTTTGCGCCATCTTGTTCCAAAAGAGATTGGAAATGTTTAGAGTATTAACTTCCTTCTCAAAACTGATTCCCGAAAAAAATGCTATTATTTCTTTGATTGTTCCTATTGCGTTTCTAATTGCAAGTAGAATATTTAGATCATTTATTACGAAATTGAGTTTATGTGAAAAACAACGAAAGAATAGAGTTTTGGTATATATTTTGTGCAAGATTAATAGTACACCATCGCTTTTTCCGAACATTTTCGAGTAGCTATCGAATCCCCATCGCCGTCGAATGCCCATCGCTGTCGAATCCCAATCCAAGGCATTTATTTTGATTAAGTTCTTCTTCAGGCAAAAGGTCATCAATGACTTTTGCAATAGAATTTGTGTCTAAACATTTTAGCTCAACAAATCGTATAAATACCTCGTGGACTTCACTCTTCTCGTCTTGCTCTTTTCTAGAATTATCAACTATTCTGTCGGCCAGTACATTATATGACTCTAATTTTTTTTTTTTACTTTCCTCACAATATCGGCCTTATAATAATTTCATTTTATATATCAACAGATCTATAGCTTGAATTTGTTTTCCCATGTTCAAAGTGTATCTTCAAGTCTACATAACCCGCGTCAAATCGTAGCTTTTATAAGCGTTAATTTGCTTTGCCGCGCTAAGTCGGCGGAACCATAAAATGTAATGCATTATATACTCAACTTAATAACTTTTCTGTTTTCCTCAATAGCGCCCTGCGAATATTTATTGGGGTGTACATCCACTACCAAACTTCCAAAAAATAATCTAGCAGCTTCATTCTATATGCATTTTGCATTGCTCGTGTACATCCTTAAATCCGCAAAATGGATTCCTTATGAATGATCCCAATACCCTTCTAACGGAACTTGGATTTAGAGGAAATAAAGTACAATATTTGCAAAAGACGTTTTTTTTTTTGTAGTTTGGGGTATACCAACCATGTCAAATACGTCCGCAATCATGAACAATTAAATTTCCTCTTCAGGTGCTTTGCGTCTTGGACAAAGTCATTTGTCTCGGAAGGCGTCCGATATTTTTTAAGCAATTCTTTCTTTCCGATCGATAACGTCGACACTCAATTAACTTTACATCAGAGATGTTTTTCTTCTCAAAGGTATGCATTTTTTTATACTCTTCCAGTAAATTGTATAAAAGCGTTTCTTCGTCCTTAATATATGGGAGCACTATTAAGCCGCTCACACCTGCCCCTTGGCGACGCCCTAGCATATATGTAAATATCCTACCACACGATTCTTCAACAGGTGGATATACAAATAGGACATTGTTTCATTTCATTTATAGTTTTCCTTTGACTATAGCGGCAAATTTTGGGAAATCCGAAAATGACAATTTATTTACCTGTAAGTACAGATTGCATTCAAACAATGTATAAAATACATACACATAAACCATATGTAAGTTCAAAATTTGTTCTTGGTGATAATGTACAAATACCTGTTCAGCAACGAAATATTATTACTTTAAAGTCTGAAAGTTACTTGGTTTCACAAGACACACTTTAGTAGATTTTTCAGTGAATGGTCTCCGTTATTTCTATTCACAGAGCTGGTATGAAATTAATCAGAGTACTGTACAATGTACGTATCAACCTGGAATTAAGACTTTTGTACATTAATAATGTTCGAAGAATATCAAATCAGACTGCAACTGTAACACATGTGTTCTAAATATGGAAGAATTATACATGTACACACAACAAATTACTGATACGTTATCACAGTCATTATCAACTACTCCACCCAAATAATTGGAATTTAAGTTATTCCTTTACACTACATATTTGGTTTTATGGAAGATTATAGACGTGCGACCATTCACACAACTTAAAAACTAGTACTTTTTTTAAATTTTTATTTTTTTAAATTCTCCTCCTCACCTTATTTATATGCGCCATTTGTAACTGCTAAGGTCATTACAGCACATATATGGAGTTAACTTAGATGTGTTCGGTCAAACCACTCGTTCTCACAAAGGCTATAACCCTTGTGATGTTAATTGTAGTATTTTCCAGACAATCCTGTATGTTACTAGGTGGGCTATGTTGCGTCCTGAACGTGACGAACTTGGGCACGTGGAAATAATGTGTGGAACTGTCGGTATACCAGCCTGGCCGCAGATGAAACAAATAGCTGGAGGCGAAGATTTAATGATTATATGACCGTGCGACATAGTGACGTGACCAGTTCGAAACCGACTAAGACTTTTAAAATCGTGCCGGGATATTCCCTCCGGTGGCCACCATGGTTCAACTGTGGCTTAATGTTTTTTAAGAACGTTTTCGTAGCTGCCTATTCTGTTTTCCATTGGTTCTCGCACTTCTTTAGAAAAATATGCATCATCGAGGATGGTAGGTCCGCGTCTTTTAGCATTGGCGAGGACAACGCCGAGCGCGCTTCCACATCGACCCTCTCATTACCAAGTACCCCGATGTGTCCAGGGACCTATATGAACGTCACCCGTCTGTTCGTTTGATTTCACTAATTTAGAGTTGTAGCGTATTTTCAATATTAGTGGGTTGCTGAATTTTTGGTTTTCCAGCCTGCATAACGCCTGTAAGGAATCGGTGACTATGAGAAATTTTACAGATTTGTTGTAGTCCGTGGCTAGGTGCTGGAGGCTGTAAGAAATTCCGTGCAGTTTTGCATCCAATGCATCACAGGCATCGTTAAGTCTAGGTTTATGTGAGATGCCCTGTCCCATGAAGGCGCAGGATGCCGGTAGTGGTCCTGCTTCGCCTTTTGCCTTAGCTCCATCTGTGTAATATATTAGGTGGTCCACGTATTTGCTAATTGCACTGGCTGCCATTTCTGCCGAACACAGGAAATTTTTTATACATGGGTTTGATTTCAGCGATGTGTCGATGTTCGTTTTTTGAAACTAGAGGGCGGAAACATAATCATTGGGCTAGGTATTGGACTCTCTAGGAACGTGATCCCGTATCCTTGCAAGACAGCCATCACCTACAGCAGGGGGTCACCTGAAAAACTTGGCTTGAGAGGGCACTTATTCAAGTGAAAAGGAAAGTTTTGTATGTAGTTGAAATAACGGTACATGTTTTGCAGTATGAAATAGTGTTGGTAGGAAGAGAGAGGGAGTAGCAGGTTAGAGCGCACATACTGGCGCCGGGGATGTTCGATGCACCCCCAGGATAGTTCTCAGAGTGGCACGGTGCACGGGATCGAGGGATTTCAGTAATGATTTACTTGCAGAGGAGTACACCTGGCATCCGTAACTGATTTTTGATAGGATAAGCGATCTATGTATGTTACGGAGGAATTTAGGATTGATGTTGTATCTGGAACTCGCCAGATATTTCAGAATAGGAATAGCTTTGGTGCATCTCAGTTTTAATTCAGAAATATGAGGCTTCCTCGTAAGCCTAGAGTCGGAAGGTAACCCGAGGAATTCCACCGTTGTTTTTTGAAGAATAGGATGGTTATTTAATTTTAGGAATAAGCTCGAAGGTGCACGGCGCCCCTGTAAAAATGGATATACACTGTTTTACTTTCTGAGATGGCTAGTCCGTTAATTTCAGACCAGCTCTGAATTTTGTTTATCGCTTTCAGGAGGATTGACTGAGCATTAAAAGGATGATGAGACGATAAGAATATGTTTAGTTCATCGATAAACAGCCCCGGGCGGAAATGAGCAGCGAGATGTAGTTTGCTACGTCGTTGATGTAAATCATAAATAAGGTTGTACTAAGGACAGAGCCCGGTGGCACACCATTCTCAGTTGTAATGGGTGCTGTCATTGATGAACCGATCTTAATCCGGATCGTTCGGTTGCTTAAAAAGCTAATTATATATCCTCCGATTCGGCCACTTATTCCTGCCGTTTTAAGCTTTTGTAATAGTTCATGCCGCCACAAGCGATCGAAAGATTTTTTTCAAATCGAAAAAGGCCGCGTACGTGTGCTGGTGGCAGTGGAAGCCTGTTGGTATTTGTCGTTGCAGGCTTATCAAGTAATCGTCTATTGATCTCGATCTTCGCCCTTCGGCTTCAATCTGGGAAAGGATATTATTTTTTTCGAGGACATACAGGAGGCGCCTGTATACCACCTTCTCCATTATTTTAGATAGGACACTTAGTAAAGAGATTTGTCGATAGCTTTCAGGATGAAATGGGTCTTTATTTAGTTTTAAGATGGGAGTAACATACGCCATTTTCCAGGATTGAGGGATATTACCAGATGAACATATCTGATTATAGATTTTTAGGGGAAACGCTTTAGCTTGTAGTGGTAGGTATTTAACCGTGTATGGGTGGATGGAATAGGGGCCAGGTGCACTGTTGCGGGTATGGTATTTAATTTGGAAGTTCAACTCAGACATAGTAAAATTGGTATTACAAGCTTCTGAGAACTGTTGAGGCAAGATTGGGTCCTGTTGTTCGCAAAACGCTTTTTTCACTGTGTACTCGGTTGAATAGGCAGTTTTTGGTAATGTTGTGCGAAGGCCTCCAGATTGGTGAGTGGACATTGATATCGCCTAATATTATCATCGGTTTAGATAGTTGTGAAACTATGGATTCAAGTTCCGGGTGGCTACTCATACTGTTAGGGGGAATATAGCAGTTACATAGTGTCACTGGTGTATTTGATAGCAGGGAGGCATGGATAGAGACTGCAACAACCTGAAGAAGAGAATTGAGACTGGCAGGGTGCACATGGATGGAGTGTGCATGAGAGATAGTACGCCCCTTTTGCTTTCAACCCTTGAGTATTATCACAGCTAACAGTCGATAATTTTTTACCTTTGGTTGATCACTTGCTTTCAGGTGTGTTGCTTGTAAGCATATCGCACGCGGGCGATGCCGAGAGATCAGCTGCATCACTTCAGTCTGGTTGTTGATAAAGCCACGACAGTTCCATTGCATTATACGAGAATTCGCAGTCATCTTGTTCGTATTTATTTTATGACTTAGTATGCATATTTCAGACGCCTTCGATTCATTATATGGAAACGGGGTAACTATTCATTGGCACTGACTCCGCTGCTGTTTTCATGAGGACGCTCGTCTTCGGACGTTGTTTATGCCGTTCCGATAACTTTCTAATGATTCAGGAGCAACGACTCTTTACGGCTCTACCGGCGAGAAAGGGTTTGACTGTTTCGAGCATTTGTATTAGTTCATCGTAACTCTTTTTGTGTAATTAGCTGCATAAGTGATGTACTTCGGGTGAGCCGCTACTGTTTTGATAAACATCATAAATTCTTCAAGCTCCATTACGAACGGTGGCTGCTCTGAGTTAAAGATGTGTTCGGTCCCTTCAGTTACGTCAATTGGCTCTGCTGTTGGCTGTTCTTTGCGTGTCTCTATTGATGAAGATTTTTCTTCTTCAGCTGGTCATTTATAGCAAGGAGTCGGCCGCTTAGGCAGTGACTGGACTGGGAACGATAAACGTGTCGGGTCGATGAGCGCCTCTGGGGACTTAGGGTGGGGCCGTTTTAGAAGACTCGTATCTGTGGTCACTTCCATTTCCAAATCTTCATTTGGATTATTTGAGTTTATTTCGCCCGTGTTGATGGTGCTCTCTGACCGGGATGGGTTGCTGCTATGTGCTGGTTCAATTTGCTAAATGTAACCCGTTTTCGTGCTGGTCTTTTTCATTAATTATTTTGTCATTTCACAGAACATGTAGATTATCCTCAGCCTTTTCGTCATTTGTAATGTTTTACAGATTTCAGAATGCACTGAAATCGTATAATATCCAGCTTTGCAAAAAACAACCTCAGCTCACCCGATATTCTTAACTTCTTTTAATAAAAAGTTCTTGTTCAAAATAAAAACAGAAAGCGACATTTTTTTTTTTTTTGGTTTATCAATTCGTCATCAATTTGATTCTCTTTGGTAGAGTTCTTCCATTATTTGTGCTATCACTTCAATTCCAATTTCCTTTCTTCCTCCTTTATCTCCTATATCATTTTTGTGTCTTTCCGTCCATTGCATCATACACCAGATGCAACGACAGTTTTTTTTTTTTTTTTTGCCTTCACTCACTGCGAAGAACATGAACCAAAGTTAGAGTGTAAGAAAATATTACAATTTAAATTTCAACGCTGTAGAATATGCGCACAAATAGGAAAATGATAGAGAAAGAATAAATGAGGAATTGAAGAAAGATCAAATTCAATAAATTGTAGTAAAGAAGAGAACGTTCTAAATGACAAGAGCAACACTCGAAGAAAATGCGATTTACATCGCACATAAATAGAAAGTTAAAGGGCAAAAAAGCGAGAAAACAGAGTTGTTAAAACTTTTGTCTAAATTAAATTTAGTAAAAAAATATATACAAAGTAAAAGAAAAAAATTCCAGATCATAAAAAAAATCATAATCATTCAATTTCTAACTATTCTATATTTTCTATATTGGTCTACTGAATCGCCATTCTCAAATTCCTTCACGGATTATTAAAATTATAGAGTAGGAAGAAGGATTCAGACGCAGGATGTGGAAGATATTACAGTCTATTTCAATGAAAGAGGGAACGTGAGAAAACCATGAAATAGTTGGAGAGTGGGGTTGAACAGATGTATAATAAGGCTGCGATTTTCAAAAGAAAGAACGACAAATGTCAGACATTATATTCGACGGCGAAATTTTCGATATAATGAAAAAAACAAATTTATTTTATCGGACAGCCATTGACCTCAGCGGTTCCAACCAGAGTATCACAGCAACTTCGTTGCCTTGAATTCTTATCCAGGGGACCTCGCGGAAAATCAGTTTCAGTGGAACAAGATGAAAATGGAGGAACCAATGCAATTCCGAAGAGTGACAAAAGAAAAGGAGAGATGTGAGATCGACCATTTTTGCCATGTTTCACATCATTAGCGATTTTTCTTATTAAATGTTAATGAACAGTCCAGTTAATGAACCTCGCCAACCACAACGTCTCAGTTATTGGCCAAATCAAAAGAGTCTTAAGCCTCACCACCATTTAGTAAGAAGATGTTGATATTAAAAACAGTAGTGAGAACGTCGCTTTTGGAAAATTTCAAATTTCTCTCTTGATAAATGAAAACAAATTTGTCATTTTTTTTCCTTTAGCTTTTCTCTGGATTTAGCTGGGAGTATACATACAATTATTCATAGTTAACAGAAAACCAAAAAAATCACGGAACACTATGTATAGTTAATTCACAAAACAGCTGATCAGTTTATCGTAAAAGTTAAAATATAAGATTACAATAGTTACGAATTAATATAGCTTATCTGTAATTTAACAAAAATAATAATAATGAACTAAATGATGTTACTGAAAAAGGGGGAAGACAAACGTTTAGTTACACAAATGTTGCTAAATAAATTGTTCAGATGGCAAACAAAAAAAAGTTGTGCCCTTCATTTAACATTCTATACCAATTCGTCTAGATTAATGTTTCTAATAAATATTAAAAGCATTTCGAGTCAAACGTCGTGCAACAGAATTCATTTTAATTTTAAACGAGTTTATTACGTAAAAAGGAGAAGCTTATGATTTGCATCGAAATAATATTTTCAGACAAATAGAATATTTCGTAAAAGAATTTATTTGCTCCGAAATTAAATTAAAAACACAGAAGTGAAGTACTATATCAAATTACATACATATACATATACATTAATTACAACGTAATTTTTAGGCTTCCCTCTATTAGAAAAAATGTCCCAATTTTATGTAACGTTTGTTATATTTTATAACATTTTTTGTGATTATGTGATTATATTCACATATGGACCGATTTAAAATTACGTTGTAAATTTTGATTATTTTATACAAAGTATAGAAGAGAAAGAGACATCAATTTTTTGAAGCTTAGCTTTTCCTGTTGTTTGATCAATGCTGTTGGCGCGCCCTTAAAAAGAAAAAAAAAAGATTGAAGGCGCACTTTTCAATGCAGAAAACGATCTTAGCTATTAATTTAAAATATACTGATTTTCTCACTTCCTCATGAACTTTATTATGTTCCTTCCCTCCTTGAAAAAACTCAACATAATTTTTTCATACTCATAAGGCGCAAAACTATCGTTTCTTATTATATGTGTTAATTCGAAGCACTGCAATTTCTATCCAATTTTCTTCGTCTAATCTTAACGTTCTTTCCAGGAATTGTCATCCTAGACGATGGCACGATATTTATCCCCTTTTATTCTCTAATCCTGAATCTTTTTATCTTAATATCCAAACTCATCCTTCTCCTTATCCTTGGCTGTGACTTCCCTTATCTGTCGCACTTTCCTATCTCTTCTATCTGCAGGCTTGGCCTTAACCATAGTCGACTTCCTGCATCACCGTTATAAAAGTCGGATTACTTTCGCTAGGATAAAATAAAATATAGGTTAGTTTCCGGCATCTGGAAATAATTTTTGGGTATTGACACGTCCTAACCCAAAAAAACTACTTCTAGAGGCTGGAAACTAACTTAAATTTTATTTTATACCACAGAAAAGTACCCCTGCCCCTCTCGCCCAGCATCATCCACATCTACAGTTACACCACCCCTAGATTTACCCCAACCCTCCCTTAAATCACGAAACCACCCGTAATTCTGCTGATATAGTAGAATCCAGCACTGGAACCATCTCTAGCCACACTCGAGTCTACTATTATTATTGTTCTAGCGCCTTATCGCCGTGTTTTGCTATGATGTCGCAGGCGATAACGTTGTTATTTCGTCGACTCAACTCCTAGCCTAGTCATTCGATCTACTCCCACCACCTTCAAGACCCGTCAAGCACCCCCCTCAGCCAGCCCGTTCACATTGCAAAATAGGAACAACGGTGTGATGGATGTTAATATACATACCATCCCACATACACCAATACAGCCATTCTTCAATTATACATTAGCGCAGCACAGCTGAAAACTGTGTTTCTCTATGTTCCTTTCCATGGCGCTGCCTCAGCCTTCTCTCCACGTGTATCTCCAGCGTCGCTTAATTTACCGCATGCACCGCCTCACGCAATTATAACAATCTATAAAATTAAGTTCTTTCTACAGACGTCTCTGGTCAATATGTCGGACGCGATCGTTGCGCAGGATGCTCTTACCAAATGGTAGCTTGATCGTCCTGTTGACGATATCAAACAGTACCTACCTCCAGCAGTGGATGACCGAATACAAAGCCCAGCTCGATGGCCTAGACTAGGCTCTCAAAGTTGTGACCGATTCAGCCGGAGGAACCCTATAGTCAACTGATGACTTCAGTGGAAGACCTAAAACGTTCTACAGCCGCAGTGATCACTAAGCTGGAGATGCGGCTACCGGAGATGAGGGAGCTAAAAGGAAACCTAGAGAAGGTTATGGTAGACGAAGATCAACGTAGTAAAGAGTTGGAAGAAAAAACCTGACAAAGACGGCGAACAATTGAGGAAAATTGTGTAAAATGCACTAAAAACACTGGAAAAATGGTGAGAAATAGCAAAAATTGACGAAAACAGTAGAAAAATGTACGAAAATGGTGAGACATAGTGGAAAATTTGCTGTAATTAGTCCAAAATGAGGATAACGTTTACCACATGTCGGTGTAGCGGTAACTGAAGCTGAGGCGACGGACAATGAAGTGTTGATTAGAAGGCCCTTGCCCCACCAGCCTGACAGAAATGGTTAGTAGTGGGGGAATGTATGTTCTGGAATAGTGGTCGGGGTTTCGTCAGTGAGGCAAAGAACGGTGAATCAACACCACGTTTTGCTGGAATTTATCCATCGCAGTTTCCTGACACTCTACCACTTAATTTTTTCTATTATTTCTTTATTTTTATTTTTTTTGTTCCACGGTGGAAAAATAAATAAATGCAGGCAAAATGCGCTGGCGATTCGCCGTTTCACCGACCGATCCCTACTCATTGCTCCGGAACGTACATTTAAATTATTGTTTTTGTTCAGTTACTTATTATTATTCCGTTTCCAATAATTACTTGTTATTAAAGAAATAAATAAGTAAATAAAAAAATACTGTTTTAAGAAATGTTACCATTGTTGTTGTTGTAGTTGACGACGCTGCTGTACTGCTGCTGTACTTCTTCAAACGCATTGAGCCTGGTCCGGATAGCTAGGGTTCGGTCATTGGGGCAAGAGACGACGAATCAGCCCAACGTTTTTCTGTCATTTTTCCAATTATTTCACCACGTTTTTCTGACATATTGTCAGAAATTTTTTCTGACTCACCTCCGAAGCCGATTGATTTTTTTCATATTTTTAGTAGCGAGTGTTATTAATTTTTTTCTGCGAGTAATTATCTTCATTATAATTTATTTTCGCGGGTGGAAAAATTCCGGCAAAAGCGCGTTGCCAATTCGCTATCCCCTACCATTTACGGATCCTTATCCACTGTCCCTAGAACATACATTCCACTTGTTTGTGTTTCTTTTTGTTCATTCACACCATTATTCCGGATTAATTAAAGAAAGAATTAATTGTTAGTAAAATAAATATTTAATAAATGTTACCACCGTTGTTTACAGCTCAGGCAGATAGTAGTAATTTTTTGGTTTATTTCGAGCGATGACATCATAGTCATGTACAACACGATTTTATTTCTATAGATATATCTGTATGTTGTATCGATGTAGTTTATTAGTATTATTTTTAAGAAGTGACTAATGCAGACTATCACATGCAAAACAAACACGCGGTACAGTATTTAATTAATTGTTAGTAAAATAAGTAGTGCAATAAATGTTACCGTTGTTGATGACGACGCTGTTGCTACTAAATTTATTCTTTCTTCTTCTCATACGCATCGAGCCTGGTCTGGATAGAAAAATTCAACGCGTGCGCGATACACCCTTCTCCTACCGCTATACATGCATAACTGATGCGTGGTATGGTGTTTCTAAAACTCTCGCTACCACGTGTTTTTTTTTGGGGTTTTTTTGGAGCAGGGGGGGGGGTCGTCATAAAGACATTGGCCCAAGAAGAGGGGGAAGAATGAGAAGCGGAATCAGATGTTTACGCGATCAGATATGGAAGATAGGAAAGGCTCAAGTGCTACAATGACCGAGGGTGATGGCAAAGAGAGGACAAAAGATGCACAATACAGAGTTGGAAGACCAATTGACAAAAGAGAAGAGTAAAAGGAAGAACGTTCGGAAGCGATATAGGTGCACTCAAACAAAATGTGATTAGCGTCACCTATAAAGTTGTGAGAGGAAGGGTGTAGGTGACAGTGAGGAGAAGGGACTAGAGAAAAGCGAAATACGGAAGCAGGAAGCAAACTGTGCTCAAAGCGTAGGCGACAGATTGCCGAAAGAGTTGAACGCCGTATGGGGGGAAAATTGAAAAATCATGGATAAGACGGTAGATTAGGCTGGATAAAGAGATAGAAGGAATCCTAATTTGAGAATGAGGAGGAATACGAATTTAACCATAGTTTAGAATGAGAGGAGATTAATATTATGAGATGAAAAGACGCTGAGAAATTCACCGGTAGAAGAGGATGAACAAGCTAGTGTATTGGCCGACTCGTTACCCTCGATTCCAGAGTGGCCCGGAATCCACAGTAGATCGTTCCTTATACGGGCGTATTCTCTGCCAATCATTGTCTGATGCTTTTTTATCTCTTTCCCGTTGTTATACATAACTATTTTCCCGGGAATAAAATGTAAGTACATTGGCGGCGATATCGTCTGAGGGGTGTTCACGGATGCTGTGCCCACTCTCGTCCGTTTATATACCGTATATACGTCGCCTTCGCCGGCTCGCGATTTCCTCGAATAATCGATCGGCGATGCATCTGCCATTGTACAAAACTAATACGTATTCGTCGAATAAAACAATTTAATTCGTGATTTTTCGCACGTTTAATAATAAACAGTATAGATCCGTGTGCTACTCTATTCTGCAACATAATATAGTGTCGCTGTTGATTTCGTTCTCTTTTATGCTCGCTCGGAATAAATTCCGCATCTTTTCATACTTTAGTGGAACACCTGTTACAACAATGTATAGCGTTCGCCCGTTCCACTTTTACCGGTGTTCCACGTTCAACTATTCTCTCAAATGATGCAATGTGCATACAAATACTACTCGTGTTTCTTAAAGCCAACAACTTATTACGTAAGTTATGACGTAGCCTCTTTAACCGGGTTCATGTGCTTTAATGACCATTGCAGTTAAAAATTGTACATGGAGGCGCTACCAGAAAAAAAAAAGTCTGAATTATAAAAAAAAATGTATATTAGTTTAATTTTATAATATTTTGGTTTTGAAAATATGATTTTGAACGATAGGGAAACTCCATAAGCTAGAAATTACAAATTATTGTTCATTTAACTCTATAACATTTAAATATTCATTATGTATAGTAGAAATAAATATATTTCCTCGCGAAACAAAGATATCATGTCTTTATGCAGGGGCGGATGCAGGGAGACATTTTGGAGAGAGAAATTGTATAATTACGTAATACCTTATACGGTAAGCAGTAGATTTGAGTAATACCTTGTTTCATAAAGAAAATCAAATAACGGCCTCCTTATAAATTTAAAAATGTTTTAAAAATACATAACTATTACAATTTAATTCAACTTTTTTTTTATTTTTAGATGAAAAATAAAAAAAATGATAAAGTTGTAGCTAATGGTAGTTTAGAATTTGAATAGTAAATTACTAAAAAGAATAGAACGATGGCATTTTGATTAGACTTTATTTCTATTTTATTTTTGTTATTAATCCGATACGAATTTTTTGTCCGTGAGCAAGTAAAAAAAATACATATATTTCTCACTGGGTTATTTTCATTTACATTGCAAAATAAGGATGAATTTAAAGCAGAATAAAAACAGAACATTAATAGTTTTACCAGAAAACAGTATTAAACATTAATAATAATAATAATAATAATAATAATAAACCTTTATTGAGGAAATTCTTAAACTATATAACAAACATGAATAGTATAAATTTGATATAGAAAAAACTAAATATTAAATTTCCTCGGCCCATGATGAGCAAAGGTTTCCTGTAATCTCTCCCATTCAATTCTATCTATGGCTACTCTTAAAAATTTTCAAAAATCGTCCCTCCACCTTGTCAACTGATGCCCCCTTCTTCTTTTATAATGTGCAAGAAACCAGAAAGTGGCTCTATACGTCCATCTGTCATCCTTCATTCTTGCTACATGACCAGCCCAAGCCCATTTTTGTCTTCTAACATATCTGATTGCATCTATATTATTTTTTAATTTTTGTTTTATCAGTTTGAGTGGTACTTTATCTTTTTTCTTAATATTTAAAATAGACCGTTCAATTGTATTTTGTGTTACCTTTATTTTATTAATAATTTTTGAAGTCAGACACCAGGTTTGACTGCCGTATGTTAAACTAGGTATAATAGTCGCGTTGAAAATTATACTTTTGTGGTAATTGTTAAAAGGGCCTTTAAAAATATATTTTAGTGCCCAATACTTGTTCCAAGCTTTCGTTATTCTAGTATTTACTTCCGTTTCAGTACGATTTTCAAAAGATAATTGCTGACCTAGGTACGTTACTTGATTTACTATTTCTATAACCATTCCATTAACTTGTACTATTTTAGCGTTTCGGTTTTCTGTAAATATTTTCGTTTTTCCGATATTTATGGAAAGCCCAGCTTTTTTCCCTACATTGTCTAATTCTGTTATCATAGTTTTTAGTTCTTCCAAGGAATTTGACAAGAGAACCACGTCATCCGCAAATCTTAAATTGGAAATTCTTTTTCCATTTATGTTTAAACCTTTGTTATCCCAGTGCAAATTCCTAAAAATATCTTCCAAAGCACAATTAAACAAAACCGGTGATAATGGGTCGCCCTGTCTAACCCCTTTCTTAATATCAAAGTACCGACCCTCTACATCTGTTAATATTCTGGCTCTAAGGTCTTTATACATATTTTTTATTAATATTATGTAATTTTCTGGAACTCCTTGACTTTTAAGTGATGCAAATAAGTACTGATGTTTTAAAGAGTCGAAAGCTTTATTATAGTCAATTAGAGCCATATATATTTCGATTTGATATTCTATACATTTCTCAATGACTTGGTTCATGACATGTAGGTGATCTATTGTAGCGAACGACCTTCTGAAACCAGCTTGTTCTACAGGTTGTTCGACTCTTATAATAGGCTGTATTCTATTTTCTAACAACTTTGAAAACATTTTTGAAATAGTCAAACTTAAAGATATTGGACGATAGTTTTCAATTTTGTGTCGATCCCCCTTTTTAAACAACAATATTATATCAGAGTACTTCCATTTACAGGGAATAATGCCTGTTTTTAAAATTCTATTAAATAGGATCGTTAAGATTTTTATTAATTGTAAACCTCCCAATTTTATGTGTTCGTTCATTATTTTGTCGCTGCCTGGGCTTTTGTTGCGTCTCAATCTTTTTACTATCTCCTCTACTTCTTCATTCAGAAATTCTGGTTCTACTGTAGAACTAGTTTCAACAGAATTGCTTATACCGTGATCGTTATCTATGTCATTATACAAATTTTTATAATATTCAGTTATGAAGTTATTTATTTCTTTTCTGTCGCATATTTTCTCCCCTTTCAAGTTCATAAAATGAGTTGCCCATTGTGTACCTATACTGAGTTTCTTTTTTAGCAGTTTTATATTTTTACTTCCTTCTAAAATGTTATTAATAATTTCATTTTTTTGAGCTCGGTCCCTTTCTCTTATTTTATTTCTTATAGCTCTTGACACTAAATTTAATTCAATCGTTTCTTTTGGAGACTTGTTAGCGATTTTTAAAATTTGCATTCTTCTTTTACGTAATTGGTAAATGTCGTCTACTTCGCTTATCTGTGGGATATTTCCACTTCTTTTCTTGGATGTGTTTGTGAATGTTGACGTTATTGTTTGAGATATGGCGTTATATAGTTCGTCAATCTCTTGATCTCTATTTAAGTTTATCTTTCCTAACTCTTCACTAATTATGTTTTCGTACTTTTCATAGTCTAATTCTGTATTCAAATTTTTTATGACTCTCTTATAGTATTTTTCTTTATCAATTGCAATTGTTATAATTAGCAGTCTATGATCTGTATAGAAGCTGAATTTGTTCAAACCTTTTATTTCGAAATTTATAATTGACTGATTCATGCTAGGTACTAGTATATAGTCTATTAGTGATTTATATTGTTGATTTGGAGATATCCATGACCATCTATTTCCTATTCTTTTTTTAAACAGACTATTTACTATTTTTAAATTGAATTCTTGACAGAATCTTATGAGCATCCAACCCCTCTCGTTGCGTTTCCCATAACCGTATAAACCCATTGTTTGTTTTTCACTTTTCTCTCTTTGCCCTATCTGGCTATTCCAGTCTCCCATAATTATTAAGTTGTTGTTCTTTATTTTAATTGAATTTAAAATGTTTCTTAAATTTTCGTAGAAATTTTCTATTTCCCAATCTTCTGCAGCTGTAGTCGGAGCATAAACTTGAATACATGTTAGTATAACTTTATTAATTTTTATTTTTAAGATTGTTATTCTGTCGTTAATCCCCTTTGTCTCTACTACATTACTTATATATTCATTTTTAATAATAAAACCGACTCCTTTTTGTCCTGAGTTATTACCTATATAATAAAAAAGGTTCCCCTTTTGTGTGCGTATAATTTTCTCTCCAGGTCTTCTTACTTCGGACAATCCTAAAATTTTAATATTAGATTTCTGAAATGCCTCTTCTAATTCAATTAAGCTTTCTGGACTTTTAAGTGACCTTACATTCAGAGTAGCTATATGAACTTTGTGTTTTATTTTATTGTTATTACTTTTTATATTATTGGTTTGATTTAAATTGCGCTTATCTAAATTTTTAGTAGTAATTTTAAATGGCGGGAGTGATGGAGGAAAAAAGGTATACTCACCCTCGCTTACCGGCGTTTCTGGGTGAGGAGTATTAAACATTAGTTATAACTAAATCCATAGGTAACATTTATACAAATCTTTTTTAGTATAAATTACATTTATCTGTTGTAATAAATTTTTTCAAGGATTATACAATTTTAAATATACTTGTAACTTTTTCTTTTTTTTTTTTTTTTTACCTTACACTATACCAGCACCGAGTGTCATAACCAGCGATGATGATTAGAAAGGAAGTAGAGGAGGAAAACAGGGAAGGGAAGGAAATGAAGGAGAGAAGAGAGGAATAGAGGGAGATAAAAAGTTAATGCGTCTAAAAACTCCAATGAGTTTAAGTAGCAGCGATGAGGGTGAAAACATCTGGAGCAGTTGCCTTGAAATTGCATAATACCAATGTAGTGCCAACAGGCTGATTACGCCCATTTCATCAGGTGATCGGCAGGGCGTCCCGACACCACTTCCGTTTTTTAAATCTCCTGGGAGGATTTCCTGGTAGGCTGCGCGTGTGCATTCGGTTTATATTTAGATTTGAACTGAACTGCAACTTGTCGAAAAACCGTTGGTATTGCTGGACGTACCCTTCTTTGACGTATGGTATTTGTAAGTCGGTATGAAGCGTTGAATTCGAGATGTATTTTGGAGCAGATGCGATAGAGCGCAGTATCTTGGATTGCTGCTGCTGGATCCTTAGGAGGTTGCTTTTACACGTGCTACCGTATAATTCTATGCCATATTTCCAAATTGGCGCCACAATTGAAAGATAGATGTTCCGCTTAGATTTAAGGTGCAGTGTTGATTTTGCAGACAGCAGAGGGTAAAGTAGTCTAGTGCAAGCTATTATCTTTTTTCTAGTTTGAGCTACATGATAACGCCACGTCAGCCGTCTATCCATATATAAGCCGAGGTACTTGACAACATCTGCCTGCGGAATTTCCGCCTCGTGCAGTTTTAAACTAGGGCACGTAACCTGCTTGGTGGTGAACGTGATATGCTGACTTTTTGACGGGTTAAATACTATACGCCAGTTCCGAGCCCATTCCAATATTCTATTTAAATGAATCTGCGCTGCTAAATTGCCATGGAACGGGTTACTGTTAGCCGCGAGAATGGCTATGTCGTCCGCTAATGTCGCCAGGATGGTTTAACTTGATATGGGTATGTCGGCGGTGAAGATGGAGTAGAGCAACGGACCAACTATACTACCCTGCGGCACGGATGATGCGATACTGAACTCCTCCGACAGCGTCTCGTTTATTCTTACAAAATATGAACGACCGGACAAATACGCTTTAAAGAACGCATAGAGTTTTTCGGGGAGAAACTGACGTAACTTGAAGAGCAGACCTGGGTGCCAGACCCTGTCAAACGCTTGGGAGACGTCTAAGAAGACCGCAGAGCATATTTCTTCTTTTTCGAGTGCAGCCGATATCCCGTCGACCAGCTTGTGACACTGTTGTATTGTTGAGTGCGCATTACGAAACCCGAACTGGTGATTCGGGATTAGATTGATCTCTTGAATAAGCGATTCAACGCGTTTTGACACTAGCCTTTCCAGAGTTTTTGAAAGCGAGGGAAGAAGACTGATCGGACGGTAGGAAGTTGTTGCAGTTTGCGGCTTGCCTGATTTATGTAACATGATGATGACCGACTTTTTCCAATTCTTTGGAAAGTATCCCAGCCTCATTATGCTGTTAAAAATATAACACACGAGCACAATTGCCTTCTTTGGCAGGTGTGATAAGATATCTGTAGTTATCCCGTCCAGACCTGGCGCCTTTTTTTGCGGGGCCGATAGAATAGATTGCAGTACTTCTTTCGGCGAGAAGTATTTTATGGTTCCCTGCGACGTTGGTTGTTTATGTAAAGCATCTTCCACAAATTCTGAGTGATCACTGTTTGCATCAGGATTAGGTTTGAATGTATTGCTAAGACATAAGGCAAATGCATCAGCTTTCTGCTTGTCTGTCTTCGCCCACTGACCAGTGTTTAATTTAATATTGAACGGCTCAGTAGTTGGATGTAGCAACTTCCTCGTTTTGGCCCATAAGGATTTGTTGTTCCCATTCAGCGACTGTAGTTGATGATTGAATAAATGATTTTTATAGTCATTAATTTCTTTTTTTAATCTTCTTTGCAGCTCATTGTATAAGTTCTTGGATGAAGGGTAGCGATTGCGCTGCCATTTTTTTCTAGCAGATCGGGTTTCTCTTATCAGTATTCTTAACCGTATGGGAACGTACAGGTCCTCATTTCTTTGGCCGCTGCTTGTGCGAGTGGAACTTTTGCATGCGTTTTGAATTATTTCCGTTAGATTCTGCACCGCCCTATCTATGTCGTCTTCACACTTCAGCCTAATATTCAAGTTTACATCGTTTTCCACTAAGCGCTGGCGAAAGAGTTCCAATCTGTGTGTCTGCTACTAAGATGCCTCCGTTTGCAAAGTGATTTAGCCTTGGTGTCCAGTATGGCAATCCACCGGAATGTGGTCCGAAGGAAGATCAATTATAGTTTTGCACTGTTTATTTTGATACTGGTGTAGTCCCCGCGTTACAAAGAAATCTAGCACATCGGGTACTCTGTTAGCGTGATTTGGCCAATACGTGGGTGACATAGGTGTAAGAACGCCGAGCGAGTTGTTGCAGAGAACTGGAGCTAGTCGACGTCCTGGCGCGTTAGTTGTTCTCGAACCCCACGTAGAGGATTTGGCATTGTAATCTCCACCGCATATGAATGCATTCCCGAGCTCTCTGAACATTGCATTGAAGTCCATTTGCGGTATGTAGAATCCAGGATGACAGTAGGTTGCAGCCACTGTGAGATCCTCGCGACCTGTCTGGATGGTGACTGCTACAATTTGGTACGCATAGTTACTTTTAGAAAATCTTTTATATTGGCAATATGAGCTTTTTACCATGACCATGGTGTCTCCATGAGCCGTACCGTCAGGATGATGCGCTGTATATACGGTATAGCCGTTCATCTTCATACTATGCGCGTGTATTAGGCGAGTTTCAGTGATCAAAGCGACATCAACCACATTCTGATGAAGGAAAATTTCCAGGTTGTTTTTCTTACCAGAGACACCGTTCGCATTCCACAGCATTACCACCAGGGAGTTTTGAGTGACTGTTTTTGCATTGTATATCATTTATGGGAGTAATCTGTCGATGACTTTTGTTAACAGCGATATTAGAGGGTTTATTAGTGTTTTAAATTCGCTTAAGAAAGAACTCAGCATTACGGAGATGTTTTCTATATTATTGTTCCTACCATAGTTGATGCTGAAGTTTTCCTGATCACGAGGTAGAGAGTTACTAACGGTAGGCGCTGCCTTAATACCTGCGTTACCTATTGCAGTAGAGTTCGTACCACTATTGTTCGTGGCAGGTATTTCGTAGTTATTCGCGTTGCCCACTGCGGTGATATTTGCGTAGGTCGGACGAGTATTGTTAGCGTGCTGATGGTCGGGGTGTTGCATTTTATGTGGCGCTTCACTACCCACCCGATGCTGGGCAGTGGACACCCAGTTCTTGGGAAATTGCGACTGCTGTTTGTACACGGGGCAGCCTTTGAAGCTTGCCGGATGGTAGCCATCGCACAGTGCACATTTTGCCGGAACAGTGTTATTTTTAGTGCACGCTTTTGTGTCATGCCTGCCAGCACACTTGGCACACCGTGTGGGCAGATTTCAGTAATTTGCGGTACGGCCGAGGAGTTGGCACCTTTTACATTGTTTTAAATTAGAGCCTCTCTGTGGTTCCTCAAAAACTACCATCGTGTTCAACAAGTGTCTGATGTTAAAGATTTCGGCGTTGTTTCCTGCTGTTGCAAGATCGACGAAGAACATGGGCAGCGGTTCCTTGGTTGTGTGCCTTAGTATATTGGTTATTCTTATTACCTGAAAACCGAGCGGTTCTAAAGCATCTTTTATTTCACCTAACTCTGTGGTGGCGTGTAGACTTTTTTAGAACTACTCTGAATGGTTTATCCTCGGATAAGGAGTAGGTATAATAGCAGTAGTTGTGTTCTTTCAAATTACGTATAATACTTCTATAGCTGGGCGCGTTATCTGGTTTAACGGTTACCCCGATTAAAGTTGTTTTTAACATGAATTGCGTATCTGGGATTGCCGAAAGAAATTTTCTGAATTCATTATAGTTAGAAATGTTTTTGACCATGATTGGTGGGGGCTTTTTAATTTTATATGAATTATCTTTACTATTTTGAGAATTGCTTAGTTTACTAGTTAGGGCGTTCGTATTCGCCGCGGCTACAGATGTATTGTTAAGGCTATCTTCTGTTAGCACCATCTCTTGGTCGTTAACGCTCTCCCCTTCATGATTTAAAAATTCGAAGATATTACGCTTAGAGGAGGTGTTTTGCAAAAGAGTTGGTTTCTTCGGCTGCTTACTAGTACGTTTAGGCAAGTGCCAAGTAGTATCCTCACTATCAGTAGTGGTGGATGTATTAGACATTTGCCGTTTAATGGCGTACTGACCATCGCCCTCTTTACGTATTTTTAAGGGGTTGGACGTAATGTCCGCCGTTGGTAGCTGCTTGAGCGACGACATTGTTGCTGCTAGGCAACTCCGATGCGGATGATGGCAAATGACGCTGGTCGCTGATTTCGGTAGTCTGCGGAGATAAATACCTGCGCTGAGGCGGAGGCGAACGGAACATAGTTGAAGCGTATATGCTCGCACGCGAAACGCGCGCTGATCGACAGTAACGACTAGTTTAGCGGCGCAGGCGGTATGCTGAACGCGGCTACCCCTACGGAATCGGAGGCGAGCGCACGCGCGCGTGTGCCGCAGATACAAGGTTGATAAGCAAGAAGATAAACAGTTAATAATGATACGTATAAATGGAACGAACTTATCGGCCGGTTTAACAGCGATCGCTGATAACGTTGTCCACTGATAGCTGATAAAAGAACATGGAAAACAAAACTTTACACAAGTAAATCATAAATAATTGTTATGAATGAAATAAAGAATTAAAGGGAAATGAATTTTAGAAGAAATCTTACGAGAATACAACAAATTATTCAACCAATAATAATCTGAAAAACCATAATTACACTCTCGAACATAGAAAAAGTGTTATTATTTGTGCACTTATTTCATATAATATATTAAAAAAATACAATATGAACTAAGGTATATAGGATTTTTGAAGTACTTAAGACGCTTCAAAAAATTTTTTACGATAACCGATTTTTGCATAATTTTTACAATTAAATTCGGTTAACAGTTGTCTATTTACCATTATCATTAAATACATATTTAAATATGCAAATACAAGGACAGAATGCAGCGACGGCCCTAGCCTGTGATCAGGGTAGAGCAAGATTGTCTTTTGGCACCCTTTGGTCGACACTTTTACACCACAAATTGTATTTAGTTTATGTTAAATGAATAATAACCTATTAACTTTTTTCAAAAATCAAGTTTTATTTCAAAAATTAACTTTTATTGAATTTAAATTTTATTTTTTGCTCGAAATTATTTTTTCATTTGGCATTTTAATCGGAATTTCACATTGGATGAATTACAGAAAGCAATAAAAAGTACAAAAAATTCGTTTCCAGGCCCCGATAACATACACGCAGAAATGGTAAAACATATGAGTACCGTAAACCTAAAAATCGTATTAAAAAACTCTCCAACAAGATATGGAACACGCACAAAATACCGAAAAAATGGCTGGAGTCCCATGTTATACCAATACTGAAAACAGGTAAATCCGCTCTTGAGCCAAATAGCTACCGTCCTATTGCACTAACATCAGTACCATGCAAAATATTAGAAAAAATGATTGTTGAGCGTTTAATGGCGTATATCAAAGAAAACCACCTAATCGACGAAAACCAATGCGGATTCAAAAAGGGACGCCCAACAATTGACCAGCTGATTAAATTGCAACAGAAAATAATAGATGGTTTCACAACTGGAGAATATACTGTATGTGTTTTCTTCGATGTTGAAAAGGCTTTCGACCGATTACCAAAATTATCTATCATGGTGGAATCGTTAAAAAACCTAAATTTAAACGGCAATTTACCATTTTTCATCTTAGCCTTTCTACAAAACCGATATTTCAAAATACGCCTAGGCACAACGTACTCCAGCGCACGAATACAAGAAACAGGTACCCCGCAGGGGTCCGTAGCTAGTCCGATTATATTTATTCTGGCACTGAACGATATACGTACACAAATCAAGAAGCGAGTAAAGTACTCTTTATTCTCTGATGATCTCGCCATGTACATCCGAGGCAAATCTATAAGAAAAATACAGAACATACTACAGAACACGATAAATAATCTACAAACATGGATAACGAACAAAGGACTCAGATTGTCACCAGAAAAATTTTCATAGAAAACGTTGTCCAACACCGGACATTAATCTCAAAATCTACGAAACTTCCATCGCAAACACGCAATCACACAAATTCCTAGGCCTATAGTTCGATACGCGGATGAATTGGAAAATCCACACAAATCATGTCAAGCGAATGGCAACTACCGGACTAAACCGACTAAAAAAGCTGAGCCACTCAAAATGGGGAGCTGACAGATGGGCAATGCTGCGGATCTATACTAGCCACCTGCAAACAGTAATCGATTACGGTTCAATAATCTACGACACAGCAGCAAAAGCAGACCTTGATAAACTAAATGCGGTTAGAAACCACGCTCTACGCCTATGCATCGGAGTCTTTCGTACAAGTCCAATCACAAAACTTTATGAAGAAATAGGTACCCCATCACACTACAAAATAGAAGAAACCAATTATCTATAAAATACTACATCAAGGTCGCGGAAAACGAACACCACCCAAATCATTTTAAATTGTTTCACTCTTATCTAGAAAAGCAGTACACACACGATACAAACCATTTGGGACTCGAATAAGAGAACGCATAGCTGAGACTGGATCCGATCCATCAAACCTAGCTGCACTCAAAAAAGAAATGGCGCATCGATTCAAATTGATTACATCGCAAAATGCCACAGCATACCGGATAAATAGAAGGGAGGAAGTGATTCTGGCCAGAATACGTATAGGGCATACTTTATATACGCATGGCCCCCTATTCACGGACAAAGCTCTGAGGAAATGCCCACGGTGTAATACGAACATCACCATCATGCACATCATCGAATCGTGTATGATATACAAATCGATAGAGGATGAAATTCTCGGGCGCGACTTAAAATACGAAGATCTAAAGAAAGATAACGATATGCCGTAAACTATTCAGATTTTTAGAGACTGTAGACTTATATCAATTAATTTAAACTAGAATATTTTTGAGTTAATGAATTTTGTTATTTATAATTGTTATATTTAAAAGTTAAAAAATTATGTATTTTTTGTTATATTATTGTGATGTTCGAAGACGCTAAAGGCCCAAGATGCCTTGCGTCTTTAAATAAAAACTTTTGAATTGAACAATTAAATTGTAAAATACATAAATTAAGGAACGTTACCTTATGAATTGACACATTTTATAATTTAATCAATTTTTTTCTGTTCCGTTTTTATTCCATCTCCATTTATTTTCATTTCATTATTTTATGGCGAATAAAGTAACCGTTCTGACGAAAGACAAGATTTACAATACTTTAGCAACAAATTAACGAAAAATAATAATAACCGCACTTTGTGAAATGCATCATTAGACTTGCAAAAACTTTAAAAACACATTTACGGTTCGAGACGACACTTTAAAAAACTGAATATATATTTATAACGATTTATTGTCGTCATCGACCACCGAAACTTTCTTTTTGATTTTTTTCTTTATCTCGATTTACACGCTCGGTATACATGTCGGAATCATTTGCACACGAGAAAGCTTGACACGTATTGCGTTGATTTTTACTTATTTTTTTATTTCCACGCCAGTCGCGGAAGTAACCTGAAAATAATTTCGATGATTTTTCGTAAATTCTGATTAATTCATTACTTTTATCTCTATGCCGTTCATGTAACTTCGAATCTGAACTAACAATCCGCTCTTCCGGCAAATACTAAAATTAACTTCACGATGTTGAAGACATCCAAGATGCAAATGTTGTGAAAAGCTCTCCAAGAAGTTTCTTAAAAGACATTTTCTTATTTTGTTTGTGTATATAATATGCGTGCTTTAATTTCGTACTTTGAATATCGATACGAATTCAGGAAGAGTAATATTGTGAAATCTAAGTTCGACTGAGTGGGACGAGATTTTAATGTCATCTGAAGAACGAAATACATGGTGAATCGAAATAATAGGGACCAGTGACTCGGCCCCTTCTAAGATTTAATCTTCAGAAAAAGATAGATATTCGTCAGAGATGACACCTATTCTAAGTAATACGTTATCAGGCATACACACTTTGATATTGCGTTGCACGAAAAAATTACGATAAGCGAGAAAAAAGTTAGAGGAAGTAGTAGATGGAAATTTTATCGAGATACGGTAGCTGCCTTGAAGGACAATGCAAGTATAAGAAAAGGAAGCGGAACTGATTAGCCTAGCAAGGGCCAAAGAATACAGATGACCTAGTTCTTTTTTTTGTAGAGCAACTTTCAACGTGGACTATTATTATTATCGCATCGGTTATGCGCTTATTAAAGTAAAATTTAGATTAAAAATACAAAATTACGAAATATCGTCGTCTATTTATAAATTAACACTTGTCACCTATTCCACTGCACCTTCCTCAAGAGAATGTAGCCCAGTCAATGCTTTGTTGAAACTGTATACTTCACACAAGTTAACAAAGTGCGGCATCGTTTGAATCTCGCTGTAGCTTTATATAGTTCCGATTCAAAGAGCTTCCATTTGTTCATTAAATACTTGCAGCGACCTTTTTTTTTTAACCTGGCTTGGCTGTAAATACCATTTGGCCACTAACTCTATTCATTAAATTAAATCAGTCTATTTCGTTTTGGCCGCCGTTGGGAATCGAACTCTTGACCACTATCTCAGCGATCAAGAGTTCGCGCCATTAGGCTATCGCGACGGGCCTTGGTTGGTTCTAACCCGACTCAAATAAAAGGCCCCTTAATGATCAAAAGAAAACATCAAATTTTCTTTATTAGCAATATTACAAGTATGTTTGAGATTTCTACATCACCAATTGAGAAAAATTTATGCTTTTTTGTAAAATGTATTTAATACGTCCATTAATAACGGAATATTTCCAAAAGTTATAAAATTCGAGATTAATGCGCCCGTTTTTAAAGCTAGGAACAATACTGATATTTCTGGCTACAGGCCTACATGTATTCTCCCTACCACATGAAAAATATTCGAAAAGTTGATGAAATGCAAATTTTTAAGTTATCACACAACAAGTTTCTTCAGTAAAAATCAGCATGATTTTCTTCCTGTGTGTGTTGTACAGATGATGCTCTCTTCGATCATATTTCCTTTACTGCTTCTAATCTGGAAGCAGGCTGTTCGGCTGCAGCTGTTTAAGTAGATTTTAAAAAAGATTTTAATGCGGTTAATGATAGTATCCTTTTACGTAAACTATCTAATTTTTGTTTTTGTGGGAACATTTATAATTGGCTTAAAACATATTTAACAAACCGGTTATATTGCGCCAATATTGATAACCTAAAAAGAGATTATGTGAAGCAACATTACGAAGTACCTGAGGGAAGCATATTTGAGTCCCTTCCTATTTCTGACCTATGTTAATGATTTATACAATTTGGAAGTAAATTAGAGAATATTTTGTTATACGAACGATACTGTGTTAATGGTAAATTTACGAAAACAGTTTATTCTACAGGATCTTTTACAAACCGACTTAACAAAAATTGAAAACTAGCCAAATTTTTACCAACCTTTTATTAATCTAAAGAAAACTAAACTTATTTGTTATAGTAGTATACTACAGTTCAAGTGAAACGATTTCGAAATTTTGCGGGATAGGGATTCTCCCTTGGATATCGTATATGAGAAGAAATACATATATCGGTGTTCAACATGACTGTAAATTGTTTTGGTATAAACATCTAATTTATCACGCAGCTAAAGTCGGAAAATTAAATAACATGTTATATTATTATCTCGGTAAATTTTTAAATAGAACACATCTGCATGAATTGTATACCGCATGATACCAACCTATATTAAGCTATAGGAATTATTCATTGGGGCAAAGCTGCGGATTACCATTTAAAACAATTGAAACTACTACAAAAAAATGCTGTTAGGCTATTTTATAGAGTTGAAAATATTGATATAAACAATGATGTATGTATTACTTTTAACTAAGCTGTATGAACTGTAATTGCTTTTTTTTTTTTTTTTTTGAAGAATATAACGAAAATTTAACATTTCAATCGCTCAGGGTAAGAGCTGTTTTGCCCATTATTAAAAAATATCATATCCGAAATCAGTTTATGTACGCGGCTCCTCTGCTCTTTAATTCTTTAATTAAATTATTAAAAATCGGTAATTAATAAACCGTTACATGATATAATGCTGAAATGTCGATGACACAAAAATATAAAAAAAAGATGAGAAATGCTGTTACCTGTCGTTATAATTACCACTGGTTCAGTTTTAAAATTTAGCAAAATAAAAAATGATTTATCGCAACAGTCTCTGTTATGTATTTTACACTACTTAATATTTATCGGAATTGATAATAGAAATTTACACACAAGAAAAGGAATTGATCTTTTTTAAAAGGGTTCTACATAATACTTTTGTGTGCGAAATATGACCACCGCTGTCATAATTTACACATTTACAAAATTCTAAATTTGCAAAAAATGATATGTTCCGAAAATGTAATTTCGGTTACATTTTTCACACGATATTCTTATAAATACGGATACGATTCATAGAGTGTTCAGTTTTTCTAAGTATAATACACGCACCGTCAACGGGCATTTACTTCGTGTTTTTCACGCCATTTTCCACTTTTTGTATCCTTCAAAAGTTTCTTTAAGGAGTCGAAATACAATTTCGGTGCCTCTAAATAGTAATAAGTTAAAGAAAGACACAACTGAGAAAAAATTCTTATCGATTCTGTGCTCTTTTCGAAGCAGACGGGCTGATCTAAATTTGAAGTTGTCATATTGGCTGCACTTTCTGAAATTCTTGCACTTTCTAATATGGGTGATAACCTCACTAGTAACGGGTTATGAGTTTTTTAAATAAAAATGTTTGAGTTGTTTTAGTTACCATTTTTTAGATGATCGATATTTTTTCTGGGGTCTCCAGTATAAACGATATTGCCCTAAATTATTTATATTTCCTTGAAGAGCGTTTTAATTGCGATTTATGCATACAATTTCGAGTTTTCCAGAGTAATAACACTTCTTTGATTATTTTTGGTTTCTAAACTTCCTTTTCAGGATTATTCATAATGTTATATCAAATGCCAAGAAGTAAAATACCTCGTACAAATAAAAGGTAACTGAAGAGATAAATTTATTTTGTGTCGACATGACCATTTTTAACAAAATATATAAAATTTATATATAAACAACCGACAAAATTCTACAATTAAAAATCAGTAATCGATAAAATCCTGATTAAGAAATATTCAGTTTCTTTTTCCCAAAAGCTATATCAATATTGACATTAAGTCTACATAAAGTTCCAAACGTATGGTTAAGACTATTGTGTATACGATTTTATACGACTAACTTAAAATTATGTAAATAAATATGCAGGCTTATTCAACATTTGTAAATATTCTATTACGCGTAAATTAATTCCATTTTCGAATTAATTTTGAAATTATAAGGAAAACATTTAGATCGCTTGTCGCTGGCAATGTGTTTTTCAAATTTAGGTTCCGTTTCGAATTTAAATGTTGAAGAAATTATTTCTGCAGTCTTCTTACTCTCCAGCATTGTAAGATGATTACCTTCAACGAAATATGTCAGAACACGGGTTTTGAAATACTGTGAACAAAATGAAAAACAGATTAATTTATTCTGAGTTTTTACTCTTTAACTAGATAACAAGATGAACAGGAAAAAATGCTTCAATTTAAAGTGTGAAAAATTTGGTATTAATTAAACAAAATGATCATTTCCGAATGAAATAAAGGTATAACTTATAAATCCGGACGCTTCTAAGAATACTAGTGTTCGCCGATTGGTCGAAATTCAAAAATAATTATTATTAAAAATTTAAGGACAACATATATGAATTTGCATATTTCCAAAAATTGTTTTTCTACTCTTGTACATTCGTTCATTGTATATCTGAAAACGTACACTTTTATATGTACTTACAATACAAAACAGTTCAAATATCATTATAATTGGATAAAAAATAAATTCAATAAAATAACAGTAAATCACAATTTAAAACCCCCTTTTAATTGATATTAAATGACACCTTAAGATTTGGTGCACTGTAAAAAAACCAATAATGATGATTATTAGGAAAAATTAAATAGCAAAAACAGTGGACCAACATCCCAAACACGAACAAGCTGTGCTCAATTCGAGATACTATTCAACCATGGAAAACCCCATTATTCATTAATCAAAGGAATGAAATCGTTGTCACAAGACTCAGCCTAGGTCGCTCCAAAATCATTCATACAACCTATCCACTGTGTTCAGTTGCAATTCTCCTGTCACAATCCAACATTTACTCGTCAGCTGTCCCACCTATAATTCATACCGAGCACAAATTCTCCAGTCGTCCAATCTTTGCGAAATCCTGACTGATCGCCACGACAAAATTGAACTCAAGATCACTAAACTATTCCACTCCATTTAACTCTTATCTTATCCATGCCTCTGGCCTAGGCGGCAGTACACGACACGTTAATCAAAAGGAAGAAGAAGAAGGAGAAGAAGAAAAATTAAAATATTTTAATAAGAATAGATTTACCGGATTTTTTATTTTTTATATTAATTTTTTATTTAAGAAGAAAAAATCAACATTTTTTTACTGATAACAATCAATAGTTACTAAACAAAAATAAAGACGGAAATCGGTTAACAAACTCAAGCGAAGAAGGTACTGAACTTTTTCATCTTTGGCTATTTATATACATATATATATATATAGATTATTTTTTATAAAACAAGTAGATAAAAAATAAAAATAAATGTAGCAGTGAGTTTTAACAGAGCTGATAACATCGGAAGACGATCGCGTTAAGGTAGCAAAAATTTAAAAAACTACAAAAGTGTTCGTTATTTTTCGCGAAATAAAATTTTTATCTGATGCAATAATAGTTTTAATTGAAAAAAGAAAAAAACAAAAACCAAAACATGATTGTCTGTAAAATTAATACAATAATTTCTACGGCAGGTATTTATTATTTTACAAGAATACTAACAACTGAATATTTTTCAAAAGTATTGTGTTCGATTCAATCGGTCGTTTTCGTGCGTTTCGGTTTTATCTAGTATATCTGTTAATTGATTTTAATTTAACTCTACCGTTATCGGATTTCGTATTATTATAAACTCCGCGCATCGCTATCAGTATGCAGCGGACCCCCCCCCCCCCCCCCCCGCCAACCCGGAAACAATTAACGATGCCCGGTGAAGCGAGCTTATCAACGTCGCAGACATTACCTACAAAGACAACAGCAGCATCTCTTCTTGTACAAACCGGCCGGACAGTTTTTTTTTTTTTTTTTTTTTTTTTCCCCTGGGCGCGCCAGCGGCCTTGACCCAACAACATGAAAAATTAACAGTTATAACTAAATAACCAGGCGGTCAGAAATGGAGAGGACAAAGGACAGTAGCAATGGGATAACTGAAGGCAATGGGAAGGAAAGAATATAGGTAGCGTTAAAGGGAGTAAGAAGACCCAAAACTAGAAGTTGGGTGTAAAGAATAGAGCGTTCGTTAGAGAGTGCTGAACATTCGAATAGGATGTGATTTGAATCACAAATACAAGAAGGCTCAGAAGCGTGAAGAGAGCAGAAAGGAGAAGGGGACAAAGCGAATCGAAAGCGAGAAGAGGGGAGAAGAGAATGATTGATTCTAAGCCTGATTAAGGAAACAACAGTGGAACGACGACAGATAGGAATAGATTGAAACCAAGGCAGGAAACTAGGAACCGGTTGAATAAGACGGTACTGAGAAAAGCGATTTGAGAATATAGATGGATACATGTCAGACCAAAGTCTGGAATGGTTAGAGCGTGATAGAGAAAGAATGTCTGAGGAAGGGAAAGAGTCGAGGAAAGGACCAGTGCGGGCGGCTGAGCGAGCTAAAGAGTCAGCTGAGTCATTTCCCTCAATATTGGAATGACTAGGGACCCATAGAAAGTCTATGGAAATGGAGCGGAACGAGAACAAAGAGGAGACAAGAGATCGGATAGAGAGGATGATACCGTCAGAAGTATAAGAAGGAGGAGAGGAGATGGCTTGAAGAACGCCTTTGGAATCAGAGACAATCAGGAATTTGTGAACTCCACTCGTAGAGGATATGAAATGAATTGCACGAAGAATTGAGATCGACTCGGCCGAGAAGATAGAGCAGAAGGAAGGAAGTCTGAAGGACTCAGAGTGTAGGAACGTAGGAGACGTATACGCACCACCCACGCCCCCATCACTCTTGGAGCCATCCGAGAAGATTAAGGCATGGGAAGGAAAAGAAGAGTTCAGCAGCTGAAAGAATTCGAAGTTGACTACATTGTGAGAGGAACAATTAGCTCGGACTGGAAGAGAGGAGAAATTGATGGGGTGCCATATGCTATTAAAGTCGAAAGAAAAGTAAGGAAGACTGTTATAAGAGGAAACGTAGGGAGAAAAATTGGAAACACGAGCAGCTATATGCGATAAAATCGGAATTCTATGAGGCGCCAAGCGCCAGTGATTTTTGATATAAAGATAGGAGGGGATAATATTGGATGACAAAATGGGGAGGCGTTTTATTAAAAATCGATAACCGAGGAGTGAACGACGAATGGAAAGAGGTTGAGTGGAAGATTCGGATAGAATCGCAGGAATAGGAGAAGATCTTAAAGCACCAATGCATAGGCGAAGACAGGAATTCTGAATTGCGTCAAGTTTCGAAAGGAGAGAATTGGAGGCACTGCCATAAATGAAGGAACAATAGTCGAGTTTGGACCGAATAATCGATTTATATAGAATTAATAGAATGCACGGGTCTCCACCCCATCTGAGCGGTGATAAAGATTTGAGGAGATTAAGTCTTTTGATCGAGGAATTATAGATATAATTAATATGTTCATGAAATGTAAGGCGACTATTTAAGAAAATACCTAGATAACATATGGAATTAACAGTGGGAATAGGTGTACCAGATACGTTGATGTTTATAAAAGCACGATTAAAGGGGCGGAGAGCAAAAATTATACAGGAAGACTTGGAAGGGGAAAGAGAGAGGTGAAGTGTAGATAGAGCATTGCTAAGATGGGACAATGAATGGTTTAACTCGTTGGTGGCAGAGGACAGATCATCTGAGGTGGAATAAACTAAAATGTCATCAGCAAAAAGGAGAGAGAAAGAGGGAATAGGAAGCAAAGCAATATCGAAAGAGTAAATATTAAAAAGAGTGGGGCTAAGGCAGGATCCCTGGGGAAGCCCACGATAGACGCATCTAGAGGTGGAAAGAGAAGGAGAAGATAGATAAAGAGTTCTATGTTGAAAGAGGTTGAGTATAAGAGAGATAAAAACCGGAGGGAGATTAAGAGAGAGAAGTTTGGAGCCCAAAGAAGGAAGATGCACATTGTCGAATGCAGAGCAGACATCGACAAAAGAAGCGACAGTAAATTTCTTAGAAAGGAATGATTTATAGATATCTGCAAGGAAGGTACTGATGCAATCTACCGGGCCAAGCCCGGGGCGAAAACCGAACATATTAGAAGGAACTAGATTATTATGCTCAAGCCACCAAACAAGACGATTGTTTATTAAACCTTCAAAGAGTTTGCGCAGACATGAGGCTAGGGAGATAGGACGGAAGGAACACTGATTTTTTTTCGGAATTGGAATGACGATGAAGTCATTCCAAGACTCAGGAGTAAATCCAGAGAGTAGGAAAGAGTTGAAGATATTCAGAAGGGAGAGCAGCGAGGAAGGAGAGAGTTTTTTAAGAATAGGGAAAGAAAGACCGTCCAAGCCAGGAGCAGAAGGAGAGGTTTTGTTAAGAACGGACAAGAGTTCCTCGTAGCGGAAAGGGGACGATAGGAAATGAGGTTCTGAGGAATTTGGGAGCGAAGGAATGATCAATTCCTCGAAAGTGGGGACATACGGAGGAGCAATAGAGTCCAAGAAAGAGTGAAGTTCAGGCAAAGAAGGATGAGAGAAGTGGGGACGCTCAGAAAGAGGAGATCTGAACGCTTTTGCCATTTTCCATATCTTAGAGAGAGGCGTATCTCTAGAGAAAGATGAACAAAATGATTTCCAAGAGTTCCTCTTGGCAGATTTTGAAACGTACCGAGCCTTTGCGTTGGCTTCTTTGTGAGCTAAAAAGTTGGATATTGAGGAACAAGAACGAAAGGCTTTGAAGGTAGCGGTGCTTCTTTGGAAGGCAACTTTACACTCTTCATTCCACCAAAGAGAGGAGGCACACGAGGAAGAACGACCGCGCGAAAAGGAAGAAGGAGGGGAGGAAGCGGAAAGAGCAGAATATAGAGATTGAATGAAGAAGTTGTACTGGGATGACGGGTCGGGAAAATCCAGAATAAGGGGGAGTGAGGAATCCACCAAAGATCGGAATTTAGTCCAATCTGTTTTGGAGAGAAGCCAGTGAGGAGCGTGCAAGGGCCTGAAAGGTTTAGAAGGAAGAGCGTTGTTGAGAGCTAGGAGAATGGGGAGATGATCACTACCAAAAGTGCCGTCGAGAGTTCTCCAGGAGCTTACAAGACCAAGATTCGGAGATGAAAATGAAAGGTCGATTGCACTAGAAGAAGATGGATGTTTGAAGAAAGTAGGAGAACGATCGTTGTGGAGAAAAAGATTATGGTTTAGGATGAGATTTTCCAGAGTCACACCGTTAGGATTGCGCCCTGTGCAGCCCCACATAGGAGAGTGCGCATTCCAGTCTCCACCAATAATAAATGGATCAGATAGGGATGAAAGGAATGAAGACAAAGGAAGACTAGAGACGCTGGAGTTGGGAGGGATGTACACGCAAGCAATATGTAAAGGATTCGGGAGAAGATTTTCAAGTGAAATGTGGATCATGTTAGGGTGGTTGGGAAGGGGCGGAGGAAGGAATGGGATATTGTGGGTGTGATAGGATAGATCGTGTCTAATTAAAATCGCAACGCCACCATACCCATCCATACGGTCAGATCGAACTAGAGAATAACCTTTGAAATCAAGAGATGAGGAGGATTTAAGCCAAGTTTCAGATAACAGCGCTACATGGATATTGTAGAAGTCTAATAGACATTCTACACTTAGTTTATTAGCTCGTAAGCTGCGGCAATTCCATTGGAGGATGTTTAAGGCGTAAGACCGCGACATTCTAGTTAAAAGGAGAAGAGGAATTAAAAGAATGAGAAAAAGTAGCGGGAGAAGATAGAGCTGAAATTGAAGTAAAAGAAAGGAGGGCAAGGATAGTAGGAAGGGTATAATAAATGAGAGGAGATCGCTTGTAGACGATCTTCCAACTTAAAGGAGAAGTCGACAGTGGAAAAAAGAGTAGAAGAGAGAAGACGTGTCCGAAATTGGATACAGGCAAAATTGAAGATACCTCACCATTAGCGGTACCGTCAGTAATTAAAAATAAACCGGAGAAATACCTGCACGAACTGGGTTGATGCCCAGTTTGTAGGCTTCCTTCCGACATAGTGCTGAAAAAGAGACGAGAGAAATACCTGCACGAACTGGGTTGATGACCAGTTTGTAGGCTTCCTTCCGACATGTTGTTAAACCAGAGACGGGAGAAATACCTGCACGAACTGGGTTGACGACCAGTTTGTAGGCTTCCTTCCATAATGATATAGCTATGTAGCATGAAGGAAAAATGGAATAAAATTCGAACTAAGGAAAGTTTTGAGTTGATGATTCCTGAGCGAACAGTTATCCTTGGCGAAACGGACGCAAAAGAAAAAAGGAGAAATAAGAGTAACAAGTATAGAATGGGGTGCTGGAAGATGGTGAAAAAGGAGAAAGAAAGAACAAAGGATGAAAGAGGTGGTCTAGTTGAAATGAACGTGATTGGATAGGAAGGCTGAAAGATTATCAAGGAATGAGGAGGAGGAGGATATGTTAAAGGAGGCAAGGAGTTCCATGATAGCTGCGGAAATATGGGAGACAACAAAGGAAGAATCGTTTAGAGAGGAATTAGGAGAAAGAATAGGAGGAACTAGTAAGGGACTGGAAGATATGGGGGGGTTGGATTGGGGGGAGTCGTTGCGATTCAGTGCACAACCATTTAGTGGTAAATGAGAGTAAAGGGATGGAACGAAAGGAAATTGAGGAGAAGGCTTTGAGTAGGATTTGGGTTTGGAAGTTTTGTGGAAAGTGGGGGATTTGGGACGTGGAAGAGAGGGGAATTTAGAAGTTTTTGGGGAGACGTTTAGAGAGGAAATAGGGGCTGCGGCGCGATTAGCATAGGAGAAGGCTGGAGAGGCGGAACTGGAGGATTTAATTTTAACGGCTTCGTGAAAGGAGATGTTCTCGAAAGCCATGATTCTTTTTATGTCCTTCTGCCGCTGCCATTCGGGACAGGCTCGATCGGAAGCGCTGTGACTACCTTTGCAGTTGCGACAAAAAGGAGGCTCCTGGAGATTTGTACAATCAGAGAAAGAATGTTTAGAGGAACAATGGGAACATGAGGGAAGAGAGCTGCGGCAATGACGTGCAATATGCCCGAAAAGGAAACAATTAGAGCACTGAGTGGGAGAACGGATACTTGGGGACACTGTAAAACGAAGTTTGTAAATGGATACAAACTCAGGGAGAGAGGATTTGGCAAATTTTAATTCGACACTTCTGGTGGGAACTTTGGTTCCATCGGAAGAGCGAAGGATGCGACGAATAGATACTATAGGGATAGACGTAACAAGCCCTTCTTTAATTTCCTCAACAGAGAAAGAAGGATGAACTCCAGAAATAACACCAATTCTGTATAGAGTATTGTGGGGAATGAAAGCTTTCAGGTCGTTAGAATTGAAGAAGGAGCGATTGTTTAGAAAGTCGTTGGCGGTGGAAATGGAGGGGAAGATAACAGAGATACGCCCTCTACCCTGAGGGGTAATGTCGGAGAAGGAGGTGGAAATTTTGCTGATGAGCCTGGCCAGCGCAAGCGGGTGGAAATTTCCAATGTTTTTATTGTCAGAGGTGTTCTCAACGAAAACTTTGAATGGTCCTGGGTATTTGGACGGAAAAGTGTTTTCAAAAGTATCGTGAATATGATCGGAGTTAATAGTGTTACTGTTATTATCGTTATTGTTACTACTATTATAACTGATGTTATTATTAATATTATTATTATCATTATTGTTATTGTTATTGTCATTACTATTATTATTATTAATATTTATATTATTATTATTATTATTATTAATATTATTATTATTAATATTATTATTATTATTATTGTTTTTACTATTATTATCGATAATATAATTCTCGACAGCTGTATTAGGACTGTTGTTAGGATTATTTAAAGTGGCAAGATTAGGTGAATCGGGTCGAGATAGCCGCAGATCCTTGCTTGGCAAAACCGCGGACGGCGAGAGAGGGCCGGACGGTTTGCGCTTGCCGACAGCGTCAACCTCCATCAAGTTTAGCGAAACATTCGGTTTCGCTTTTAAATCTTTGGAGGAGGCCGCTGGGCGGCCCCCACTAGACGAGCTCATCGATCAACTGGGTTAGAAAGAGAGAGGAAAATAAATAATAATAATAATAAAAAAAAAAAAAAAAAAAAAAAAAAAAAAGTGAATTTAAACGAACTGAATTATTAAAATGTAGAAGCAAAAAAGAAATGTAACATAAAACGATATTGGTTACTAAGTAAAAGTTAAATGCGGCAGCGAAGAAACCGAAATTATTTGTCTAAATAGATAACAATGAAGCGATCTCACCGGTCTGCCGAAACAACTGATTACCGAGCTGATAACGGGAACGCGAACGCACACGAGATAACGATTCAATTGCGATATTTTGTAAAGACAGTTACACCTGCAGCGTCCGATAACAAGAAAAATAAAAACGCGGCTTCTGCATCAAATACAAGTAAGATCGTTCCGCTAAATATTTCTAACCCGCAAAACTCTTCCGCCTTTCCAAAAACAAATTTAACGGCAAATGAAAGAAGTAAGCCTGCAAACTTAAAAAACAAGCTCGATACACTTATTTCACACACTCCAACCGCTACTACGATAAACTTAACAGCAAATAATAAAACATCCCCAAGCACAAACATCGTGACCAACTCAATCTCTTTTTCCGACAAACTAAAATCTCGAAAACCTACCCCTCCTATAACAGATTTCGATACGTCGAAAAATCGAATCCTTTAGACTATTTTAACGCCCTTAAAAACCTAGTAGGAGGTCCAAAAAACATAATTGCGGGCTCCAAAATTAGCAACAATCGAGTCCTCATTTTTTTGAAATCGAAAAGCATCACAGAAAACCTCTTTCATAACGGAGCCGTTATTACCGTAAATAATAATATAATCATCGGTCAAAGGTTAAAAAACCCTACTCAAAAAATTATATTATCTAACGTATCTCCAACCATCCCAAACTCTGTTGTCAAAGCCTATCTTGAGGGAATATTAAATTTAAAGTTAGTCTCGGCAATTTCTCGGCTCCGTGTTAAACCCAATGATCCAGAGTTTGACCATATAATCAGCTGGAGGAGGCAGCTGTATGTTGATAGCGCCAATCTCCTACCCTTACCCGACTCTTTCATAATAGTTCATAATGAACGTGAACATCAAATATTTATCCAAACGGGTATGCAGAACATGCCGTCCATTGCCCCATCTGTAGAAGATAGTGTTCCCTCCGCTACAGACACTAAAGCCGTTCCAGCCCCGCAAAACATAACCGTCATCGCTGAGGAAAACACTCAAGCCTCTATCTTTGAAAATAACACAACAGTCAACACCGAGGAAACCCCAGCAGCAACTAAGCGACCCCACCCACAAACCCCTGATGCTTCTCAGAAGACTACGGAGCCCGACTTTACAAATAGCACAAGAGCTATTCTTTTCCCTCTACAAATGCAGACAAACGAACCAGAAAACAGAGAGCATCCAAATGCGGTAGAAACCAGAGACAATGGAGCAAACGTAGATTTCAAACCTCCACCATCAAAACTTAAAAAACAAAAATTGCCTACTGTTGAACTCCTAAAGCCCGCAGAAAGCAACATCAACAATAAAGACTATCCATTGTCTTTCAATGACTTCGTAGCCTTAATGGAAACGATTCAAGGACAACACGACCCGGCGAGTATAGTAGCCAACTTCACTGAAGACATAGATGGGGATTTATTCACATGCTCTCAGATAATTACTCCTTACTTCAAAACCGATCAATGAAGACACGTTTCACTAAGCTAATCAACAAACTTGCTAGACAGTCGGATTCAGATCAAACAGCAGACTAAACATATTTGAAAAGCTAATAGTGGTCATGGTTCGTAACATTATCCTGCAGTGGAACTGTCGAGGATTCTACCCTCAACTTGCTGAATTAAAGCTACTTATTTCAAATCACTCTCCTGCTGTGATATGTCTACAGGAAACTCATTTGAAGCCCACAGATAACCCAGCCCTACAAAACTACGCCCTTTTCACTTTCAGCAATGATCAAGGGTATTTTAACTTTAGGCTCCTCCTACTTCATTTTACATTTTGTATTAAGTATTAATAATTTCACTCCTTTGATTTTTATATCTTCTATGTTTTATTTCTCCTATGTATTTACTATATATTGATACGGATTCGGTACTTTTGGCGCTATCTGTTATTCGACGTTCGAGCTAGAAATTATTCTTCGATGTATTCATTAATTCTCGGTTTCTCGAACGTCGATATATTTCAAATCGCCGTTTTGTCTTGTCTTAGTAGCTTATTTGGCCGATACCAAAAATCCCCGAGATAAGTGGCGTGATCGTCGAGTACACGGTCGCGCTGGGGTAGAGACGCAATAGTGTCTGAGTGGTAGTGGTCAGTGGCCAGGACAATGATATGCGCGTGCGGCAAGAAGCGCAGAATAAGATGTGCCGAGTAATGTCGAGCCGAGAGAACATTATAAAAGGCAGAGTAATTTACGCGGTAGTAATTTAAGAAATGTTCTAGAAAATTCGGCGGTTATTATATTAATTGATAAGGTACCGGGTAATTTCAGCGATTCGACTATATCGTTTGGAATAGCCCATTGTGTACCGAAAAAATCTTCGTTCGTGCTAGGCATTATAAGTCGATAGTCAGATTAATTGTTCACGCGAGCGAGTCGTGTTTTTCTCGTGGCTCGAAAAAGAACTTTGGTTGTAATTTTGTCGTCGCCGTCACATGTAACCGTTTAGCCTAGTCATTGTGAAAATTCAGCGTGCATTCAATGTATTTGACCGAAATTTCGTTTTTTTGTATAAATTTCTTTGTGTTTAAGAGTCTAAACCGCATTTCTTTTCTCGTACACATTTATTACGCGGTTGCGCCGCTTGTCTGTGATTTTTCTGAATACATACGTTCTTTTTTAATAAAAGGTTTTCATTTTGGACACGTGGTGAAAGAAAGGGCCTCGTGAATTCTCCTGCTGGAGAAACTGCCGCTATTCCGGTGATTTTTTTGTTTCGTTGTTTCTTTTTACTTCGAATATTAGAACAATAATAATAAAAAATAAAAGCCTAATGAGCAGTAAAGGGGTTTTCCGATAAACCTTAAGGTCCAAATTCACATGAAACAACGTTGTTGTATTAAATGGCTCCCAGAATCAGGGACTCGAGAACAGTATTCATATAAAATAGCATCTGAAATCAGGGACTTCTGTATTAATATACACATGTATTCCATATATTCACTCCAGTGTGTTTTATGTTTCCACTAAGTTAGTTTTAGCTGATGATGGGTTATGCCCGAAAACGTTTCTAATTAAGGTATTTATCTAATTTATTTTTATAAATTATTTTGCCCTTATTGTTTGTTATTAAAGTTTGATTTATTATAACTGCTATGTGCCTCCGAATTATATAATCACTGCAGATATGTTTCAGTCAGTACTATCACAGGTTAGCCCGCCACTAATATTACTCGGTGATTTTAATGCCCACTCACCTTTGAGGGGAGCAACAATGGAAAACAGACATGGCTTTGTCATCAATAAACTGGTCCTAGATAACGATCTGATATTGCTTCCCTCCCCAGGTTGCACCCATTTCAATCTGTCCCATAATACTTTCTCAACAATCGACCTACAACTTGTTTCCACTTCCATCTTCCCTCATCTGAGCACTTTTGTGCTACAGGACTTATGCTCTAGCGACCATTTTCCTATACTCATATGCCCGTCCAAACCCCTCCCCCCCCCACCTAAGCCTTAAATTCTATTCCACAAGGTGGATTGGGATATGTTTTCAGTTAAAGTAAACGTTTCCAGCGAGCCATCCGAATCTTTATCAGAGAACATCAACTCCTTTATCGACGCTATTACGAATGCTGCTCTAGCATCTATTCCTAGGTCTGTCCCAACAAACAGATCCCGACGGGTCCCATGGTGGTGCCCCGAAATAGGAACAGCCATACGCCAACGTAAACATGCCCTTAGGAAGTTTAAATCAACAGGCTTATATCCTGATTTGATCGAATTTAAAAAACGCCGTGCAGCTGCGAAGAGCCTCATTAGGTGCAAAAAACAGGAATCTTGGCAGCAATTTATGCATTCAATCTCCATAAATACTTCTAGTCACAATATTTGGCACAACATTAAGCCACTGAACGGTATTAATCGTGCGACCCCTTCCTTTTCGATAAATCAGAATGGTTCCATGTTATCTGACCCGTTGGAAGTCGCAAATGCTTTTGCGAATCATTTTGCAATGGAGTCATACTCATATTCGTCTGCCTTCCCTTTAAAGAAATATTCCACGGAACAACAACCAATAACTATCATCTCTGACTCCTCACTTTCCTACAATTGCCATTTCACCATTTCTGAACTAGACTATCAACTCCAGTACCATACTGCAAACAGCGCGCCTGGGCCCGATTCCATCCATCCATATATGTTAAAATACTTACCTTCATCAGCGAAAAACTTCCTCTTACATATCTATAACCAAATATGGTTCTCCGGATCGATCCCTGAGCCATGGAAATTAGCAGTTGTTCTTCCTATTCTGATACAAAATAAAGATCCTCTTTTTCCACAAAACTACAGGCCTATATCCCTCATAAGTGTCCTCGCAAAAACACTGGAAAAAATGGTTAATCGGCGTCTCCTTTTCTTCCTTGAACAGAATAATCTCCTATCCTTGTCACAAGCCGGTGGGCGTAAGAAGCTGTACTACAGTTAATCATCTGCTGAGCCTACAAAGGCAAATATTAACAGCATTTCACAGACGCCAACATGTATACTCCGTCTTTTTCGATATAGAAAAGGCATTCGACAGAGTATGGCGATACGGCCTCTTATCCAAGCTGACAACAGCTGGTATAAGTGGAAACATGGCCAAGTATCTGAATAATTTTTTAACAAACAGAACGTTCCATGTTAAGATTGGTTCGTCAACATCGAGCACCATTCAAACTGAGAATGGCTTACCACAAGGATCTGCCCTTAGTGAAACCTTGTTTATTTTTTATATCAATGATATAAATGATTGTATTGCTCCGCCTGTAAACGCCCGGCTCTACTTTGACGACTTAAACATTTCCCTGTCTTCCAATTTTCCAGCAAATGCTCAAAAAATCCTACAAAAAACTATTTCAAAACTACAATCCTGGTGTAACAATAATGGTCTTGTGTTTTCTCCATCTAAGTCTATCTGTGTTGATTTCTATAGGGGACGTAAAAACTCTCCAGCATCCGCCGCAATCTAGAAAATTCCTCACTTCATTTCCACCTACTGCTACTTTCCATGGACTACTGTTCGATCAAAAGCTAACTTGGCGATCCCACATATCCAATCTTAAAGTTAAATGTCATAAATTCCTATCTATTCTTAAATATGTATCAAACACAAAGTATAATGTACCTCCGAAAACTCTCCTCTCCATATACAAATCCTTAGTCATTTCCAGAATAAACTATGGGTCCCAGGCGTATGCGTCAGCCAGTCCCTCTTTACTTAAATCCCTTGATTGAATACACCACACGGCGCTCCGCACGATACTTGGCGCACATAGAACTTCCCCGTCTGTATGTTTGTGTGCCTTGTTAGGCACTCCCCCACTAAAGTATTTCCAAAACTATTATTACCACCGTGAGACCCTCGCTCTTTTCTTTAGTAAACGTGCCTGTCCTATTGACACAAATGACCTCCCCAACACCCCAGAGTTCCCTAATGACCCTCTCCCAGAAATCCTGGCTCTCCCATCGCAGCACAACGTGAGTGTAATCCCTTTCCTTAACCTAGCTCCTAACATCATGATTCCGCCGTGGGCCCCTTTAAACATTGATGTTAACTTTTCCCTGACGAAGTATAATAAACCCCTGCACCCGAATATCGTTCAGTTGACAACAGCAACAATGCAAAAATATCCCGACCACCTCTTTTTCTACACGGATGCTGCCAAGGCTACCTCAGAGGCTACTTCATCCCCAACCGCCTGTTCCTTTGAAGTCTGCGACGTGATTCTAAGCATTTGACTAAATGACAATTGCTCGGTACTGGATGCTGAAATATACGCAGTATTTTTTTGTTTGGAATATTTTCTTTCTACAGAGCCTACATCACAGAAAGTCCTGCTGGTATCTGATTCATCCGCAGCTTTATTGACAATTTCTAATCCCCTCACCAAACATCCTGTAGCAATTCGAACCCAGCAGGTATTATTCGAACTTATTAAGAGACAGTGCTCCGTATCCTTTCTGTAGGCGCCCTGCCATGCAGGGATTCCTGGAAATGAACGCGTCGATACATCCGCTCGAGCAGAAATATATTGCCCCTCGTCTAGTAACAGCCCACCTCCACCTTATCTCTCGAACATAATCTTCAATAATCTCACGTCTTTATGGAAAACCCATTGGTCCTCGTGTCAGACTTTCTCGAGGTTAATTAAACCCTCAACAGAACCATGGTGACCAGAAAAAATCATTTCCCGCAGAGATTTCTGGGCACTTAGCCGCTTGCGCGCAGGCCATACGGCCACGTCGCATAATTTTATTTTGCAAAGAACCCCCTCTCCTATGAATTGTCCTTTCTGTGGCCAAGATGTTGCTCCCTCAACTCCTCACATACTATGCGACTGTCCAGCATTATCACCTCACCGGCCCCCTTCAATTAATAACAAAACAGTCACCAACATTCTTGAGAATTCCCCCGATGCAATTTTACCTGTAATACAATTTATCAAAATTAGCGGAATAAGCAGATATCTATAAAAACAAACTGCGCATCTTCGTACTGTAATAGCCACAGCAGTTAAACACGGTACAGGATGTTGCTTTCACAAGAAAAAGAAAACAAAAAAAACAACTAAATATAAATTAAAATGAATTTATATATATGTATATATATATATGTATGTATATATGCATGTATACTAACTGTATCTGGCCACGCGTTGCCGTGGCTCAATTTTGTTAAAATGAAAAGAAAGAAATGAGAAAGCATACGTTTCTTTTTTTATTTATAAATTTACAAATGTAAATCTAGTCGCCGTGTGTAATTTCCTGGGCTATAACGGCACCTAGACTCACTGGAAATTACAGAATGTGGTGCAGTCTGTTGGATGCTGAAAAATTCAACACTGCCCGAAAACAATTCGGGTGGTTCGACAACAGACGGTGGGGTGACGTGTAGCTAGAAGTACGGGAAATATGCCAGGAGCATTTCAGCAGATGCTCTAGGGTTGGCGAGACCACGAGCCCGCAAAGAGGACAAGTAGACGGAGGAGGAGCTCCTTCAAAGACGTAATTGTATGACAGTGCAGTGTGCTCCATGCACAGTCTTGGCAGGATCGAGAAATCCCTACGTGAGACGGGGAATGGCGGCCACCATTGGTCAGTGTTCGACTTTATGGACCTGAGCCAGGTTGTTTGTTCTGACCATAGTTTGCTCCACTCTTCAGCAAAGTGCATTCTAATCGGGATAGTACATCGTTGAACGGCATCGGGCTAGATAGAATTGCCTTACCAGCTAAGTCAACCCGCTCATTGCCGGGAACCCCAACATGGATAGGGACTCATGAGAATATGATATATACCTCAGATCGTGAAAGTTGGAATAGAAGGTTTTTTGTTTTAATTAGTAGGGATTTGTAACTGTCTGGGCTCTGGATGGCTTTGATAGATTAAAGTGAGTCAGTAATAATTTTGAGACGCTGGGCTTGAAAAATATGTCTCAAGACAAAGAAGGATCCCAAACATTTCTGCCTCTAAAATAGAGCAGTAGTAGTTTAGACGCTCGGTGTACATTACGCCTTAAATTTCATAAGCGCATGCAGCTGGTGAAAGAGAATTAGTAGGATTCGCTTTAGCTGCGTCTGTATACATGTTAATGTAGTTAGGGAAGGAGGCGAGTTTATTTAATACTACTTGACACATGGATATAGAAAGATTAGATGTTCTTAAGGAATCTGCTAAGGATATGTTTATAGATATTGAGAGAAGATTCCAGGGCGCTATAGTGGTCGGATTAACATGATGGTCGCTCCTCTCCACAATATCGGTATTGCTTTAATCTCAGAAACTTGGCTACGGTCGGACATAAACTTCTACATTAGAGGCTTCACGTTAGTTAGATGCGATCGTGATAATGGTTATGGAGGCTCTGCTATCTTCATTAGAAATTACATTCCTTTTCACGTGCATAATGTCTTTCTAAATCTCCCTCCTTGTCTTAATTCTCCGAACATTGTACACATATCTATCTCTTGTAATCTGGCCCACCCTCTTAACTTCGTTTCCATTTATGATCCTCCTAACTACGACCTTCGTCACTTCTCTCTTTCTTCCTTTTTTAATTCCATTCCTCAACCGTTTATCATCGTTGGGGATTGGAATGCTCATTCTCCAACGTGGGGTTGCAGAGTCTATAATATTAATGGCACTATCCTCGAGAATTCTATCCTTTCCGATAATTTGATCATTCTTACTGACTTTTCTCCTACTTATTTTAAAAGTCCATCTAGCTTTAGATCCCTCAATTTGACTTCCTTTTCTCCTAATATTGACTTTAACTACAACTGGAGAACCCTTATGGGTTTCTTCGGCATTGACCATATTCCTATTCTAATAACTTCTATGAACTTTTCCCCTCCTACTTCTGTCAGGCCACTTCATTCTACTCCATGGAATCTTTCTAAAACTAGTTTGACTGTGTTCCGTTCTCTTGTAGATTCTTCGCTTTCTAATTTTCATCCTGGTCTTGATCCCGTGCGTGTTTATAATTCTTTCTTGCAATCTATCAAGTCTGACCTCAATGCCTCCTCCGCCATCATTCATCCGTTAATCGGCATGTTGCGTCCTCTTCTATTTGGTGGAATGAGGATTGCAACGCTGCTTTTGATCATAGTCGAACTACTTTTTGTACGAACCCTGCAACTGAAAATTTTCTCACCCATAAACGAGCGAATGCAAGAGCTCGGTATGTACTAAAAGTCTTGAAGAAGTCCTCATGGAGGAATTTCTGTTCTTCTTTCTCGAGAACTAGCCCCTTTCACGTATCTAGAAAATAGCAAGAGCTTTTAAATTTCCATCTTCTGAACGTCCTAACAATTCTAATATTTCTGACGATTGACTATTACCGTTTATTGATTCTGTCGCTCCCACTTACGTTCCTATGACGAATTTTATCCTGCTCCTTTTCCATGAGACTCTCCTTCTCATTTCCTTACTTCCGCCTTCAACATTAATGAACTAAAATCTGTTCTTTCAAAATCTTCCAGCCTTACTCCAGGTCTCGACGACATACCTTATCTTGTTCTTAAAAAACTATCTGAATTATCCATTAATACTCTCCTCAATCTTTTTAATGCCTTTCTTTCCACCGGTATAACTTCTCCTTGCTGGAACTCTTTTATCATCATTCCTATTCCCAAAAAAATTTCTTCTTTTCGTCCAATTTCTCTAGCATCCTCTATCAGAAAATTATTCGAAGGTATGATGAACAGGCGCCTTGTTTGGTGGCTGGAACATAACCACGTTTTATCTAACAACATGTTTGCCTTTCGGCTTGAAATTGGCCCTCCTGATTGTATTAGTCTTTTTGTTTCCAGTATATACAAATCCTCCATCCAAAAACAGTACACCTTAGCTTCCTTCATTGATGTCTCCTCTGCTTTGGATAATGTGCATCTGCCAACTTTAAGAGAAAAAACGTCGACAATTAACGTTTCAACTAAGTTTTCTTTCCTTATTGTCAATCTCACGATGAACCGCTCTATCCATATTTCTTCTCAACTTCTCTGCAATTAAAGAAAAGTTTTTCGTGGCCTCCCACAAAGTTCTTCCCTCAGTTCTATTCTCTTTAACATCTACACTATCGGTGTTGACTCTCTTCCTTTGAATTATTCCTCCTTGTTTTTTGCCGATGATATCCTGCTTTTTCTCTCCGCCTCTGATTTTGTAGCCGCTAATGAGGCTCTTAGTTCGTCTCTTACTGCACTGGATCACTCCTTATTCTCAATTAACCTTTCTATTTCCCCTTCTAAGTTTTCGTCTATTGTCTTTTCACTTCGACCTTACAATCCTGCTTTGTTTAATCTATCCGTAAACAATACACCTTTTCCTCACGTTAACTTTTCTGCTATCTTGGAGTTTTTCCCAATAGTCGGTTGACATTCTCTGAACATATTGATTATCTTTCCTCTTCTGCTATCAAAAAAGGCTAAACCTGCTGAAAGCGCTGTTCTCAACAAAATGGGGTGGTGATCCGTACATTCTGATCGCCTTGTATAAAGCCGTTGTCCGTTCTAAATTTGATTACAGCTCTTTTATCTATGGTTGTGCTTCTAAATCTCGTCTTTCTAAATTGGACATTATCCAAAATTTGTGTCTTCGGCTTTGTCTTGGTGCTCTTAAGTCTACTCCGATTCCAGCAATTCTCGCAGAGTCTAACACACTACCCCTGTCTCTTCGCAGATCTTACTTGGGCTATCGTTTCCTCACCAAACGTCTTCTACTCACGTCCTGTACTCTTATTTATTCCTATCTTTCAATTTATAAGAACTGGCGTTTTATGCCTAGGAAAATCCCTTTTTTATCTTTCATTTCCCTTCGCCTTAGTTCCTTTTGGCCTTACACAATCTCAAGTAATAATCTTCCTACTTTTTCTTTTAGCTTTGCCGATTTCTGCCATTCTCCCAATGTTTTTTTTGTACCTTCTTTTTCCAAATCCCTTTCTCAGGCAATAATTCAACAGGAATTCCACAGCATTATCAATTCCCAATTTCTATCGTATGTAACCGTCTTCACGGATGGCTGCAGGGGACCTCATGGTGATGGAGCTTCTTTTATCCTTCCGGATTTCAATTTCTCTGAATCATTTCGTCTTTCTTCTTTCTGTTCAATCTTTACAGCCGAGTCGATGGCTATCTTACGCTCCATTATCTTCATTTCTTCCAGTCGTCGGTTTTCTGATTATTTGATTGTTTCAGATTCCATGAGTGTTCTTCAAGCGAGCAGCTCCCCTTTTCCTGACCACTCTTCCGATTTTATCATTCTTCGAATACGCTGTCTTGTACATTTTCTTTCTTCTCACTACTCCATCCGTGTTGATTTGCTGTGGGTTCCCAGGATGGCGGACTCCTTGGCTCGAGTTGCTGCTTCCTCTCGTTCTTTCTTTAAAAAAGTTCCATCCTCCAACTTGAATTCCTTATACTAAATTTCATCTCAAACTTTGGTCCGATATTTACCCTTCCTCCTTTCGTAACGATTAATCCTTTTATCTGTCTGTGCAATCTAGTATTCCACCTAATCCCTGGTTCTTTGAGCTTCCTTCACTTCCCAGTTTTGTTGTCATTTCTATGATTTGCTTGCGTTTTGGCCATTCTGCTCTTCCTTCCTCTCGTTTTCGCTTTTCCCTTGTCTCCTCTCCAAATTGTCCTCTCCTCCCAAACGAAGCGGCGATTTGCGACGCCAATCATATCTTGTTTGAATATCCATTCCTTTCTGTTGAACGTTGTATTCTATATTTTTGTCTGCTGAAACTGAAGCTCCCCGCTCCTTATTGTGCATCTTATATTTTGTCCTTCTCTTCGCCATCCCTTATTTCATTCGTTAGTTCCTTTATATTGTCCATATCTGACCGAATCAAAATTTAACTCATGGCTCCTTCTTTCTTTTTGCTTCTGGGTGTAAGTCCTTAGCTGACGTGCTCTAAGGTAGGATCTAAAAAAAAAAAAAAAAAAAAAAAAAATATTGATTTTTCTATTCGTGAATTTAAAACGTAAATTATATTTAGTATTAATGACGTTACCTGTGATAATCTGTAATCGTCACTAGTTTTAATAGATATTTCTGTTGGTCGAATCAAAGCAGCAGCAGCTAAAATTAAATCGTGTTTTAGTTCACTTTTTGCAAATAGAGCTTTCACTCTCAACAAGCAGGCATGTATCCAAAGTCTTTGATAATGTTTACTGTGTCGTTCTTCATATTCAGGAGCAACAGACATAAGTAAACCCAGTCTATCATTCCAATTTTTCACCTTGTATAAATCGTCTTTTAACTATGTAAAGAATCACGATTTCCTCGCTTAATGATCAGAAAAAAATCCTTCGAGAAAAAAATATAAAAAAAATCGCGAAAACAAATAAAAAGAATATCTACGGGCGCCAACGGTGAAATCTCGGTTCACCGTTACCGGAATAGCTCTGCCTAGCAGAGCTTAGGCCTTCCAAATGAAATAACAAACAAAAACAAAAAAAAATATATATATAAGAAAAATATATCTGAAAATCGACTAGATTAAAAATTTTTTGACGAAGATTACTCGCACTGCGTGGCAAGTTTCACAACAACGAAACGTGGTTCAATCGACGTCTTCTTCTTCCGCTCCACCGTAAACTTCACTCATCGACTAGCTATACTAGCATTCAAAAATGCAACAGAACACAGTCGACAATCCCCCGGCGGGCTTTTACCGCGATATCGGCTAGTCGACATAAACGTCGATTCTTCTGAAGTAACTGATCGCCATGTACCGTTGTTGCCCGAGAAACCAGAACAATAAACAATAAAACAAAATAATTTCTACCTCGAGCAATATCATCGGAAAGCGTATACGACATAATTATTGCCGTAGCTGCCGAATCCGTCTCAACTAAAAAATGATAAAAATAAAAAGATGGATAATTTGCCGGAACATCTGCTATTTTGTCTTATTCGTATAGAAACCAAAACAAAAATAAAAATAATTAAATATTTCTTTGCGTTGTTTTTAGCTTTAAACTACGAACATTTCTTTTTTTCTAATTTTCCTCCTGCATTTAACTGCAAAGGCTATTAAAACATGTAGAGAATTATGTAAAGTTTAGGTATACGATGGAGACTGCTCTCCTTGGTAAAGTCCAGCACTTTAACTATAACGCTAGGAGTGTTTAAAAGAATCTCACATACTAAATCCTGCATTTTTGTGTGTTATTCGATGTAGTGTGAACTCCTCGCCGTCGTAAATCAATTGTTTAATAGTTAATTCAGCGAGCATATAGGGCACATTGTTTGGGAGAAAGAGAAGCTAGGATATAAATAATCGTGTAACGTTGAGGTTGTTCAGAGATAGTTTAGAATTTATTATTCCTTCCTGCTGGTGCAATCTGTAAACTCAATCTAATCTCAATAATTAGTTTAATACTTCGAGGATAATTCTTTGTGAGACCATTCAGATTTTCATTAAATATGTATGATAATGTTAGAGGGGGAGTTGGATTTTCTGGTATCAGTAAATATGTCGTTAATCCTATTGCGTGTGAATTCTGTTGCTTCCATATAATCCAACATAACCTGAATTGGTATTATCAGTAAGTATTTATTACCTTGGAAAGAGATTAATGAATTCGTGGTAGCCAGAAAATCGGCAAAATTATTTAGATTATTCGACGTATTAGATGTGAAGTACAGTATTCCGAATAATTCTACATCTGCATACCCATCATTTAATCGAACTGCGTTGAAATTTTAATTTGATAGGAACAAGCTGCAAGTGATATATCACTATTTGCAACAGATTTCACTCGGCATGTATCGTGGTAGTGGCCATTATATATTTCTCGATCATATCTGGTATAATTTGATATACATTATGAGGTCGTCAAGTTTTATTATTGTTTTTTAGGAAAAATAAATAGATACGCAGCGTAACCCTTAAGTAGATTTTGGAGCGGAACTTATGTTGTAGCTTCTTCTGACAAAATGTTGTTTGGAAATATTGGATTATATGACGATAATACATGGAAAAGATTCGTAGCTTAAATACAGGTGAGGTAATATTTTCGATAATATTGATGGTTCAAAATTGAATACCTCTTGGAAGAACGTTTAACTGTGATTCATTTAAATAATTCTAAACTTTTTAAACCGTTCCAGTATAATCGAATTTTATTAAATTTTTTACTCTTTCTAAACTGTCTTTTTAGGATTCCATATATTAAATGTATGCGAAATACTAAATACATTCAAAATAATAAGTTATGCATTCGCTTTTTCTAAATACACAAGTGAAACGTATCATTCTCCATGAGCATATATATTAAGTTGTGTTTACTTCTTTACAAACTCGGACATCGTTTGTATCAACAAATAGAAGTGATGGCATGAGAAACGAAAAAAAAAAAGTGATTTTAGGTTTCTTTATGTCGACACAAAGTCTGTCTTGTATATCTATTATTCACCTCGATTTCGAGTATGAGATTATCGTCTAACTCAGAGGAGAATTAGAGGATAGAATAGCTGTGCAATAGATAAGCACGTAAGCAGGAGCGCAACCTAGCTTTCGTGCCGCCGACAACGTGAGAAAGGTACCAATGGCGAGGCGAACTCACTTTGATGCGATTTTTCGCCGGCTGAATATTTCTGTACGACGCTAGCGCACTCGCACAACTACATTCGGAACTGACTATAGTCGCTAGATGCAGCCCAAATGTGTCTATACTGCTGTGTACGAAACTAGCGCCGTATATTTTTGTTATCGCCCAGTATCGAACCCGAGACCTCCGCATCGGAAGTCAAGCGCTCTAGCCACTAGGCCAAACGCGACTCCCAAACAGATATTATATGGAGAACTTGTTACTGGTAAAAGGAAGAAAGCAAGACCTCGAAGACGATTTAAAGACCAAATCACAGAATTGATGAAATTTTCCCAGATTGGAAACAATTGGGAAGCCTTAGCTACAGAAAGAAAACATTGGAGAGATTTATGTACAGATAAGCTTGATATAATTCTGGAGAATAAAAAAAATGCGATCAGGTCACGTTTAAGATCGGTAAAAACACCAGCAACATGTACCATTTGCGGGCTTGTCTGCAGTGCAAGAATAGGACTGGTCTCGCACATGAGAACACACTTCTAGTATGAAATGCATAAGACTAACTCGGATACGAGTGTCTGTCTAATAATATTCACCTCGATGTTACAATCTGAAAATCCCGTTGTTAAATTATATTAAAACGAGATCGTTTGGTCGGATTCATTCATACATGCCACGTTGCCACCATATTGGGTTTGACAATAACCGTACTGAATATTCATTGCACACCTTATATAGAAACTGTGAAGTGCTCTCTATTGAAAGATTATATGAACTAAATCTGTATATCTGGTGATATGAATGGTTATTGTGGGGCCCATACAAAAATTTTGCCAAAACATGTGTAGCCATCTGTAGACTCTGAAAAATTACTTAAAACGTGAAAAAAGTTGTGGGACCCGTATACACGGGTCTGACAACGTACATAAGCTTTCTAAAAACGGTCTGTATACATACCACGTACAAATATTTATATCTATATATATATAAAAATCAAACGGTGTATGTTTGTTCGCGCAGAACTCAAAAAGTAGTGGACGGATTGACTTGAAATTTTTACACAATGTTGCATTTCTATACAATATTGTCAGTATAATTTTTTTATCACAAATTTTCTCCGGGAACAGGAAATTTCAAGCTTTCGTAAGGGGCGCGATCTATGATTTGCTTTCGGCGTTATAGCGAGGAATTTCAGAAAAACGTATTGCGGCTATGTATGCGGGAAGCTCTGTAATTACATAAGTGTGTGTAAATCAAATATGCGGCGACAGTCTGCAGTAAGCGATGAGATGAGTGACGAAGAATATATATCGATGAGAGAGAGAGAAAGCGTGCAACAACAGTTTCCTGGAAAGGAACCGATCATCGCCGTCGAGCTGCTAGAAAAACAAAAACGTTTTTTATGACACTGTTCGTGATTTCGATGGGTAGAGTACTGGAGAATGTTGAACCGCATGACATTTGAAATTGCGATCTACGCTGTGCACATTGTTTTGTTTCCCAAGCAGTGGTCATTTTTGCGTTGCTATTTAAAATTTCAACCACGCGGTCTGATTATTCATCCATCGTTTATGTTTATTGCGGTAAGTACTATCACACATTGTTTATTTTATTTGTTATATTTTACGTTTTATGCAATATTATTTATATTCGGTAATAAACTATTAGGTCCAAATCTAACTATCCGCTTAAAATATATGCTCAAGTAAACATCACCGAATTTTACAAAATATGTACAGTAACAATTTTAATACATTACTAATTGTTTATGTACACGATGACAATCAATAATATACAGAAATGAAATAATAGTTTTTCACTTCTTTTTCTCATAGCATACATATCTAAAATTTATATTTTAACTTTTAATATATGTCGATGAAATTTAGTTGCTTCACATTTATTTTCGTACAGCATACATTTTTATTTTTTGAAAACAGTTTTAATATAATATTTTGATGAAATCAGTAATGGATACTACTAGATATTTAGAAAAAGAAAAAAAGAAAGAAAAGATTTTTTCACGTCATTCACGGAGCAGCAAATTATACTTTTACAACATTATTAATTAAACGATATGTATACATATTTATTTCTTCTATTTCTTTTATTTTACTTTACGAAATCTATAGTTATCACACTGGCAGCAGTTCAGTTAGATACAAGAAAAAACCATACACCAATTTGACATTTTCCAGATATCTTTTACTGTTCGGTAAGTACATGAAATTATTTTATTTACTTATGTGTAAAACAAATATATATTTGAAGTCTAATGAAAATAAATTTAAAATATTGTTTTTATATCAAATTTGTAATCAACCATTTATTTCTTTTTCCCTCCGAAACATTTATTTTTTAAAGCATTACATTTTAGATTTCGATTTTTTTATTGAATTTTGTAAATTACATCTACTTCATGGTTTCGTTTTCATTTCATACATTCTCCAAATTGAAAAAGGCTTATTTATTTTACGTCACAATTTTATTTTTTTATCCCCATTTTAATTTTGTGCTCATTTCAATCGTTCCGATCGCGTATTTTTCAATCACTTTATTCTCTCCGTTACATTTTCTCCGTGATTTTTTTTTTTCATACAAATTTATTAACCCGATTTTTCAGGCATGGTATATATTTTATATATTTAATTTATTATTGATGCTACATATTTATTTAACTTTGTGCACATTTAAATGAAAGAAAACTGGTTGTGTATCTATTTCTATATACATATATGTTTACAAATACAATTTATGAAACTGAATTCTAAAATTAATTTTATTATGATTTCTTTTTTGGTTCAAGCTTATTTTAAAGACACTCAAGCAATCGCATTGCAATTTAAAAAAGAAATTATGTGTTTATATTTTCGGCTATAATATATGCTCAAGTAAACATACTACCAAATTTTACAAAGCATGTAGAGTAACAATTTTTTTAATACACTACTAATTTTTTATGTACACAATGGCAATCAATACTATACAGAAATAAATAATAGTTTTTTATTTCTTTTTCTAACAGCATACGTGTTTTGAATAGAAATTTTTGTTTTTTGTCAGCGAAGGAAAAATTTAATACAAAGTATAGTTCAATTTTTTAATATATGTCGATGAAATTTAGTTCCTTCACATTTACTTTCAAACATCATACATTTTTATTTAAAAAAAAAGGTTTTAATGTAATATTCTTATGAAATCAGTAATGGATACTACTAGATATTTAGAAAAAGAAAGAAAGGAAGAAAAAAAATTTTCACGCCATCTGCGGAATAACAAATTATACTTTTTACAACATTATTATTTAAGTGATATGTACACGTATTTATTTCTTCTATTTTTTATTTTACTTTACGATATCTATAGGTATCGCACCTGGCAGCAGCTCAGTTATATACGAGAAAGGCCCATACACCAATTTCAATTTTCCAGATATTTTTTACTGTCTCCGATAATTTAAATAGGCGTATTTATTTTACATTGCAATTTTATTTTTTCATTCTTATTTTAATTTTATTTGCTCATTTCAATCGTTCAGATCAGGGTCATATCTGAGAGGGGTTTTCTGTGTTCAAACCTCCCCCAAAATGTCTGCGAAATAATAATTGTTTGAATTAAATGGGCCAAAATTCAGAATAAATTTATTTCTTTTCAATTTATGACAAAAGAAAAGAAAATTAAAATTTTTATGAACTGTATGGAAATTACTATTTTTTATTTGTTTTTATTGTAGTGTTCAAATATTGCATATACAATAATTGACTACAAGGCTTTAATGTACCATGTATGAATGAATATATTATATGATGACATACACACACACATATATGTATATATATAAATAGAAAAAATCCCCCCTCCCCCGAAATTTTGGTCTAGATACGGCCCTGGTTCGGATCATGTATTTTTCAATCACTTTGTTCTCTCCGTTACATTATATCCATAATTTATTTTTTTCATACAAATTTACTTACCTGATTTTTCAAGTATTATATATTTTATATATTTAATTATTGATGCTACATTTCTATTTTACTATGCGCACATTTAAATTAAATAAAACTGTGGTTGTGAATTTATTTCTATATACATACATGTTTACATATACAATTTATTAAACTGAATTCTAAAATTAATTTTATTATAATCTCTTTTTTGACTTTTGCTTATTTTAAAAACACTTGAGCAAATCAAATTGAAATTTAAAAATGAAATAACATGTTTATGTTTGCGGCTATATATTATGTTACTTTATTTAATGTGTACAGTTAATTACAATCTATAGGCAGAGTATACATCTGCATAAATATCATTTAAATAGGTACATACAGATACAAAGGTGAATGATTTATTTATATCGAACACTTCACCAGTATTTTCAAAGTATTTGGTAAAAATGAAAGTGTGAACGTATACCTTTTAATTAGTGATAAAAAGAGAGAAAAAAACTTGAATAAAGAACAGGAGATAAGAAGGAGTTAGAATTGATTTGATGAGACGGTTTTTAATTATATGTCGTTTTCATTTCACACATTCCCCCATAATTTCAATTAGGCTCATTTATTTTACATCACAGTTTTATGTTTTCATTTCTATTTTAATTTTATTTTTTTATTTCAATTGTTTAGATCACATATTTTTCATTTAATTATTTCTTTCTATTACGGCTATAACTGGATAACTATAGTAAAATTTGCACCATTCGATAGGGACTGAAAGAAACTCCTACAGCTAAATTTTCAGCTCCCTATCCCCTGTAAATGCATAGTAAAGCCAAGAAAATTTTTTTTTTTAATTGATTTTTTTTTGAAACGTCTTTCAATCGGAAAATTCTGAAAAAGTTCACAGTGGTGGGTTTCCACATAAGAAATAACTAAATATTTTTTAAATCTCATAACCTCAAAATTGGCCCCTAAAAAAATTATTTAAGTTTTAAATCATTTTTTTCACTCTTAAATTCAGATTTCGCTTTTTCAATGTATGATTTTGATGTTTTTTTCCCGTTCTTTACAGTGGTGCTACTACTTATTCAAAAAAAAAAAAAAAAAAATGGTGGCTGCCCCGATTTTAGCCAAAAACCAAATTTTTTGCCCTTTTTTTACATTTTTAATAGGTTATGTTACAATTAGCTAAATAACATTTTATGTTTTCCCGCTCTTTATCATGATATTATTTTAATAAGGAGTTTTAATATAACATGTTCAAATATCAGCGAAAAATCTTATTTTTACAATTGTTTTTTGTTCTACTTTTATGTTGCAGTACATTCTAAAAGCTTAGCATTATATTTTACATATTTTGAATATATTTACAATGGCGGTGTTATAAAAATTGTAATATTTTTATTGTTTTACATCCTGCTATAAACAAATCTAACATTTTTTAAGATTATGTGATATTTTTAAATCATGTTACATTTAACATATTCAAACCAGGGGTGGATGTAGGATTTACAGGGCCGGAGGGGATTAATTTTAAATGTGAGACCCCCTTCGAAGAGAAAGTGGTGAAAAAATTCATTATCGTACAAGTGCAAACTGACAAGTGAAAATAAAAAAACTAGTAATATTAAAATGCTCTCTTTAACAAATCAACTTTCTTACCCTACAAAACTGAATGCTACATAAATTAAACGTTAAATAAGGAATTTTAGATATACATCTTAATATTTGTAATTTTTTATTAACAACATTATGTTTTCTTTTTGTACAAAAAAAAAAAAAATATATACGTATAAATTAAATATTGTAGGTGCGATAAAAGTGATCAGTTTTTTAATAAAAATAAAAACATTATTTATGTGCATCATCCAGGGCGGCGGTGCCGGTATTATCGCTACAGCAGTTTTCAAGCTAATTTGGGTATCAATATTAGGATAGAAAATGGTTGTTAATTGATTTGCCAAATGTTTATTTATTAATCAATACGTACGTTAAAGGACCTATTCACTTTTTTTAACACAATAAATTAGATTTATCATAGAAAATTTCTATAAATATTCATTTCTTTAGTTTTTTGGAAAAGAAAAAGAATGTTTTAAAGAGAAAAAATGTATAATTTTAATTATGAACTTATATATATTCTTTTATATATATATAAAAATTAACTGATTTTTCTTTAAGATAAAAAATGCAAATTTAAATTCTTACATTTTTATAGTATTGAGTATTTCGGGAACAGAAACTTAAACTTTGTGCATGGAAAATTCAATGTTTTTCTGTTTAAAAGTGCGAGGCCCCCTAGAGGCTGAGGCCTGGGACTATAATTCCCCCTTACTCTCCCCTTATATACAGCCCCGATATAAACAGTAGCAATTAAACTGATTCTATTTTTTAAACATCATCTTGACTTTCACCTATACATATAAAAAGATTTTGTCTGGATGCTCTCATTTTTTGAATATATGAGAGAGTCACTTTTTTAAAAATTAGCTGTAGTTTTTTGACTTACTTACCTCTACACAGTCGATTAATTGAAATCTACATAAAGTAATTAAAATTTGAAGAAAGTAATAGGTTTAAGAAATAGACAATTTTAAACTATAAGGTGATTTAAATAAACTATATCTTACAGTTACAAATTCAAAAATAAAAATGATATTTTGGCTTCGGTATCTACTAATATACCTAGAAATTTAAGCTGGTTGCTTTAAAAATTCTGTTTCTGACAATATCAATGTAATTTAAATATTTTTAAGTTAGGATCAGTAATTAATTTAAAAAATTTATATGGAATAAAATTTTTTTCTTTATTTGTACAAAAATATAATTTATGATCTACATAGATTATTTAGATTTAAACATTAGTATACTGATGTACAATACCCTTTTAAAAGGAACAAAGGTTATTGATTATTGGATGTTGTGCACATGTTGTAATTATCCACTATCTGTCACCAAAAGCGTCGCCAGCCATTGCGCGGGGGGGGGGGGCAATATGATAGAAAGAAGATATGAGTTATAGGAAAAATAAAATTTATAATTTGTAAAGGCTTAATATTTTATTAAACAAGAATAAAATCTGAATTAAAACATAATTTTCGTGGGTTTCTGGCAAATTGTTCTACTACTTTATTATAAAAGTCAAACTGTCCATGATTAAGCACCTATGAATACTCATCTGGCCAGTTGATTAAAAAGTTCCAAAGCTCCAGAGGGGGCAACGCCTCCCTGCGCCAGCGACGCCCATGTCTGTCACATAGAAGATATTTATCAAGAATCATAAGACCAGCTGAAATTTTTTCTAAAATTTTTCCTAATGATAAAATAGAAGTGTGCATTAATTAAGACAGTGATGATGATGAGTAAAACAATTTAATTTTGTGAATATTTGATATTTGTAAAAAGGTAATTTACAATTTTGTTGACTAGAATAAACGATAAATAAATGTGTTGGGCACTCACACAACGAGCATACCTGTTCAATGAGGCCCAAAACTTATTTATTTATATAAAAAAAAAAAAGTCAAACAATCTGCAGCAATTTAAAAAAAAATGACTCTTAATACTCAAAAAATAAGTGTAACCAGGCCGAAATAATATACATAGAAGTAAAGATGATATTTAAAAAATAGAAACAGTTTTATTCCTACTGTTTAAAAATTTTAAATGTAACATGACTTAAAAATATCACATAATCTTAAAAAATGTTAGATTTCGGTTTATAGCAGGATGAGAAGCAATAAAAATGTTACAATTTTTATATCACCGTCATTGGAAATATACGCAAAATATGTAAAATATAATTCTAGGCTTTCAGAATGTACTGCAATGTAAAAGTAGAACAAAAAACAATTTTAAAAATCAGATTTTTCGCTGGTATTTGAACGTGTTATATTAAAACTCCTTATTAAAATAACATCATCATAAAGAGCGTAAAAACATAAAATGTTATTTAAGCTAATTTTAACATAACCTATTAGAAATGTACGAAAAGGACGAAAAAGTTAGTTTTTGGCCAAATTCGGGGTGGCCACCAGTTTTTTTTTTTGAATAAGTAGTAGCACCACTGTAAAGAACGGGAAAAAACATCAAAATCGTGCATTTAAAAAGCGGAATCTGAATTTAAGAGTGAAAAAAATGATTTAAAACTTAAATAATTTTTTTAGGAGCCAATTTTGAGGTTATGAGATTTAAAAAATATTTAGTTATTTCTTATGTGGAAACCCACCACTGTGAACTTTTTCAGAATTTTCCAATTGAAAGACGTTTCAAAAAAAATCAATTAAAAAAAAAAATTTCTTGACTTTACTATGCATTTACAGGGGATAGGGGGCTGAAAATTTGGCTGCAAGAGTTTTTTCAACTCCTATTGAATGGTGTATGATAAATACATTTTTAAGAGAGGTAATTTTACAATAGTAATCTGGCTATAGCCTTCATTAACCTGATGTTTCTAATATGGAATATTTTATTCATTTGATTTATTATTGATGATTTTACTACGCGCACATTTAAAGAAAAGACAACTGTGGTTGTATACTTATTTCTATATATTCATATATGCTGACATATACAACTTGTGAAACTGAATTCTAAAATTCCATTTTTACTTATTTTAAAAACACTCAAGGAATCACATTGAAATTTAAAAAAGAAATTACATGTTTATATTTTTGGCTATATATTATGTTACTTTATTTAATGTGTATCCTTACAGTTAATTACAATCTATAGGCAGAGTATACATTTGCATAAATATCATTTAAATATATACATGCAGATATACAAAGGTGAATGATTTATTTATATCGAACACTTAACCGGCATTTTCAAAGTCCTTGGTAAAAATAAAAATGTAACTGTATGTTAATCTTTTAATTAGTGATTGTATTTCAAAAAATATAATAAAAAACTAATAAAGAGGAAAAAATGAAGAGAAAAAGTTAGAATTGATTTGATTATATTTTGATTTCATATTGAATGTTTTGAAAATTATCTAATTGCCTGTTTTTGAAAAACAAAATGTAAGTACTCAATTCACTTCGTTCATTTTTATATAGTTAATCATCGTCTGCGTCTTCACCATCCATAATACACATCTTTAATGCCTCGCCCACGTGCAAACATTGGTCGCCATTCTCGACACACAATTGCAGTATGTTAGAGAAGGTCAATCCGCAGTGATCAAGAACGTTTAGACAATAATGATCATGTTAGAGTAAGAACTTCTCAAAGGCGGGTGGAAGAATTGATGGATCAGAGGGCAGAAGGACTTGAAATCTTACGAATAGAAACGAGAAGAAGAAGGGCAGCACGTTCATCTCAACAACGCCAAGAAGAAATAGATCAACGGCGAAGACGGGTTCATATGCAATATCTAAATAATCGAGCTTCATATTATCGAATGGCTTTTTCATACGAACCGGATATTCAATATGACACCTTATGTACATTTGTTCAAATTGGAGAAATGGATAAAGTTTGTCTGTACTGCACAGCAATGAAATTTAAAAAATGTGTAATAACAATAACAATAATAAGATTATTTAATTTGATTTCATTCCACAGCATAGCCATAGCAACATAAAGTATGTAAATTATGTGTTTTCTCGGTGAATTTATGTTTCCTACAGTACTGTTATTTACTTCCCCAATTATTAATATCAATCTAAGCTACAGTGAATAGAAAGTGTAGGGGAAAAAATATAAACAAAAAATAGAAAAATGGAAATAAAAGAAAAGAAAGAAAAAACTTTTACTGAAAATCATTTTTTATTGCAAAGCTAATGAATGTTCTACATTTTTTGTTTGTCCGTTTTCTACATAAACATAAAGACCAAATTATTTACCTCCATTAGAGTATGCAACATATTGCCCATGAGAGAAGTAATCGTTCTCTAAATTCAAACTGCACACTTTTAAAGATAGTCCTTGCGCTTTATTAATGGTCATAGCGAACGCAAGGCTTATCAGAAATTGAAGTCGTTTGAATTCAAACGGCATATTTGTCGGAATAAGTGGTATTTGTGGAAGTAGTATTTCTTTACCTTTATGAAGTCCGGAGTAATATAATTGATACTCTAATTTTCAAATTCAGTATGTATGGTGGTAATCCAAGAACATCGAGTGAATTAAAAAATTCTATTGCAAAATTTACTACTTCACTTTAGTCGATCACAGAGTCAATAGATTTGTATATTATTGCTTCACCTGCGATTTTGTTTAAAATGATGTTGTTCATATTGTGTACATCAACATTTATAGCCCCGAGAATGGCTCTAACTATGTGTGATTGTGATAATTTGTTTGGATGCTTTGGAATACCTTTTCTACTAATTCTTCTTTTGAATTTACAATATTACAGAAATTAAATGGAAAGGTGATTTTTCCTGTTTATGGATTTGTAGGTACAGTACTGTTACCAACTTCGAGCAATTATCTTGAAAATATGGCAGCTGTTGGATCGTTTTGTAGTTGAACTTTCATATTCGTTGTTAAATTAATTTTTTTTACTGTGCTCCAAAAGTTAAATATTTTACGCAAGCATGCAATTCATCAGTTGGTTTTGAGCGAAGTATCTCTAAAAGCGTTTGCCTAAAATCACCGGATAGCAACACTAATACTCAACCAAATGAAACCTAATTATTTCGCAAGTCGTTCAATTTATGGTATAAATTTTCAGGGAAACATTTTTTTTTCTTTCTTTTTATTTCGCTTCCACTATTCTTTGTTTATGTTTTTCCCTTTACAATTTCTACAAATGTAATTATGCCTATATATTTTGCACGGCCTGCAGGTTTTTCTTATGAATAGGATTGTTTTTGTGTGCATGTACATTATTTTTGTAGTACCTACAACAACTATTATTTGTATATACATGACAGCAATTTTTATTTTTTTTTGTTATTTTATCGATTACTTTCGCACAATTATTGAATTTCACTTTGTTATTTTGTGTATATTTGATATTATTATTCCTTTCCGTTCGGCTATTTAATTTTTTTTGTTTGGCACGTCAACTTAATTTCATTTTGTTTTCCATTTGTTCTTTTCCTATATATTATAAATCCAATATTTGTTTGTAACTTCTGAATTAAAATGTCTATCTCTCGCGCGGAGTTGCATATTGTAATCAAAACGTGTAATAATAATAATAAAAAAGTTTATTTGATTTGATTTCATTTCATTTAATTGCATTCCACAGCATAATCATAGCAACACAAAGTATGGTATTAAATTGAATGGTGTGTTTTTTCAGTGAATCTGTGGTTACTACAATACTGTTATTTACTTCCCCAATTATTAATATCAATCGGAGCCACAGCAAAGCGTGGCCGGGTTCAGCTAGTATTTAATATTATAACAACTATTATAGAAAGTATTACTGATACATTCTTATAAAATGTATTTTAAAATAAGCACATGTTTTAATGACCAACAAAAATGGTATTAAAATTGTTAGCTGGAATGCTAATTAGGTGAGAAACAGGATATTGGAATTAAATCAGTTTTTGATTGATAATAAGATACACATAGCCTGTCTTTCGGAAACTAAGCTAAACTTAAACATGCCCTTTAAAGTTGGAAATTATTATACTTACCGAAATGACAATTCAGGTACCAGTGGTGGTGTTGTCTTGCTTATACACAATAGTATAAGTTTCGATCCGCTACCTCAAATAAAAACTAAGCGAATTGAAGCAATTGGAATTAAACTTGGCGTGGAAAATGATAATCTGGCTATAATTTCTATATATAGAGCACCTAATGTGCCGAAATTTTTTGAAGAGGACATTAAGCATCTTTTAAGAATAAACTCCCGGACATTGATTATAGGTGATTTAAATGCCAAACACCGCGCTTGGAATTGCCATAATGCAAATCGAGCTGGTAATATTTTATTAAACTTATCTATGACAAACCATTTTCAAATTTGTTTCCCAGCTACGCCTACATTTTTTCCGCGAAATCCTCGTCTCAAACCTAGTGTCATTGATGGAATCTTAGCGAAGGGATTTCACAAATTTACAGATCCCATATCAGTCAGCCAGTTATCTTCTGATCATAATCCTGTAATTTTTGAAATAAATACCACCTTTACTCAAACCCCTTCCATGGAGCGATATAATTACCCTAAAGCAAACTGGAATCTCTACCAAGCTTTTATCAAGGAACATATCATACTACCTGCTACCTTGAAATCACCTCCGGAAATAGATAAATTTATATTTTCTCTAACTTCAATATTATTAACCGCTGTCGAAAAATCTGTACCCAAACTATCTCCACATAAACCTTTTACTGCTTCTAGAAAACTTGGTTTTCTTATTAGTATTAAAAATTTTTGCCGTAGGATGAGCCAAAAAAATCAGTTTCCTTCTTCCATTGCATACAAAAAATTATATAACAAATTAAATAAGCTGGTAAAAGCCCGGCTACTTCATGAGAGAAATGAAAAATGGAACGTAGTTTTGAAGAATTTGTCCCATAAAGACAACACTCTGTGGAAAGTAAACAAACGTTTTTGTAGAAATCAGACTGAGCTGCCGCCAATCACAATCCCAAACAGTATTAATAAGATTGCATATTCCATTAAAGACAAAACCGAAGTACTTGCTACCCATTTTCACAATATACATAAGCAAAATGAATGCTTATCTACACACTATCATGTTCGCAGCGTCAGACAAGCTATAAACAGATATCTATGCCAAACGTCCCCTACATCAAATCCACATATTTTTACTACGCCTAAAGAAGTTAAGAAATGCATTCATACATTGAGAAACACAAACTCTGTCGGAAATGACTTGGTGTACATCCGCATGATCAAGAATCTCCCAAAAAAAGCTATCCTCGGGTTAGTTAGCCTTTTTAATTCCTGCCTACGCTTAACTTATTACCCTTTATCCTGGAGAACCTCAATAACGATACCTCTTGCGAAGCATGGAAAGGATGCTTCCTTTGTGCAAAATATCAGGCCTATTAGTCTATTAAGTAATACCAGCAAAATCTTTGAAAAAATAATCTTAATTAGACTAAACAAGTACAGTGACACAAATGCTATTTTTAGGGAATTCCAATTTGGATTTAGGCCTAATTTAGGTACGACAATGCAACTTGCCGCTTTATGCGATACAATCACTGACAATTTTAACCAAAATAAACATACCGGTCTAGTACTCATTGATCTTGAAAAGGCTTTTGATATCACTTGGCATGAAGGCATTGTATTTAAATTAATCAAATATGGATATCCACAATACTTAGTACTGCTTATCAAAACTTATTTAATGAATAGACAGTTTTACGTGCAAATTAAAAATGTTAAATCTAGTAAGAAATTTTGTGCTGCTGGAGTTCCTCAGGGGAGCATCTTGGGTCCCTACCTTTTTATCTTATACATAAACGACCTTCCGCTTACAAATCATGTAAGTCTAAATTTTTATGTTGATGACACTGCACTTGTCGCCACATCCTACCGAATTGATACAATATGTCGACGACTCATGGATGCCGCAAATAAGTTAGTCAAATACTTTACTAAATGGAGAATTAATATCAACGAAAATAAATCTGAGGCAATTATATTTACAAAGCACAGGCCAACAATTAACAATCACGTTAAAATTAAAAACAATACGATCGAATGGAAAGATGAGGTAACTCACTTAGGTATGACACTAGATAAAAAACTTACGTTTACAAAGCATATAAATCAACGTATTTATAAAACTCAGCGTAAGTTATGTAACCTGTTTCCAATTTTTAATAGAAAATCATGTCTAACAGTGTCCAATAAGTTCATGATTTATAAAGCGGTATTACTACCCACGCTATTATATGCTGCTCCAGTCTTGTTCGATTTACAATACGTATCTGTCTAGTGTTCTCGCGTTCACGTATCGCTTATCAGCTCATATTGTTTTTAGTTCGAATTGTTATCGTATTCCGCTGATCTCGGTCAGCTGGTAGTGTTAGTGTCCGATTATGACGGGGCCGACCGTTTTGGCGAATACTTCAGCGGACGCTGTGGTTAACAGGCGAGACGTAGTTATGAATGACCTGATCGATCAGGATGAAAACAATGTTGCCGGCCCTAGTAGCGATAGTAATAAATACGTCACGCACGTAGACGAATATGAAGAGGATTCAGACTCTAGTTTCACTACAGTTTTAAAACGTAAATGCGCAACAAAGAAGACGAAAATAGATAAAGGTCAGGTAATAATTACTTCTAATCGATTCAGCCCGTTGCAAGCTGAAGAAGATACAGTGAAGCATGTTTTGTTTAACGATGATGTTGTTCCCAAAACGAAATACCCCCCAATTATTATTATGCATTCTGATTGCTCGATTAATCTCAAGCAGCTAATAATAAATTTGGAAGTTCTGCTTAAGTCAGAATTTAAAATTAAATATTATAGTAGTAAGACTTTAATTTATGTTTTTTCCGGTATACATTACGATACAGTTATTTCGACTCTTAAAAGCAACAAGGTTCATTTTTACACTCATTTACCAAAAGAGCGTAAGGCCCTTAAATTTGTTTTGAAAGGACTTCCTGCTTCATTCACCTCTGAAGATATAGAATTTCACCTTAAATCTCGCTGCAAAATTTTAAGTGTCACCCAATTTACCAAGAAATGCGAAAAGAGTAGCAAACAGATTCCCCTTTCTGTTTTCCTAGTCACCTTTCCACCTAGCACAGATATTAAACATATTTTTAATATTAAACATGTCAATTTCTGTCTTGTTCAATGGGAGAAATATGTACGGAAAAATCCAGTTATTCAGTGTTACAGGTGCCAACGTTTTGGGCATGTCTCTCTTAACTGCAACCTTCCAGACAGATGTGTTCGCTGTGCGTTGACCCACCCTGCCGGCGATTGTAACAGTTCTGAAACGAGCAAGTGCGCTAATTGCAATGGCCCTCATGCTGCTAACTCCAAAGAATGTACACATTTTTTGCGTATCTTCCGTGCTAGGGAGGAAAAGAGGCCTTTTGTTCGCCAAAATGTTACTCCTATGGTACCGCATTTAATGACTCCTCGTCCCACTCCATACGGAGGATCTCAGAGATCTTATGCGCAAGTTGCTGGACAAGACAAGCCGGCGCGCGCTGCACCCGACTGCTTTTCACAGATTTTTTCACTAATAGATAAGTTCAGAATTATTGATGTAAATAAACTTTTACGTGTAGCTAAACTTATTTTTAATGAGTTTAATGGAATACAGCAAAAGAGTTTTCTCACTGTAATTGGCAAAGTTGTTGAAATTATATGTAAGAATTATTTTTAATTGTTATCAATGATCTGTAATAGCAATGGTGTACGTCTGGTTGCTTGGAATTGTAATTCTATTGCTAATAAGTACGATGAGCTATATGAATTTATCTGTAATAAGCAGATCCACGTAACTGCCCTGTCGGAAACCAAATTGCACTTCTCGGTCTCTTTAAAATTTCCAGGGTTTGCTTTTTATAGAGAGGATGTTAATCGTAGAAGTGGCGGAGTAGCTCTGCTCATAAACAAAAATATTAGACATGTTCTACTGCGCTCGCCGCGTATGGAGCACGTTCAGTGCATTGCAGTAAAGATTTTTACCGATTTCTCAGGTCATGGTAACCAAAACATAAACTCATTTGTAATTTGTGCTGTGTATAAGCCACCTCGATATACACATAAATTCGCGGAAGATATTAGATCCCTCCTTAATTTACATCCTAAGATCATATTAGCTGGCGATCTAAATGCCAAGAGTAGAATATGGGGCTGTTTTAATAACAATCTAGCGGGCAATATTTTATCCAATATGGCCTCTGGAAATAACTTTCATATTTTGGCTCCTCGTGAACCCACTTACTTTCCTGCTTCAAATCAACTTCGTTGCAGCATTTTAGACCTAATTATAGCAAAAAATATTAAGGTGAATGTACCCGTAACATTCGCGCATCTTACTTCGGACCATAAACCTATTTTTACCGTTATTAATAATACTAAGCCGGCGCTAAATAATCCCACGTACCTGGATTTTAATAATGTAGACTGGGCTAGTTTTAAAAAATATTTGTCAGATAACATTAATCTTAATCTACCAATCAAAGGTAAGGCTGATATTGATAGGAGGCTAAATTACTTTACTAAGTTAATTACGGATAGTATTAGCCTATATGTGCCAAAAAAGACGTGCCAGTTTTTTCCACAAGTTACTATTCCTTATTTTTTGCAGATTATAATTAAATTTAAAAACTTCGTTCGTAGAATATATACAAAATATCGATTTCACTCGTATACTAGTTATTTGAAGCCGGTCATTAAATTCTTTAACAAAATAATAAAATTTTTTCTCAACAAAATAAGAAATGATAAATTTCAGAAATCTCTTGCTAATGCAAATGCACAGGACAAAAGCTTATGGAAAGTGTGCTCGAAGTACAATAAGAGCTATAGTGTAATTCCGCCGATTCTTGATCAAAACCTCAACGTATATGTGTATAAGGACCAGGCCAAGGCAGAGTTGTTAGCCGAGAATTTTGTTAACATACATAAAGCGAGCTCTCGGCCCACATCCACGTACCACAATAGGTTAGTTACCAATACGGTTAAAAGGTTATTAACACGGTCTGCTTCCGACAACTTCGCACGCTTTCAACTTCCCCTTTCGGGGTTTTATCCCGCTACGCCGACGGAAGTATCAAGTTACCTAAAAAAATCAAGAAATAAAATGTCTTCTGGTGACGACAACATCCCTGCAAAAATCTTAAATAAAATCCCACGGAAAGGTGTACTTGAGCTAACACATATAATCAATGCCGCGATGTGGTACGGCTATTTTCCAACCGCTTGGAAGACAGCTAAAATAATTGCACTACCTAAACCGGGCAAAGACTCTTCGCAACTGAATAATATACGACCTATTAGTTTGCTCAGTAACTTAAGCAAAATCGCGGAAAAAGTTATACTGCAGAGACTTCGTAAATTTGCTGACAATAACAACATTATTCCAGCGGAGCAATTTGGTTTCAGACCGAGGCATTCTACCACACATCAGATTGCTAGGATAGCGGACCATGTCTTGCATAACTTTAATTTGAATAAACACACGGGGTTAATTTTATTTGATATTGCAAAAGCTTTTGATACAACTTGGCACGACGGTTTGCTTTTCAAAATGTTAAAGTTTAAATTTCCGAATTATTTAATTAGAGTTATTCAAAGCTATCTCCGCAATAGAACCTTTTATGTATCTGTACAGGACGCGAAGTCATTGCCCAGAACTGTCTTTGCGGGGGTACCGCAAGGTAGTGTTCTAGGCCCCTTTCTCTTTACAATTTATTTTTCCGATCTTCCGAAACTGCAGCATACCAATATGGCTTTGTATGCTGGTGACACTGCTTTATACTGCAGTTCATACAGAACATCTACTATTTATAATCGACTACAGCTGCACAGCTTGCGACTTTTAAAATTTTTAGAAAAATGGAAATTTGAAATAAACCCGTCCAAAACAGAAGCGATACTTTTTACTCGCAGATACCCCACTCCACCAAGGCAAGTGTGTATTAAAGGGACTAGTATTAAGTGGGCAGAGTATGTTCGATACCTTGGGGTAATCCTAGATAGAAGATTAACTTTTAAAGAGCACGTGAGGCACGCGGAAGTGAAGACTAATAGAGTTATCGCAGCTTTGTATCCGATTATAAATCGTAGATCATACCTAAGTAATGCTAATAAACTAATTATCTATAAAAGCGTCATTAGACCTGTATTGACTTATTCAGCTCCAGTTTGGTGCTCAATTTCAGATTCTAATTTTAATCAACTGCAGTTGCTTCAAAATAGGTGTTGCCGGTGCATTTTAAAAGTCCGCCGTTGGACTAGAATTGATAGTTTGCATATCTCGCTACAGCTGCCCTACTTAAAAGAATTCGTAATCAGTTTGGCTAAAAAATTTTTCCAGCAGTGTCCCAATCATAGCAATGTACTTATCAGAAATATTGGAGATTATAATTCTGAGCAACTAGCCCGAATGTATGTTAGATATAAGCATCGCCGGATTAAGCATAATTTAATCAACCCGTGAGTCCACGTAGTTAATTGGGCATGGTTTTATTTACAATATTGGCGGTATATTCATATAGCTAGGGTTTTTATTTTCTTTTGTTTTGTTTTCCCTTTGTAATTTTTATTATGATTTTTATTATATATTGTATTTATGAATATCTATGCATACTGTATTATAGCATTATGACATTGCGGTTAAGTCTCGATGAGCCGGTACGCAATTTTCGTTATCACTTTTATGATTGTTTAATTTACTTTTGTCAAAATATATGGCTTTCTTTCTTTCTTTCTTTCTTTCCAGTCTGGTGTTCGACCAGCCATAGTAACTTAATGAAGCTCCAGCGAATTCAAAACCATTGTTTTAGAATCATATTAAATAAGTCACGATACACACGCATTAAAACCATGCATGATTATCTGCATTTTCCATATGTCAGTGAGATTATAAAAGAACGTGCAATAAGTTTCTTTAATTATTGCGCTATGTCTGACATTATAACTATAAACAATATAGGTAGGTATAATTATCAGTCCTTAAAACATAGATACAAGAAATATAAACACAGACGAATTAAACATGTATTACTCTGAGTATTTTTACAGCCCTATATCTCTGTTTCTCACCAAATTGTTAATTTCTTTTCATGAACTCTTAGAATTTCATCTAAATTGCGAGATTATGCTAATTTTATGCTGAGTCATTAAAACTTAAACTATTTAATAAGCTAATGTGTCAGGTTTTTTTAAACTTTTCCTGTCTATAATTATAGATTCTTTTTCTTGTTTATCATTTTCGTGTTCTGATATATATATTAAGTTATCTGATAAGGAAATCATGTTTTTCCGGTACAGATTACCCGCTTAAGTTATGTATTGTTATTTGTTAAAAAATTAAGCGCAAATATACGTTTCTTCTTCTTCTTATTAAAGCTAATTTTCGGCTTTTTTTATAAAACTACCTCGAAAAGGATGTTAACGGATATTTTATGTCTGCCGCTGCAGAGCAGTTCTGCCCTAATAAAGGTACATAATTTACCTCACTCTCACTCTCTCATTCAATAAGCGGATCTCTACCTGTCGTTGCCATTCTGCGGTTGTTTCTTATTAGCCATTTTGCACATTTCAAGTACATACACACACATGTTCGTACATATTTACACATATTTACTCATTCTTACGCGCATGCAGTGTCGATACATGTTCTCCAGGTGCCTCTATAATGATGAAGACTATTCGTAGACGTTCCTGTAGATTTCGAAATATTTTCGTATTGAAAAATTTTAAATGTAAAAAAATGAAAAATCTTAGAACGAAACATTGCATAAAAATTTCCTTTGTAATCTGTATTCCAAATAATACGACTCGTACGTTTTCATCAACTCCCTCCCTCACATGTAAAATTTAGCTTTTTATTTTCTCTAAATTGTTGTATCAGTCTATTTAAGCGATACGAATAATAATGGAAAATATTTTTTTTAAAATAATAAGTGTAAACTGAACATGTTACGAAAATTTCCATCAAATTTTAAAATCTATGTATCAGGTTTTGACCATTTTTTCAAATAAAGTCGTAGATTTACCATTCATACCGAGGAAAAAATAAAAAAATAATTTTTTTCATACTTGTATATGTAAGCATATACACACATGCATATGCTGAGAGATTAAAAAAAAAAAAGAAAAAGAAAAAGATTATTTAAATTTTAAATAAACAGTTACATAAATTGATTCGATTTCATCCATACAACATATTAATTGAAATAGAATGAAATAATAAATGATGTGTTCCGTACTAATTTTAAAGTAATTATATGACCATGAAATAAAATAAAATGTAGGAAATGTATATTATTACATATTAAAATTCCATACATATATACATACATTATAATTTATGTGAAACAATGTAAAAGATTTTAAAATAATAAAAATAAAAACGCGATTAAAAAAAAAATATATGGTTTTATTTCACATATTATACAGGGTGGGCCAAAAGAACACCCCGAATTTTAAATGCTCGTCAAATAAAGACTAATATACTTACGGAACTACAGACAATAATAATGGGCATGATAGAAGGAAGAAGAAATCCGGGAAGAAGAAAGACCGCTTGGATAGATAATATAAAAAAATGGACCGGAATTAAGAAAACAGAAGATCTAGTCAGAATAGCAAAAGATCGAAATCAATTCCAGCAGATAATCCAATCCATACATGATGATTAAGCAATACCCGAATCGGGTGGCACGAGAAGAAGAAGATACTTACGGAAATGAAACAAAATCAAATTGTTTTTTAAACGCGCGTTGTACCGCGATTACACTTTCACCGTTTTTCACAAAGTACTCGACAACGAAAGAGCGTTGTTTACGCGTCCACGACATCATGATTACTAACCAACTATATTTATATTAAACGGCATATTATTTAGCGCCAGATGGCGTTGCAATCGCCACGCTAACTCACAGTGTATGATTTTGACGAGCGTTTGAAATTCCTGATGAATTATAATTTCTTTGGTGGCTGTAATGAATAACTGGCTTAAATAATTTATATTGAGATTGTTCAATAATGGTGCTTACAAGTTACCAGATTGCTTATACCAGAGTATTCTTGATATAAATCATCAATACTAAGTACTCGAAAGACTTTCTCCATTTTAACGAGTTCGTAGTCCAAGTCACGCAACAATTCAGACTTTTCGTTAAGTTCCCATAATATAAGTTTTGCATAAGTGGTTAAAATATATACGTGAGCCTTCGGTTTTTCGGACAATATTGTGAATACATCACGTGCCATGAATATTTCTTCCCGACAGGGAAATAATGAGGGGTTTTTCAAATAATGACTCACGGAAGACCATTGTAAATGAGGCATTTTTGATGCAGACCATGCTCTGCTTGGTTTGTATAGCGTATGTAAACACCTCCCGCCAGACATATCAATCATCGCTAATTCGATTACTAGAAAACCATAATCAGAATCCTTATGGACGCTGAAATCTACAAAATATTCCGCTATATCCATCTGATCTGACAATAATACTGGACCAACGATTTTATGTGCAAAAGATGTTGATTCTGTTGAAGAATAACCACCATCTGATTGCGGTAATCGAAGTGACCAAGACGTATGCGAGTCGTTATCACTTGCAAATAAATTCTGAATAAATTCGGTGTCCTTAATTGATTTTGAGTTGCTGCTTACGTTAACTATATTAGCGTTCATGATTGAATAATATGCATTTCAAACTTTTCACTAAAAAAAAATACAGAGAAAAAGAAAGAGAAAAAGAAAAGATAAAAGACAGAAATAAATGATAGAGAAAAAAAGAGAAAAAACATAGGAAATTATTTTCTTTAACGTTAACGTAAATTTTTTAATAATGCGTGAACACAGATACGACAAAATACACATGTTTAACATAAAACTAATACTGACCGCTTGAATGATTCCGTTCGATAGTCTGTCTCATTAGCTACCTTTGAATCGGTTGTTGCAGTGGAAATGTTACGTCAGAAAAATGTTGTTCAGTCGGAGAAAGCTGAATATATTTGTATACAAACAAAGTAATCGAGGACTTTGAGTGTATGCGCATATGTTAGGGAGTGTGAAAAATATTCTTGTACCGAATAATGGTAAATAGCGTGCGATCAATGTACAAGTGATCTTGAAGGTATGCGAGTCATGCAGGTAAAGGTTGTTGCGACGACGAGATATATACCTGCAGAGGTTATCGATTCATGGAAAACAGGGATTGATGTTCGAAACAATAATATCTTGAAACGATTGATGATGCGGATGAGTTTATTAAATAAAAAAATTATGTTTATAGCGAAACGAATAATATTAAAAATAATTGTGATGTTAACAAATATTTTTTATTGATCGGAGATTTTTCTTTCTCGAAAGGTTAAAATTATTTTGACAATGTTAAGTGTATATGATGACATGACTGTGTAGGAAAAAGTAATACCGGTACAAAAAAATAAAGATCGTTAATAAAAAATTAAACATATAGAACTGCATGTGGTGCGTATGCGAGACCAATGTGATATGCTATTGTGGCTAACGCTGAAAAAAGTTCATGATCAATAGGGAAATTTGTGATAGAAGATATGTGTGTGGGAATGTACGGTACGCTTTCGAGTGAACCATTGATTAATTTTTAGAATCGATAAAATAAATAAAGATTACGAAAGATCAGCAATTTTAGATGTGAGGGAGCGGGGGCAGAAAGAATGAATTTTTAGGATTGAAAAAAAAAAATGAAAAACATATTCGAATCAATTTTTGAAGAACTCGTAATAGAGTAACGTATAATGTAGAATCTGTGCGGGAATGGATATAGTATGCTTTCACAACAGTTTGGACGTTTGTTCGGATTAATTTTTAAAACCTCGGAAAACATACAGAAATACTTACGGACTGAAAAATAATCGTAATGAGAAAAAATAATAAAATATACTTGGACTAATTTTGAAAAAAAGTGGTAACACGAACGAATGACACGTGCACGCGAATGATGCGTGTGCTTTCGTTGAGGGGCGAGACATCGATAGATTTATTTTTAGAACCGGGGAAAACATACATAAATACTTACAGATGGAAAAGTAATCGTAAGTGAGAAAAAATAATAAATATACTTAGATACATGAAATTGACTCAACTATTCAACGTAAGGATCAAGAGGCTTTAATAAAGACTGGAGTTGGGAATATATTATCAATTATAGTAAAATCAAAAATTTTTAAATAATTTTAAGTTTATGAAATACGAAATGTAAATATATATGAAACTATTTATTATTACTATTATTATTATTATATATTGTATTGTAATAAAGTTTACATGCGTTATATATTTCGAAAGAAAACGTTGTGAAAGTTTTTTGAAAAATAAAAAAATATGTGAAAAGAAAAAAATGTACGTCTTTATTTTTTTAATAGTTTACATAAAACGCATGTTACGCCAACTGATCGCGTCGCAACGATGATTGTTGTTATGTTCGAATTTATCTTTCATTGAATCCAGAAATCCCCATCACGAGAACTTAGCATTCGGTGATTGAATTCGTATGAGTTGACTAAATTTTTTAATCCAGGTAAACTGGAAATTACCATTCGAGCCCCAGTACAACATATTTGTATGATTACGGTGATTTAAAATACTATGGTTTTTTCGGAATGCATAAACGACTTTAATTTTATATTTGCACATTTCAGTATAGGCACCATCGGTTTCTCTTAATTTGTACAAGTTAATAGATACACCATTCGTTCGTTCGAAGGTTTCAATATCTGCTAATGAGCGTCCAGGTAATCGTATGAAATTGAAATCGTACACATTTTGTAATAAATTATATTGCCGCATTGAGAACGGATTTTTCGTAAACTTTGCCAGAATGGCAAACAGAAAACTATTTTTATTTTCCATATCGTTCACATCTTTTACGTAGATTACAGCGCGTCGATTGATTATTTCTCTCGGAAGTTCGACCTTTGACGGACTGATATCTTCAGATGGAGGTGGTAGTGGAATTTGTGTTAACGGTGGCGAATGTAAGTATTGTGAGAATTGAGTATGTGATGAATTTTCTGCCTCTTGTGAATTTTCTGGGTTTTGCGATATTGATGGTGGTGGTGGTGGTGGCGGCATATGTGTATCTGGAAAACCACTCTGCGCAACATCGTCAATACCATATTCGAAAAAATGTTGAATAAATTCTGCAGTATTTACTGGTTTCGAATCGTTCGCGACAACGGCATCGGCATTCATGATGATTACGATGGATAATTTTATAAAAAAAACGAAAAAATTAATAAAGAGTTATTAAAATCTTAAAAACTCGTGATGAACACTGCTCAGAGAACGTGTATGTGTTTGACGAGAAATTAATATTGAGCGATCGAACAAATCCATTCAACGATCTGCCTCATTGACTACCTTTAAATCGGGTATGGCAGTGGAAATGTTACGTCAGAAAAAATGTCGTTCCATCGAAAGAAGTTGATTATATATGTGTATACGGACAAAGTAGTCAAGGACTTTGAGTATGTGTGTGTTTTTGTGTTAGTGTGTACATGTAGGGTGTAGTTTTGCAATATGACATAGACTGTAATAGAAAGTATAAGAATGTTAATATCCGGTTTCAACTGTTGCGTTAGCATTTATGTGTTATCGCTATGAGAGAAGCATTTTCGCTTTTGCGATGTGTGAGATCGACTTAACCCCCCCCCCCCCCCGTACATAATGTATCGGACAAAGAAAAGTTTTACACAACTGACCGAATGAAAATCTTCGCGATTCCTAGAAATACCGGAACGGCAAAAACCTGTATTTTACCACGATTCCTGCAGACTGACCACTGATAACATTGATAACAACAAATTCCAATAATGATAATAACTAATTTTACATATGTGTACGGACGCTTGTAACCATATATACATCATTGTGTGCGTAATCCTCCAAAACCAGTCGCTACCAAATAACGGTAATTTACGTACAAGTAAAGGCATGCATCGGCTAAATGATTGACAGGTACAAGGTCACTTGAGATGGCACGCGTACGAATTTACCGCGATACTGATGATGGTGGTGATTTTTACATGTGTGTGCAGACGTATATACATGTACTGTGGTAATTAAGGGATCGACAATCAAATGGAATGCGGTTCCGCAGTCCGAGACGCTCCGGAAACGGCTCTGGAAGGCCTTAATTAGTGGTGGCGGCATCCTTTGAGCTTATAGTCACAATTACCCTCTACTTAGAATGGATTAAAAAACTATTTTTTATTTAACGTACACAGTATTTATTGCACATTAATGTTACTTAACAAAGGTTTATGATGAGAAAAGTATGATATGTAGTTCTTAGTTTCCAAATGATCAATGTGTATTTCTAGTCACGCGATTGATAACGTCATTTTCGTTACATTTTTTGACAGTATAAACTCCATTTGATGACATCACTTCCACTTCCATTACATTTTTTGGTGGTGCAAACCCCATTTGATGACATTACTCCTGTTACACTTTTTGATGGCGCAAATTCTAGGATGACCCTCCATAACTAAGGCATATCCATGTCAAAAAGAAAGAAAAAAAAGACAGGCGAGATATTTTGTTTCATGATAATAATTGAATTATTGTTTTAATCACGGACAAGTGATCGGATAATAGACTGTAACACATATAATTGTTTCCTAATTGTTTAATAATAAAAAGAAACTTCAGTAAATCTGATAATTTGATTCTATCGGTATGCCAACAGCTACGTGTTATAGAAGATACTGTATTGAAATTATTACATGTAAAACATTTGAGCATATTTGAATTCTAGGTGGTGTTAGGTTCGACTTACAATGAGGATGTTTAATATTGTGAGGTCACCTCCTCCAATGAACTATCCCGAGTATGAAAAAAAACAATACAAACTGTTGTAGCTCATTTTATGTTTATATATACAGAGGACAAGTACTCTGTGAGACTAGAAATCTGGACTGTGATTGCTTGTAGGTAAACTTCGTCGTACTTGGAACACTCACAATGTTTAATGTCGCACTACTATAAAAATAATTAGGCAGCTGAAGTAAATAAATAACAAAAGTATTTGGATAGCACTCTTGTACTTAAACAATCAGTGAACTATGGCGAGAAAAATATCAATATGACCAATCTTGTAATCTCTTTGATTTTTCGATATTATTTTTAAATATCTGAAGCAATTAATTATACGACAGATGACGGGGTGTACGAATATTTAAATATGCATAACTGAATTATAGTATCTTATTAACATCTGCGACAGGTTTAATTTAGAAAGGCAATAAGCCGACGTTACCGTGCACTGTAGTCAATATGGTAGTTTAAATTAAAATTATTAACTATCATTTCAAACCTATTTATAACAAATAATTAGTCAAACGCGATGTACCTGTGTTATCCTTTTGTAATTAATTTGTAGATATAATTAAAAATTGTAACTATAAATAGCGAATATTAAATACATATTAAATGAAATATGCTGGCATGTTACCATTTACACGGATGGTTCGAGGGGGCCTGGTGGTGTTGGTGCTTCTTTCATCCTTCCTGATTTTAACCTCTCAGAATCTTTTCGACTTCCTTATTTCTGTTCCATATTCACAGCCGAGTTGTTGGCTATCCTTCGCTCTATTATTTTCATTTCCTCGAATCAATTTTCCTCTAAGTTTTTAATTATTTCTGACTCTTTCAGCGCCCTTCAGGCTATATCCTCTCCCCTTCCTGATCATTCGTGTGACTTTGTTATCCTTCGTATACGTTCACTCATTCACAATCTTTCCTATCTTTATTCAGTCAATATTGATCTGAGGTGGGTACCTAGCCACTCGGGCATATTTGGCAATGAAGCGGCTGATTCCTTGGCTCGGGCTGCTGCTGCTTCCTCTCATCTTTTTTAAAAAAAAATCCATCCGTTAACCTGCTATCAGCTTTTAAAAGCTTTCATATCCAATTTTGGTCGGATACCTATGTTTCTTCTTTTTCCAACAGTTGTTCCTTTTACCTGTCAGTCCAGCCTACTCTTCCTTCATATTCATGGTTTCTTTTGCATCCCTCCCTTCGTCGTTCTGATGTTGTTTCCATTGTTTGTATGCGCTTTGCCCATTCTTTGCTGCCTTCCTCCAGATTTCGTTTCTCCTTGATTTCTTCTCCACACTGTCCTCTCCACCCGGATGATGCAATTATTTGCGACGCCAATCATGTGTTCTTCCAGTTTTCATCCCTCTCCGTGGAGCGTTCGGCCTTATATTCTTATTTGCTTAAGCTTGGACTTCCTACCCCTTATTGTGCATCCTATATCCTGTCCTTTCCTTCCCCACTAATTATTCCTGCTATTTGTTCCTTTTTAGTTAAAATTTGTGATCGAATCAAAATATAACCGACTTCTTTCCTTACCTTTTGTTTCTGGGTAAAGGTCCTTGGTTGACGAGCCCAAAAAAAAAAAAAAAAAAGAAATATGCTGGAAACCTCTTTCCTCAGAAATATTTCACCTTTAGAACTAGAAAACGAAAAAAAAAAAACATATCAGTAAAAACACTAAAGGAGAGATTAGAGTTATCACCGGTATTTAATTGCAAAAGAGAAAAGAAAAGAATCACCAACAAAATTAACGCATTATATACGATATTCGAATCTGAATGAGCTCTAAATCGTATTTTCTTTTCCCGAAGGTGAAATATTCCTTCGAAAAGACATTCTTAGCGTATTCTATTTATTCTGTTCATCTTTTTACCGAACCGCTTTTGTTTTTTTGTATTTTTGTTTTTTTTGGGCTTGTCAACCGGGGACCTTTACCCAGAAACAATTAGAATAGAAAGGAATCACTTATATCTTGATACGGTCAGATATTGTTAGGAGAAAGGAACAAATAATAGGAATAATCTGGTAATATGGAGTAGGAAGACCAAGTCTCAGCAAACTGAAGCAGAATGCCGAGCACTCAGCAGAAAGAGATGAACACTCAAAGAACACATGGTCCGCATCGCAAACATGCTCTTTGTTCGAGTGGAGAGGACAATATGGAGAGGCAACCAACGAAAAATGAAAACGGCAGGAAGGCAACAGAGAATGGTTAAAGGGCAAGCGAATAACGGAGACAACAACAGAACGACGAAGTGAAGGAAACAAAGAGAATCACGGATTGGCAGGAAGACTAGGTTGGACAGACAGATAGAAAGAACGATTGTTAGAGAAAGAGGAAACGTACATATCCAACCAAAACCTAAGATGAAAACCTTTGCACAGAGGAAGGAGATTAGGCGAAGGGACTTTTTTAAAGAAGTGAGAATAGGCAGCAACCTGAGCCAAGAAGTCCGCTGCTTCATTACCGCAGATGCCCTGATGGCTAGGAACCCACAGCAAATCAATTTGAATGGAACGAAGGGAAGAAAGAACATGGATAAGTGAGCGTATGCGGAGTATGATAAAATCACAAGAATGATCAGGAAGGGGAGAGAAAATGGTCTGAAGGGTGGTCATGGAGTCCGATATAATCAAGAATTTGGAGGAAATGTGATTAGAGGAAATGAAAATAATGGAACGTAGAATAGCCATCAATTCGCCTGTGAATATGGGGCAGAAAGGAGGCAAGCGAAAAGATTCTGAAAAGCCAAAATCTGGGAGGACAAAAGAGGCATCGAAACCATCCGGCTTTTTCGAGCCATCTGTAAACACGGTTGCATGCGAAGGAAAATCAGAATTGATGAAACTGTGGAATTCCTGTCTGATTAGGGCCTGCGGAAGAAACTTAGAGAGCGTAGGATCAGTAAACATATTTAGAGGATGGCAGAGATCGGCAAAATTAAAAGTGAAATAAGAGAGATCGACGAAGGACATTACGTAAGGACAAAACGAACTGAGCCGAAGAGAAATGCGAGATAGAATAGGAATTTTCTAGGTACGAAATGCCAGTTTCTAGAAATGGAAAGATAGGAATGGATAAGAGTAGAGGGCATGAGTTGGAGACTCTTAGTAAGACAACTGTTTTGTTGCCTTTTACGTAAGTTGAATAAGGAATACGAAGTGGTTTGAAACAAGCCGATTTTATTACTTTAATGCGCGCGTAGCCCTGAAAATGGCTATTTCAAATAAATACGAAAAAGAAACGAGCGAAAGACATTCGACTAAAATAACAATACGCGATAAATTATCAAAGGAACAAAAGGAAAACCAAAACGCGAGAACAACCATCAAAACGAGAGTGAAAACAACCGAAAACTAACACTTACAAAAATATCGATAATAATAACGAATCGAGAAAGCGCACGGGGGAAAGAACACCGACGATTAGATCTAATTACACGACCGCACTTGCATGCGAGCCGTGTAAACAATCGTTCAACATTCTCCCCCCCTTGAGACCCAAGGGTCTCAAAACAGTGTAATGTGGCTGCTGTCAGTCCACCAGCGTTTACCATGGTACAACGAGATGATTGAACTAGGATACAAATAATAAACGTAGTGAGTACAGGCGGATGAGCAGTTTAGAACGAACGTAAACAGAGTTTTGAACTGGCGTCGTTCCCATCAGCATTGCATTGGAACTGACCGTCAAATTACTTGCATTGAGAATGGCGCTAAGTTACTGCCGCTGTCATGGCTGTTGTTTGTATGTTGCGTTGTATAGATTGTTGAAAAGGCAAAACTTGCGCCAGAGGAGTCGATCCATGCGACAATGTAGTACTATAAGAGGCGGCAGCAGCAGACAGTGCAGCATGACAAGAAGATGGAACTGATTTCAGGAAAGCGGGCGGTTGTTGTTGTTGCGAACTGTTCTGAAACGAGGAAGTACCAGCTGATGGAGCTCCGTACGGCGCCAACGTTGATATTATTTCCGAGTTACTTTTCAGTTCCGATCGTGCAGAAGCATTTGAAATAGACTGGGGCGAGTAGTCGGTCGGAAGAATTAATTCATTCGAATTTAATTGCTGCTGCTGCTGTTTATTAGGAACAAGCACATTGGATATACATCCTGGGGGTTGATGATTAACTAGTTTCCACTGCACTGACGATGACCGAAGTGACTTTACTGATAACTCTAAGTAATTCGAGTTCGGGTTAACTAAAGACGAACCTCCGATGTTCGAAACGGGATATTTATTCGACGAACTGGATATTCCACTACCATGCGATTCATTTGACGAGCTATCGTAATTTCCAGAGTTTGCAAATCCCGATCCAGTAAACTGGGCAACCAATAATTTCGTTGTTGCATTTATCGATATCTCAGGTTGTGAACTTTGATCGTTTGCTTGTCCAGACGAAACTTTACTGACAGCGAATGACTGCGAACGCTGAGATTTGACGTGGGGGGATACGTTGGAGTCATTCAGCAATTCGTGCACATTGCTATAGTTCATGGCGATATCATTAAAATTGTTAGGAATAACTTCAACAATCATTCCATTAAATGAATTCGGAGCCCCGGATACTGACGGGAGGGACTGGAGCGCCGAATTAAGAGATGGAGAAAACGTTTGAGAAGGTTGTGGCGGAACGACATTTGGTACTGACGAATACTGCGATAGAACGAGTAACGGTTGCTGTATTTGCGAAGATGAATATGTTTCACTAACGATATTCATAGAAGACTTATAAACCAGCGAAGAGTTTAGCTGCGAGCTTTGCTGCTGAGCCACACGCGAGGAGACATGACAGCAGCGCTGATCTGCCGAAGGAAATTTCGAGAGCGGACCTTCTGCCACCCAGCCGAATAAGGTTTCCTCAAAGCACAGATCTCCTATGAACAACTTTCGGTCCAGTAGTATCCTATTCGCATGTTCGCCACCAATAAGAATGTCGACTGTTGCTGTCGGTAATAGACAATCCGCTAAATCCAGATTCCTGTTAACATCTTTTACCCGTCTGATCACGTCCGAGGACACTTCATAAGGGATTCGACCCACTACGTCCGCCTGAAGATCGAGCTGATAGGCGTTGTATCGCGATCGTAGATCCAGAGAAACCGACGAGCTCACTTGGGCTTCTTCTGGGGAGACGCAAGCTATTGTCGTTCGGGCACCTCTAGAAACAATTCGATTTCTCCTCACGAATGATTCAGCGACAAGGTTGACTTGCGAACAAGGATCGAGTAAGACGCGAGCTTTGATAATTCTCTTTCCCACTAGCACATTCACAACCGCACTTGGCAACAGAACAACAGAGCTCTCGTGAGAAGTGCAAGCCAGAGTTGCCCTGGATGTTGATGGGCATTGCTCGCCGCGATGGTTCGGTGCTGACTGCGAGCTCTCTTGGTGTAGCATGGTGTGATGCGACTTATTGCACTTCTTGCACCTAGACGAGTTACAATCATTGGCGAAATGGGATCGCCTTAAACAATTTATACACAGCCGTCTCTCTTTTACAAAACCCCAACGATCGGCTACATTTTTCTCAATAAATTGGGAGCACTGCGATAGGTAGTGTCCTTTACCGCACAGGACGCACCGTGGAGCGGCTGGCTTAGATTTACTGTTGTCTATAGTCGCTGCAACGAATTTTCTATTAGTCTTCGCCTCTGCCGCTTCAGGCCGACTTTCTCTCGCCCTTGTCGGCTGCTGCGCATGTACACTTTCATACGCAAAACATCGATTCTGTAAAAACGCGCTCAACGGCGCTAGTGAAGGGTAGGTCGAATTATCCACCACCGAGTTTTCCCAGTCAATCCGCAATCTCTCCGGCAACTTACCCACAACTATGTAAGCGAAAAGTGGTGACATTGCCTCGGTGTCTAGGCCGCATACCTTCAACCCTCGAACTATGGCACTAATTTGGTCGAGAGATTCTCGTAAAGAGGCCTGCGACATTGGTTGTAAGGTCATTAGATCCCGAAAGTGGTCAGCGATGATCACCCGCCGATTGTAATATCGGTTTTTTACAGCAGTCCATGCCTCTTCATACAATCCTTCCTGGAGGGTATAATCCTTCAGGATGTTCTCTGCGGCACCTACCATAGCCTGCTTTAAAAAATACAGTTTTTGAATTGGCTTAATGTTATCATTTGAATGGATCATCGCTTTGAACAGAGAATACCACTCGGTGAAATCTTTTGTTTTACCGCTGAACCTCGGGACCGGCAGATCCAGTAGCTTTACCAACGGATTTGCTGGTGCTGTGTCGGTAACGAGAGAAGAATCAAGCGATCGACGATCCGCGTCTTTCGAGTTTAAAGAAATATTCATTGTGTTCAATTTGGCCTTAGCCAAATCGTATTCTTCCTTACTCTGTTGCCATTGCTCGTATATTTTACTTTCTATTTCCTCCACTTGGTCCGCTGTTTTTCCTTTTAGATTGGTATTGTCTAGAATAGACACAATGACTCCCCTGATCTCCTCTAAACAAGAATTCCAGGTGTCGAGTCGGACAGTAATTTCGCTAGATCGCTCACGGGACGGGTCCTCAAGTAGAGCAGTATGTACGAGATATTTGGTTGAGTTGGCTGTTCGAAATGCAGCGCGTTTGCGGCAGTTTAATGCCTCTAGCGTTGAATCTTTTTCAGCCATCATGCACAATTAATTAATAACAGTCGACAATTAGTTGGCTGCCAAACTTTGAAAACGGCCGCACTAATTCGATCAAGTTTAGCGATAGTCTTGACAAATCACGAATTTGTTTGTCACCGATTAATTATTATACGTGTCGCAAAATAAATAAATAAATAAATTGCCGAATGCGATTATAACGAAAATCACTGCTTCATACGATTAAAGCGAACTTTTTAATTTAACTTTTCGTATGCAGACTTCTAAAGCACTGAATATGCACCGAATTTCGAAACACCGAATTTGTACCGAATTTTTAACACCGAATTTTTAACACCGAATTTATACTGAATTTCGAACACCGGATATGCGCGATATTTTAACGAATGTTTTTTGTATGCACTTAGTGCACTACCGATTTTATGACGAAAGTTGTACGACAACTACCAAATACCAACTGAATGTTGAACGCAAATATTACCCCGATATTTAAACAAATTAAAAACTTACGGTTCAACGATTTTTCCAACAACAATTTTCAACCCACGGAAAAAACACCAAATCTTCGCCGGATACTTTTCTTTCAATCCGGCCCGGAGGACCAAAATGTTTTGTTGCCTTTTACGTAAGTTGAATAAGGAATACGAAGTGGTTTGAAACAAGCCGATTTTATTACTTTAATGCGCGTGTAGCCCTGAAAATGGCTATTTCAAATAAATACGAAAAAGAAACGAGCGAAAGACATTCGACTAAAATAACAATACGCGATAAATTATCAAAGGAACAAAAGGAAAACCAAAACGCGAGAACAACCATTAAAACGAGAGTGAAAACAACCGAAAACTAACACTTACAAAAATATCGATAATAATAACGAATCGAGAAAGCGCATGGGGGAAAGAACACCGACGATTAGATCTAATTACACGACCGCACTTGCATGCGAGCCGTGTAAAAAATCGTTCAACAACAACGATAGCCCAAATAAGATTTGCGAATAGAAAGGGGTGGTGTATTAGATCTTGTCTAAGGTCTGGAAAATGGCTAAATTGTTTATAGACCCACAGTACAATTGCTCATCTGGCCTCAATCTCTCTAAAGACCAACTTGTTTCATTTATCGACTCTATTGTTCCGTCTTATGTCCCGAATTTCAACGAAATCTCAGCCACCCCTATTACTTACACTACTGGTCTACATTTTCTAACTTCCATCTTTAACATTAGCGAACTTCGCGACTCTTTAAACAAGTCCTTCAACTCTGCTCCTGTTTTTGATCGTATCTCTTTCCTAATGCTTAAAAACCTTTTCGATTCTTCTCTCAACGCTCTCCTCAATTTAACTCCTTTATTACTTCAGGTTATGTCCCGGAATCTTGGAATTCTTTTATCATTGTTCCTATTCCCAAGAGAAATTCCTCCGCCTTCCGAGCCATTTCCCTTGCTCCTTGTATAAGAAAACTCTTCGAGAGTATGCTGAACAGGCGACTTACCTGCTTCCTAATAATACGTTTGGCTTTCGTCCGGGGTTAGGTCCTCCTGAGTCTATTAATCTCCTCCTTGCTGATATTTATAAATCTTTCATAAACAAAAATTATACTATTGTCTGCTTCGTTGATGTCTCCAATGCGTTCAATAATGTACACCTCTGTACACTGCAGGACAAGATGCTCTCCATTAACATTCCTTCCCAGTTTACCTCACTCACTTATTGTTAATCTTTTTCAAAATAGAACCGTGCACGTATCTACTCCTTTCTACTCCACTTCACGAAAGGTATTCCAGGATCTGCCGCAGGGCTCCTGCCTTAGCCCTACTCTTTTTAATATTTATATCTCCAACATAGCTCGCCTTCCTCTTAAATCATCTTCCCTATACTTTGCAGTCGGTATCGTTATATATTCCACTTCTAGGTCCATTTCAGACAGTGAAAGTAGGCTCTGTGATGTACTTTCCTGTTCCTATGGAAAATGGAATCCCACAGGGATTCGCACTGAGTGCGACTTTATTCATCCTATTTATTAATAACATTTCCTGCTGTATTAGGTCGCCAGTAACAGCCCGATCATTTATTGATGATCTGAATATATCAATCTCATCCAACGTTCTATTCAATGCCCAGTCCATCCTCCAAACGACAATTGATAAGCTATATACATGGGCTGTACACAATGGGCTAAAGTTCTTCTCTTCCAAAACTTCATGTGTCAACTTCCATAGGAGTCGTCTGCACAGAGATAACCAAGAAATTCGCCTTCATCTCAATAATTCTCCTCTTCCTTTCTCCAGTACTGTAAAATTTCTAGGTCTAGTTTTTGATTCCTCTCTGTCCTGGTCTCCTCATATTTCCAAGCTTAAAAATAAATGCATGAAGAACCTCTCCATTATAAAATACTTGTCCAGTCCTAAATTCAATATTGATCCCAAGCTACTTCTCACCATTTATAAAGCCTTTATCCTTTCCAGATTAACCTACGGGTGTCAGGTGTACTCCTCGGCTAGTCAGTCGTTACTCAGGTCACTTGATCTAATACATCATACATCTGTCTGATTAATTCTTGGTCTTCATCGAACTTCTCCATCAGCAAGTGCTTGTTTCCTTAGCGGCATACCCCCAATTCCCCTGATCCGTTCTTCTATTACCGCACACGATTTAATCCACTGGTACCTTCATCAGTACAAAATTAATTATTTCTCAAACATTACTGATATTCCGCTCCATTCTTTCCCTAGTGACCCAATCCCTGGATTATTCAAACAAACTATTGATAGTGGCGTACAATTGCCAAATCCTGACACCCCTTATTACAATCTTCCCCCTTGGGAAGACATCTCTGCAAGGATAGACAAATAACTAAATTATGAAATAGCCTTTTTACCCTGGCCCATGTGCTGTAATAACCAGTGTAGTTAAAAATGGTGCATGGGCGCCACCAGGGAAAAAAAAAAAAGATTACGAAAGATTGGTAATTTTGACTGGAAGGGATGGAGAGATGGAAAGAAGGAATTTTTAGGATTGTGAAAAAATGAAAAACATACACCGACTAATTTTTGAATAACTCACTGTGGGATAATGTACAATCTAGAACCTGCGGAGGAATGGATGGTGTGCATTCATTGAGAGGCGAGACATCGAAGGATTTATTTTTAGAACCGGAGAAAACATATAAAAATACTTGCGGACAGAAAATAATCGTAAGTGAGAAAAAATAATAAATATACTTCGACTAATACTGCAATACTTAGGCTTGGAAAAATTATTATGAACGATAGGGAAACTATAGAGAGCAGAGTGCGCGCAGGATTGAATGGTACGCTTTCGCAGCAGCTAACACCATGATGGATATATGCGCGGGATCGGTCCATGCGCTTTCGTAAAGGAGAGATCTGCCGAGCCTTGCTAAGCAACATTCACCCTCTACCTGGAGGAATAAACCGAGTCCGTTATGAAGTGTGAGCAGTTATGGTTAACCACCTCTGCAGACAATGTATACAGAGTGCAGATTGATAAGTACAGTACCATCACACTTAGTAACATGCCCCTGTTTGTGGACAATGGGATTGTTGGAGTTAACTGGCGTGCACATATGCTCTGATGGTCTCCTAAAACCAAGTGGTAATCTAACGTACTATAATGTGATAAAACTGCTATTTCAGAAACAAAAAGATAGGCTGCAGACTGAAAGCGAAAACTTCGAGAGAAAGAAAAGTAACTTGACCAGACACGGTATTAGTCGAATTACATTAACAGTGCCGGGACGATGATGAGCTAGTGCAACAATTATAATTATTACATGCTAGCAGGAATAGTGGAAACACTGGTCTGGATAATGAAATATCGTCCATCAAGGAAGAATTGACAGAGGGCGGATACGTCTACCCTCAGTATTAGAATGCCTGCTGCAAAAATAAAGGCCGCTCCTAGCAACTTTCAGTGTGATATAGCCAACAAACTACACAGATCAGTGAGGAAAAGATATAAAACACGATCTGTCCAGGTGCTTGACTGGAACCATCCCTGAACTTATCAATATGCAACAGTACACACGTTTAACAGCGGTCATATATTTATTCTAGTTCTGACAAATGCATTCAGTAAATACATGTGGGCAGTACTGTTGAATGGTGGCGGTTCTAGAATGGATATTATCGGAGCCAGGGGTAATTGCACTGCGTCATCTACAGACCGATCAAGGTACTTAATTCTATAATCCTCGGGTGTGCGAGGTGTTAAGTCGATTTAATATTAATTTGTATGATGCACACTCGCTTCTTAGAGTATCCATTGTGGAGTGATTTAATAAAACGTTAATAGGCTGGATGTGGAAAGAGTTTACTATTAACTGAAACAAACGATGGCTGTCGATTTTGCCAGACCTTATGCGGAGGTATAATATGAAATTACACAGAACGATCAGGTTTTCATCCGCCAATGTCACTCCTAGTGTAGAGATGGAAGTTATGTGGGATGACGAAGTGATGATTGGCAAATGACTGCAAAAATGCTCGCCCCCACCAATCTAAAATGAATGATTACAAAGACGCTTAAGGATATCCTTACTGTACAGGATAGCTCTGTGAACGTGCTAGGCAGACATCTAGTAAATGTCTCAGATGTGATTGAACCAACGACGCGCTTACCAAACATCAGCGTGACAGACATGTTGAAGATACCAAGCATGACCTCCAGTAGCAGACAACAAAAGACAAAACCCAACTCGATATGATAGATCTGGCACTCAAAGCTGTGAGCAATTCATCCAGTAAACATCATAGTCGGTTGGAGGCTGTTATTCTGCAAAAGCGGTGATCGATAAGTTGGAGATGTGCTTGGCAAATTCAGAGGAGCTACCATGGAAACAAAGATAAAAGCTCTGGCAATAATAAGTCTTGAATAATGCTTGTGCTGGTGTGTGTACGATAGCATGTATTAGTGTATATTGCAACGTTCTGCAACTTTGTGATGCGGTGGCTGAGGGGCGCAGGGAGTGGCTGGAGGTGCCTTGGGGTGGTGGAAAGCGGACAACTTGACAATAGTTTAAACTTCAAATTTGCTCAAAAAATGTAAACAACAACACAAAAAGCGGGGAGGGCATGGGTGACATCATGAGGCTCCTTGGGCCATGGTCGTGACTATCTCTATCTCTCTTCCTTAACCCCTGTTTCATGAGTCTCTATCTCTCTCCCACAATTTTGTCCTGAAATGCCTAATTGTTTACTACTAGAATATTTCCAAAAGTTTTAAAATTTAAGATCAATGCACCCGTTTTTAAAGCTAGAAACAATTCTGCTGATATTTTCAGCTATAGACCAATATGATATCTCTCTACTACATCAAAAATATTCAAAAGTTGATGGAATACAAATGTTTAAGTTATCACACAACAAGATTTTTTTCCAAAAATCAGCACTATTTTCTTCCTGAGTGTTGTACAAATGATGCACTCTTCGATCACACTCCATTTATTGCTTGTAATTTGAAAGCAGGCTGTTTGGTTGCAACTGTCTATTTTGATTTATAAAAAGCTTTTAATGTGGTTAATCATAACATCCTTTTATGAAAATTACTTAATTGCAGTTTTTGTTGGAACATTTATAATTGGCTTAAAACATATTCAACAAACAGGTTGTATTGCACCAATATTAATAATCTAAAAAGAGATTATGTGAAGCAACATATGGAGTACCTGTCTCCTCCTACAAGGTGTAACAATTGTAATCATATAATTGATTCTTAGCGCGACTTGCGGCAACACTGCGATGGTGATCGCTATCTCGTTGGAAAGAGGGGACATTTGTGAGTCAGTATATCCAGTTTTCACAACGGTAGCAGGTATATCTCGCGTTCTGTGGCCGTTTAAACAAAGTAAGATTTTTTCACGTGTCGTGAAAATGTGAGATGTAAATACTGAGCAACGTATCATGATCAAATTCTTAGTCAAATGCAGAGTAAAACTGTCGGAAATCCTCGTACAGTTATCAGACATGATTAAAGAAGACGTTATGAAACAACTGACTGTTTTCAAGTAGGCTAATTGGTTTAAAGACGGCTGTGAATTAGTCGAGGGCGATCCGAGCTGCTGTGGTGCTTCTACTGCAAAAACAGTGGCAAATATTGAACTAGTGTGCATGCGTGTCGAGTGAGCCGTCGAATGTTAGAAGAAGAGTTTTGGTTTTTTTTTTAATTGAGCTTGTCAACCGAGGACCTTCACTCAGAAACAATAAAGGGAAAACGAAAGTTATCTAGTGAGGCTATCAGCTATCGCTAATAAGAAGGAAACAATGGAGAGGATAATAAGTGTAGAAGGAAAAGACAGGATATAACGAGCACAAAAAGGAGCAGGAAGCCCCGGTCTAAGCAAGTGGGAGTACAGAGCCAAACGCTCCACCGAAAGAGCAGAGCACTCAAAGAACACGTGATCGGTGTCACAAACAACCACATCATTTGAATGGAGAGGACAACATGGGGAAGAGGTCAACGAGAGGCAAAAGCGTGAGGAAGGTAGCAAGGAATGGTTTAAGCGCAAACGCACAATGGAGACAACAACAGAGTGAGGAAGTGAAGGAAACAGAAAGGAACCAAGGATTTGAAGCAAGTAAAAAGAGCGATAATTAGAAAAGGAGGAAGGGTACATATTCGACCAAAATCTGAGATGGAAATATTTACACTAAGGCAAGAGATTAGAGGATGGGATTTTTTGGAAGAAGAATGTAGAAGAAGCAGCAACCCGAGCCAAAGAATCAGCCATCTCATTACCTGAGATGCCAGAATGACCAGGAACCCACAGCAAGTCAATATGGATCCCATGGAGAGAGGAGAGAGTCCGAATGAGAGAACGTATGCAGAGAATAGAAAAGTCACAGGAATGATTAGGAAGAGGAGAAGAGATGGCTTGAAGAGCACTCATGGAGTCGGATATGATCAGAAACTGGGAAGAAAGAAGATTGGAGGAGATAAAAATAATGGAACGTAAAATAGCCATTAGCTCGGCTGTAAATATGGAACAGAAAGAAAAAGGACAGAAGGATTCAGAGAAGTTATAGTCTGGAAGAATAAAAGAAGCACCAACCCCATCAGGCCCCTTAGAACCATCAGTGAAAATGGTAACATGAGAAGGGAAGAGAGAATTGACAATACTGTGGAATTCCTGTTTAATTACAGCTGGAGGGAGAGATTTTGCAAGTGTAGGCGAAATAAATACTCTGGGAGGATGGCAAAGATCGCTGGAGTTAAAGGAGAAATAAGGCAGACTATTAAAGGAAATTGTATACGGCCAAAATGAACTAAGACGGAGAGAAATAAGGGACAGGATGGGAATTTTCCTAGGCACAAAGCGCCAATTCCGAGAAATTGAAAGGTAGGAAAAAATGAGAGAAAAAGTTGAGAGAGAAAGACGTTTAGCAAGGAAGCGATAGCCCAAATAAGATCTGTGAATAGACAGGGGAGGAGCATTCGATTCAGCAAGCAGTGCTGGAATAGAAGAGGACTTAAGAGCACCGAGACAGAGTCTAAGGCAAGAATTTTGGATCACATCAAGTTTAGAAAAACGGGACTTGGAAGCGCAGGCATAAATGAACGAACAGTAATCAAGCTTGAAGCGGACGATGGATTTATATAGAAGAATGAGAATGAAAGGGTCACCACCCCATTTAGTCGGTGACAGGGCCTTCAGCAGGTTCAACCGTTTAGTAGAGGAGCAGAAAAAAATATTTAATATGTTCGGAGAAAGTCAGACGACTATCAAGCAAGATACCGAGATAACGAAAGCAATTAACACGAGCAAAAGTTGTGCTATTTAAGGATAAATTAACAGAAGCAGGGTTATAAGGGCGAAGGGTAAATACAACGCAGGAGGACTTAGAAGGAGAAATCGAAAGGTTAATTGGGGCAAGAGCACTTTCAAGAAAATTGAGGGACGAATTGAGAGCATCATTAGGTACGTCAATATCGTGGAAAGAGGAAAAAAGCAAAATATCATCGGCAAAGAATAAAGAGTGGGAATTTAAAGGAAGGGAAGCGATACTAGCAGTATAAATGTTAAAAAGAGTAGGAATGAGGGAGGAACATTGAGGAAGACCGCAGAAAACCTTTCTAGAAGTGTCAAATAATGGAAGAGAGAGGTGGATAGAACGATTGAACATAAGCTTAATAAGAAGGGAAATGAAATTGACTGGAATGTTAATTGCTGTCATTTTATCTCTTAAAGTTGGAAGATGAACATTGTCGAAAGTACAGGAGACATCAATGAAGGAAGCCAGAGTATAATGTTTTTGGATAAAAGACTTACATAAATGAGACACAAAAAGACTGATACAATCAGGAGGGCCGATACCAGGCCGAAAGCCGAACATATTGTTAGGAAGCACATTATGGTGTTCCAACCACCAGATAAGACACTTGTTTAGCATACCCTCAAAAGATTTTCTGATGCAGGAAGCCAAGGAAATGGGGTGTAAGGAAGAACTTTTCTTAGGAATAATGATGAAAGAATTCCAAGAGGGGGGGATTGAACCCCTGGAAAGGAAAGAATTGAAAAGACTGAGAAGAAAGTTAAGGGATAGTTCAGATAGATTTTTAAGAGCAAGATAAGGTATACCATCAAGGCCTGGAGTAGGGCTGGAAGATTTGGATAAAACAGATAATAATTCATTAAGATTGAAAGCCGAAGTGAGGAAGTGAGAAGGAGGGGAAGAGATTTACGGAGAGGTGCTGGAGTACAGTTTGTCAAAGGAAGGAAATTAAGCAGGAACTGCAGAATCAATGAAGGATATTAGGCTATCCTCAGATACATTAGAAAGAGAAGGACGTTCAGAGGATGGAGATTTAAAAGCTCTAGCCAACATCCAAATATTTGAGAGAGAGGTATTTCTAGAAAAATAAGAGCAGAATTTCTTCCAAGAGGCCTTTTTCACTGCTTTAAGAGTAAACCTAGCCCTGGCATTGGCTTGTTTATGAGCCAGAAAGTTTTGGTTTGTAGGATTAGAGTGATGGGATCTGAAGGTCGAACGACAATGGTTAAATGCAGCGTTACACTCCTCATTCCACCAAAGAGATGAGGCCACACAACGATGAGTGGATGCAAGAGAACGACGAGGGAGAGAAGATAGAGAAAGAGCAGACCTGATAGAATGAGAAAAGAAATTATAGAGAGAAATGGGATCACAATTAAGCTGTGGATCAGGAAGTGATGAATCAACAGAAGAGTGGAAAAGAGTCCAATTAGTTTTTCTGAGATTCCATCGAAGAGAAAGAAGAAGAGTTAAACATCAACCGCGATACCATTCGGAAGATTTTAAATGCCGATCTAAGGATGCACAAACTGTGCGTCAAGATGGTTCCAAAACTGCTCACAGCTGAGCAAAAAGAGCTCCAGAGATCCATCTGTCAGGGCATGATTGATCGAATTGACGCTGGAAAAACCAGTGGATGTCGTCCATTATCACGGGCGACGAGTCTTGGGTGTTCGAATATAACTCTGAAACCAAGAGACAGAGCACGCAGTGGATGGAGAAGGGCGGGGAGTGCCAAAAAAAAGCTTGCATGTCCAAATCAAGAGTTAAGTCTCTATTGATCGCTTTCTTCAACATCAACAGCGTTGTTCATCACGAATACGTTCCCGCAGGCTAGACAGTCAATGCAGCGTTCGACATCGAAGTTTTGAAACAGTTACGTGCCCACGTGTACCACGCACGACCCGAATTGGTCAAGAAGGATTGGGTGCTGCATCACGACAAGGCTCCATCACACTCTTCCTTCGCAGTACACTAGTTTTTGATGCTCCACAGCATCAACACGCTCCCGCATGCCCCAAAAGCCCAGACCTGGCTCTGTGCGACTTTCGTTTGTTCCCTCAACTCAAAAGTTACTTGAAAGGAAACTGATACAACGGCATTACCAAAGTCCAAAGTGTCACGAGGAGGGTCCTGATGGACCTATCTTTGGGGAGGGGGGTGCTTCCAAAAATGGGTCAAACGTTGGCTGCGTTGCGCTAACCTCGGAGGAGACTACTTTAAAGGTGTTTAGAGTAAGTTTCGCCCTCACCCTTTTATTAGGCCCTTCAGGGCAAAATTCTACGAATGCAATTGTCACACCTTGTATCTCTAATCTATGTTAATGATTTATGCAATTTTGAAGTAAATTGGAGAATATTGTGTTATTCGAACGATACTGCATTAATGGTAAATTTATGAAAACAGCCTATTCTGTAGGATCTTTTACAAACTGACTTGACAAAAATAGAATATATGAGATAAAATATATTGGTGTTCAACTTGACTGGAAATTATTTTGGGATAAACATCCAATTTATCTTGCAGCTAAAATTAGAAAATTAAATTATGTGTCATATTATCGCAGTAAATTTTTAAATAAAACAAATCTGCATAAATTTTATACCACATAATACCAACCTGTATTAAGCTATGGATTTATTCATTGGGGAAAAGCTGCGGATTCCCACTAAAAACAATTGAAACTACTACAAAAAGTTGCTGTTAGGCTATTTCATAGAGATAGTACTGATAAAAACAATAATGTATTACTTTTAACTAAGCTGTATGAATTGCAAGTGTATGTTTGTTTTGAAGAATAAAATGAAAATTTAACGTTTCAGTCGCTCAGGGTATAATGAGAACGGCTGAAGAAAAAAGACCTGCTTTGCCGATTATTGAAAAATATCATATCCGAAATCAGTTTATATATACGGCTCCTTTGCTCTTTAATTCTTTAACTGTATTATTAAAAATCGGTGATTAATAAAGCGTTACATAATATAATGCTGGAATGTCGATGACACTTACGTCATTTGCACAGAAAATAAAAAATAAAAGATGAGAAATGCTGTTACCTGTCGTTATAATTACCACTGGTTCAGTTTTAAAATTTAGCAAAATAAAAAATGATTTATCGCAACAGTCTCTGTTATGTATTTTACACTACTTAATATTTATCGGAATTGATAATAGAAATTTACACACAAGAAAAGGAATTGATCTTTTTTAAAAGGGTTCTACATAATACTTTTGTGTGCGAAATATGACCACCGCTGTCATAATTTACACATTTACAAAATTCTAAATTTGCAAAAAATGATATGTTCCGAAAATGTAATTTCGGTTACATTTTTCACACGATATTCTTATAAATACGGATACGATTCATAGAGTGTTCAGTTTTTCTAAGTATAATACACGCACCGTCAACGGGCATTTACTTCGTGTTTTTCACGCCATTTTCCACTTTTTGTATCCTTCAAAAGTTTCTTTAAGGAGTCGAAATACAATTTCGGTGCCTCTAAATAGTAATAAGTTAAAGAAAGACACAACTGAGAAAAAATTCTTATCGATTCTGTGCTCTTTTCGAAGCAGACGGGCTGATCTAAATTTGAAGTTGTCATATTGGTTGCACTTTCTGAAATTCTTGCACTTTCTAATATGGGTGATAACCTCACTAGTAACGGGTTATAAGTTTTTTAAATAAAAATGTTTGAGTTGTTTTAGTTACCATTTTTTAGATGATCGATATTTTTTCTGGGGTCTCCAGTATAAACGATATTGCCCTAAATTATTTATATTTCCTTGAAGAGCGTTTTAATTGCGATTTATGCATACAATTTCGAGTTTTCCAGAGTAATAACACTTCTTTGATTATTTTTGGTTTCTAAACTTCCTTTTCAGGATTATTCATAATATTATATCAAATGCCAAGAAGTAAAATACCTCGTACAAATAAAAGGTAACTGAAGAGATAAATTTATTTTGTGTCGACATGACCATTTTTAACAAAATATATAAAATTTATATATAAACAACCGACAAAATTCTACAATTAAAAATCAGTAATCGATAAAATCCTGATTAAGAAATATTCAGTTTCTTTTTCCCAAAAGCTATATCAATATTGACATTAAGTCTACATAAAGTTCCAGACAGATAATAAATACTACTGTGTATGCGATTTTGTGCGACTAATTTAAAACTATGTAAATAAATGTGCACGCCTATTCGACATTTTATTACGCCCAAATTAATTCCATTTTCCAATTAATTTTGAAATTATAAAGAAAACACCTAAATCACTTGTCGCTGGCAATGTGTTCTCCAAATTTAGCTTGCATTTCGATTTCAAATATTGAAGAAATTATTTCTGCAGTCTTCTTATTCTCCAGTATTGTAAAATGATCACCTTTAACGAAGTATATTAGAACACGCGTTTTGAAATACTGCGGACAAAATGAAAAACAGATTAATTTATTCAGTATTTTAACTCTTTAATTAAATAACGAGAAGAAAAAAAAAAATTATAATTAAAAAAAACTAAAAAAACACGCTTTTATAGCAATGTGAACTAAGAAGTAAAAAATAATTTTTAAATATAAAGATAATTAAATGTAGGTGAATACATACTTGTTTGTTAAAACTGTATAATAAAACAAAACTTTAATAACAAACAATAAGGGCAAAATAATTTATAACAATAAATTAGATAAATACCTTAATTAGAAACGTTTTCGGGCATAACCCATCATCAGCTAAAACTAACTTAGTGGAAACATAAAACACACTGGAGTGAATATATGGAATACATGTGTATATATAGTAGATACATAGGAGGAACAAAACATAGAAGGTATAAAAATCAATAGAGTGAAATTATTAATACTAAATACAAAATGTAAAATGAAGTAGGAGGAGCCTAAAATTAAATTTTTATATTATAAAGTGGATTATTATTATTTGGTAATTGATCATTTAAAATATTATCTTTATATTTATTTATGTAATAATTTTCAGCAATGTTCATAATATTTCCTTTGCCATAAGTGGCCAGGACAGTTACAGTGTTTTCTAATGAATTTGATTTATATTTATTTTTAATTAAATGTTCAGCATATGTTGATTTTTCTATTTCATTATTATTAAATGATTTTATGTGTTCTTTATATCTACAATTAATTTTACGCCCTGTTTGACCAATGTATGATTTCTCACAATCAGTGCAACCTATGAATATAAATAAAAACAAATAGAAATTAATATATTAAAGACTTTGGCAAGAAATAACAGTTATGACGAACAAATAAAATCAAAATCAAAACATATACAAAAATTAAAAAACAATAATGCCACTAACAATAAAGGATGGATAACATTCACATTTATAAACAATAACATATATAATTTAACCAACTTATTTAAAAAACAGGGTTTAAATGTAGCATTCAAAACTAAAAATAATTTAAGATATAAAACATTTATCCAGGCAGTAGCGACGAACCCATAGTACATCTCCTATTCAATTATTTTTTTTTTTTTTTTTTTTTTTTTTTTTTACGGTGCCATGTACTGCTACTATGGCCAGAGACACCGGTTGGAAAATTTATATTAGGGGAAAAAGTTTAGTACGTTTGAGGAATTGGAAAGTTTGATCGATCATTTTAGGATTATCAGAGATGGTGGATGAGAACGTAGAGGGCCAATTCATACGATAGGACTGAAAGACGGAACATTCATGGAGGACATGGACAACCGTTATTGGTTGCTGGCCGCAATAGCAGCATAGCGGAGCATCTTTCCGATCTAGAATATGCTTGTGAGTGAGAGTTGTATGTCCGATGCGGAGCCGGGCCAAAACTACTTCTTCACGACGCGATGGTTGAATCGACGTTTTCCAAGGAAGTATGTCTGCCTTTATGCTTCGTAGCTTATTTGTGGTCGGTGTATCGATCCAGATCTGCTTCCACGTGTCTCGGAACTGATGTCTTAGATAATGGATGGCATCCTTTGCTGGAATAGGGACGGCTGGAATTGGAAACATGGTTGTTGCCTGCTTTGCTGCCTGGTCAGCTAAGTCGTTGTACATGATATCAGTATGACTTGGTATCCAGCAGAAGGTTACACTCAAATTGGATCCGTAGACGGCAGCGTGGATATCTTGACTTATGGGATGGTGTTTTGTTTTTGTTGGCTGCTGGGCGTTGATACTTTGTATCGCTGCGAGTGAATCTGTGAAGATGACGGTCTTGGTGTATTGCAGATCTGTCGCTTGCTGCACAGCTAACTTTAATGCCATTAGTTCCGCTGACAGAACGGAAAAGACATGCGGTACAGTATATCTGATAGCGTCGCCTTCGTGTACTACCGAGCATCCTGTTCCTTCTTTCGTTTTGGACGCATCTGTGTAGAATTTTTTAAAGGATGCATAGGATAGTAACAGTTGTGCATATGCTTTGGAGATTATTTGTGCGGAGTCTTTGTTATGTTTTGTAAGAGAGACATCCGTGAAGATATTTGCCAGGACCGCCGGTGGCAAAAGATGTACTTTGTATTGTACAATATTTCCTGGAACATCAATTTGACGTTTCGATCTAATCGAGTAGATTATTTGATGGAGGAGTCCCGTTGCGTGGGGACGGTTTCGCGTTGAATTAGTTTCGCATGACCGGAATGAATTATGTCTGCACTGGAGATGGACGGAAAATTTTAACATAAGAAATTCCCGACGGAGATTCAACGGCCATTCATTAGCTTCACAGAGGATACTCATGGTCGGACTCGTGTAAAAAGCTCCCAACGCTATCCTAAGTGCGGTGTGATGCACTGGGTCCAGTGTGGCTAAGATGGAGGGGTTCGCTGTGCCATATATGGGGACTCCGTAATCTAGCGACGACCGTATAAGGGTTCGATAAATTTTCAGCAATGTTGTTCTGTCCGCTCCATAGGATGTATGCGAGAGTTTTCTTATTATATTCATTTTCCTTTGACATGTCCGTTTTAGGTGCTGGATGTGTTGTTTCCACGAGAGAGTATCGTCGAAGATTATTCCTAGGTGAGTCACCGTGCGAGATTGCGGTATAGCATTGTTGTCAAGTGTAAGGCATAATTCTTTATTGCATGTTCGTAGCCGACAAAAGTGGATGCATTCAGTTTTTGAAGGTGAGAACTCCAGGCCATTTTGGGAGGCCCACTGTTGCGCTCGGTTCACTGAGGTTTGTAGTATTCGCTTTCCAGCTTCTAGGTTATCACAGCTGATGGATATCGAAAAGTCATCCGCGAATAGTGTAGCGCTCACAGGCGATGGTATACTTGAGATTAGTTCGTTAATTGCAACGATAAACAGTGTCGGACTAATCACGGATCCTTGAGGGACGCCATTTGTCAGCTTTTTGGATGATGATAGTGATGAGCCTATACGAACTCGAAAATAACGGGACGATAAGAAATTTTGGATGAAGTGCATGATTCTTCCTTTGAATCCCCATTTGTGTAAGCTGACCAGGACTTTGCATCTCCATATACGGTCAAAGGCCTTCGTGATATCGAAAAATACTGCCAACAAGTGCATACGTCGGGTAAAGCTCTCTTGTATTTTAGTCTGAAGAAGGTTCAACTGATCTAGTGTCGAGCAAGATGGTCTAAATCCGTATTGTGTTGGTGATAGCAGGTTTCTGTTCTCCAGTTCCCATATTAAGCGATGGTTGATAATTTTCTCAAATAATTTGCAGAGTACTGATGTTAATGATATTGGGCGATAGTTATCCGGATGTGTTGGATTTTTATTAGGTTTTTGAATCGGGACAATTATGGATTCTCGCCATTGTTGAGGGAAGGTATGGGTGTGCCAGATACGGTTGAAGATTAAAAGTAACTTGTCGTAGACACAGTCTGGAGCGTGCTTTAGGAAAAGAATGTTAAATTCGTCGGGTCCGGGCGCAGATATTTTCATTAGACTAATCGCATTGTATAATTCCGTTTTGTTAATATTCCTATTATAAACCTCATTATTTGGAGAGGAAAAGTTGAATTGGACATTCTCGATCTTGTTTTTGATTTATATTGAAGACGGCGGCTGCTCCTTGTCACTGGATATATTTTCGAAAAGTTCCGCAAAAACCTCTGCTATTTGCGCGGCTTCTGTGTGCAGTTGGTCGTTTGCTAATATAGAACTAGGTACACCAGGATAATGTATTTTATTGATTGATCTGATTTTGCCCCATAGCTGTGTAACTGGTGTTTTGCACGTTATCGTTGATATGTAGTCCGCCCAAGATTTCCTTTTTTCTTGTTTGAGTATCCACCTGGTTTTTGCACGTGCGTGCTGAAAGGAAATGTGATTTTTTAGGGTTGGATTTTGTTTAAGTAGCTTGAGGGCTTTTCTCCTGTTTTTTATAGCTTCAGAACACTTATCTGACCACCATGGTACGGGAGTTCGAAATTTTGGGAGAGGCTTCGTTCTGGGTATGGCTTTCTCGGCACATTGCTTTATTTGATTGGTGAAGGAAGACACGATCGTATTTACTTCTTGACCAAAGTCTATTTTTATTTCGGATTAACATAATTGCTTATAAAGATTCCAGTTTGCTTTATTAAAGTTTAGCTTAGGTTTTTCTACGGGCCTTTTAGCCTTTGTTTTCACTGTGATTATTAGTGGGAAGTGGTCACTATTACCCATGTCATCGTGATGGTGTACATCTATTAGGTGGGACATCTGGGCTGAACTAAGTACGTAATCTATTGTACTCCACATTCTATGCGTCGCGCTATAGTGAGTTGGCTCCAGTGTGTTGTGTATCGTAAGATCGTATTTATCTATTATATCGTTTAGTAGTCTACCTCTTGCGTCAGTAGTAGCGCTTCCATAATACTCACTGTGAGAATTAAAGTCTCAAGTAAATATAAACGGTTGTGGAAGACGGGATATTATGGTATTGTAGTCGCACGCTTCAATTTTTGTGTATTGTGGAAGGTAAATTGAGCATACCGAAAACGGAGTGTCAGTATTTATATGCACAGCCAGAGTTTGTATGTGTTCTAATTTAAGATCTAATTCTGTATAACTGACGTCTTTCCTTATGGCTAGGAAGATTCCAGCATGCGCCTTCGTTGCTGGATTAACACTTTTATATATCATATTATAGGAGGTTAGATTTATTATTTGGTTTGGCCTCAAATGCGATTCTTGAATGCACACGATCATTGGATTGTACGTGGACAAAAGCAGTTTAAAGTCTTCAAAATGTAGCAAAATTCCATTGCAGTTCCAGTTTATGATTGTAATATTTTGATTTGCGGTACCCATTTCAAGATTTTTTACTTCTATACGTCTTCTTGTTGCGAGGAGGGGTAATCCGAGATTTCGTTATCATTATTGTTAAGCCTCTGGAGTTTGTTTATGATTTTTGTGAATCTACTTTTTATATATTTTTGTTCTAGCGACGGTTTTATTAATTGCATAATGGTTATCAGCTCGGCTGTGTTTATGTCTAACATATTTGCGACCTGGCCAGGGTTTAATGATTGTTTTGTTCCATCTAGGAATTGAATAAATTTGTTATATGTTAAATCACTTGTGCTATTTGAGTCTGTAGCGAAGTATTTTTGTAGGTTAGATAATTGTTGACGTTTTATTTGTGAGTCTTTTATTGGGGTTTTTGCCCGAGCTTGTAATGTTAGAGTGCATGTGGGTGGCTTAAAGGTATTGATATCGGTCTCAGATTCAGATCCACTATTATCGGTATATTGTAAACAGTCCATCTTTTCTTCATCGGGGCCATCTACTGTGTTTTTTTGCGAAGTTAAGTTTTTCTTTTTTTTTCGTCTTCTTCTATGATTTTTATTAGCGCTATCTTCTTCGTTTGCTAACTCAGGCGATTTTCCTGTGGTTTTAGACGAAGATTCGGACATCTGACGTTTTAAGTTTAGTTTTAGCGCATCGTTTGTAGTTGTCGATACTGTAGGGTTCTCGCAGGTTGGTGTTGGTTGTGTGCCATGACCATTGGACGCTGGAAGAGACAAACTTGTACCCGGGATATCGGTATGAAAGTAGGAGTTATTTTACAGTTGTCTGCTTTATGACCAGAGGAATTGCATTTGAAACAGACCAGTGCATCTGGCGAAATGAAGATACGAAAACTTTTTTCTTCGGAGCTTAGTACGAAGGAATTTGGTAAATTTAAGTCTTCGTAGTTAGCGATGTATACTTGGCGACGCCAACTAACAATATGTCCGAATTCTGGATCGAGAGGTTTTATTCTCAGAAGAGATATATGCGAGGCCAATTTCATATTTAGGTTGGAGGTTAGGTGGTGCTCTAAGATTTCATTGGTAACTGTTGGGGGTATGTTGGATAATATAATTTTTGTCGCGGCTGATTTAAGCTTGCGTGCTTTGACGAAGTGTCCGTCGATATTAATACCTCCGTGTGTTGAGATGAATGAATGGACTTTGTGGGCGGAGGAGAGAAAAACGATTACTCTATTTCCGCTAACTCGAGAAGCTGCTATGATGTTTCTGGCCCCATCAACGAGATCTTTTAATGCCGATAAATAGTCAATTATTTTGTATTCTAGAATATGGCTGAAGACGATTCCCTGTTCTTCCGTGGGATAACAGAAGTTTTGGATTGGTGTTATTTTATTTTGTTGAACTTTACTGGCGTACGTATTATTAGTGTGAGGCGTAATTATGCGCGGTGTTACGATAGATTGAATTGAAACATTATTACCTGAAGTTGCTGTCATCGCAGCCGGAGGCGCAGATAACGTTGTCGCGGTGTTGGATAATGGCTGGTCGGCCATGCCGACCGGCTTAATTGATAACGTCGATAACTAAGTTCGATAACGCGGCGAAACTCGAGTAGCGAGTCGAAAGAGAGATAAGATTAGGCAGTTATTACAAGTTATCACTTGAAAGAGAGCAACACGAACGCGAACAACAACCGACGTTACAACAATCCTACAGATTCCCCCCTATTGATTATACAAGGAGTTATGACGAGCTAGTATACATGCTGTCAGCAGTTAAACCATATCTTATCGGCAGAAGCATTAAAATTTTCACTTTTTTTATAGCATTTTTTCTACATTCCAAAAATTTATAAATTGGAAGTATATCTAAAAAAATATATAAAATACGATTTATAAAAATTTTATTTAATTTCCGGCGTGTAGACACTATACACAAGTTATATATAACAATAATAATCATAAATAAAAGAAAGTATACTAATCCTACAATCGTAATGGTATTAAAATTTTCGCAACCATAACACATGGTCTGTTAAACAATTCTAAAGTAGAAACAAAAATACACCTTTTTCTAAGCAAATTTTTCTATAAATTCAGATATAATGGTATTTCTACATAGTTTTCCTCTGTTACTAATTGTTCCTTTTTCATGGATCATTGAAAACAGAACAACCTGTTTTGACTTTCAAACTATAGTTTTATAACCATTGTAATGAAATATTAATATGACAGTTTCTTAGATTTCTGATTGTACTCAAAATTTCAATTCATTGTATTTTAATGTTTTTACAATTATACATTTCAAGCCTTGTGGATCCTAAAGGACTGACATAAATCAGATAACAAAAGTTATATGTACTATATATACACATGTATTCCATATATTCACTCCAGTGTGTTTTATGTTTCCACTAAGTTAGTTTTAGCTGATGATGGGTTATACCCGAAAACGTTTCTAATTAAGGTATTTATCTAATTTATTGTTATAAATTATTTTGCCCTTATTGTTTGTTATAAAAGTTTGTTTTATTATATATTATTATATAAAGATAATATTCAACAGCGATGAAAATCTCCCAAATCAATATATTTTAAGTTTTTCTAATAAGCTCAAAATGAGAATAAAGTAATTCACAACAAATTAACTTTAATGTAAAAGAAAGCGTGGGGTGCTTTTGATATCAATTGTTTATACTTTTTCTTTTATTTTTTAACTATTTGTAGGTCATTTATAAATGTAGTAAGCACCCTACACTTTCTTTTACATTAAAGTTAATTTGTCGTGAATTACTTTATTCTCATTTTGGGCTTCTTAGAAAAACTTAAAATATATTCACTTGAGAGATTTTCATCGCTATTGAATTGTTTACCAATACAGAACGAAATCACATTAAAAATATAACGCAAAAATTAAAGGACCGACATAAATACTAAATTGAAATTTATTTGACCCTGTGAACCTGATTTTGTCCTCAGGAACCGCCTCTCACCACTATCTAGGCATTTCTGGTAATTATAAAATCTGCTCAGAATACAAATATATAATTTACCCGCTTACGCGAATAATAACAAACAGACATTCATATTCTATTGTCGGATGAGATAATATTCAACGATGGCAGATTTAAATTAAACTCGAGCAGCAAGAAATAAACTAGTGGCCAAATATTTTTATTACTTTTACTGACTTCCGATGACCGAGCTCGAAATTGTTCTGTATTGATCTTGACCGCGACAAGCGACATCTATGAAATCAGTTTCGAACCCTATCAGGTTTTTGATAAACAAAGGACACTGCACTTACCGACGATGTTTGTAATTTGTAGAAAGGGTCATTACTTTTCTCCTTTTTTTTGATAATCCTGGTCAGGACATTAGGACAAAATTATGAAATTATTGAATTGGCATCCAAAATGAAATACGCATGTAAATTTTCAAATTATTCAGACGTCGAGAAGTCAGTGAAAATTGATTTGTAAAATTTTATTACTCACTTACATATTACTTACATACTCGTATTACTCATTCTCATACAGGTCATACTAATAAAAGCGTGTTAAAAAAAAGTTTCAAATAGAGGTGTGAAAAATTTGATATTAATTTTAAAAAATGATCATTTCTGAATGAAATAAAGGTATAACTTATAAATCCGGAGCATTTAAGAATACTGTTCGTCGACTAGTCAAAATTCGACCACAATTATAATCAAAAATTTAAGGAAAACATATATGGATTTTTCTTATTTCCAAATTTACATTTTTCTACTCTTATACATTCGTTCATTGTATATCTGAGAACGTACACTTTTATATGTATTTACAATACAAAGAAGTTCAGTACTGTTATCATAAAATGAAAAATAAATTCCATAAAATAACAGTAAATTATAATTTAAAACCCTTTATTTATCGATATTAAATGACACCTTAAGGTATAATACACTGTAAAAAAGCCAGTAATGATGATAATTAAGAAAAATTAAAACATTTTAATAAGAATAAATTTACTAGCTATAGCAACTTCTTTTTTTATTTTTTGTATTAAATTTTTATTTAAATTAGAAGAACAAAATAACTGTTTTCAACATTTTTTTACTGACAACACTAAAGATCATCAATAGTTACTAAACAAAAAAAGAAAGAAAATCGGTTAATACTGGAACTGTTTTGTCTTTGCCCATTTATATTTAGACTATTTTTTATAAAACAAGTAGATAAAAAATAAAAATAAATATAGCGGTAAATTTTAACATCAATTGAAGCTGATAATATCGGAAAATGATCGCGTTCGTTATTTTGTGGAAAAGATAATTTCTACCTGATGCAATAATGGTTTTAATTGAAAAAAGAAAAAAACAAAAACCAAAACATGATTGTCTGTTGAGACAGATTCGGCATTTCCTGTGACCTTTGATCACCCTGTCCAACCTAGAAAAATAATAAAATTTTGGCAATAGTCATTTATATTCTCGGGTGGTCTCGGCAGCGTGCAAACGCAGCATTGTTTGTCAAAGACTTTTCTCGGCTAAAAAATCTCTGATTTTTATTTTTTTATTTTTTGGGATACCAGGGTACAGCTGTTCCGACCCGTGCGCCGGGGTAGCGAACTGGTTTCGTTGTGTGTGGTCGAGAAGCGGAGATAGATCATTTTCTGTGGTATGGGCGTTTGAAATGGGTTCTGAGCTAGTTGAGCCGGAAGAAGTTTTATGATAAAAAACCCGAAAAGACATACTTTTTTTTTTTTTTTTTTTTTTTTTGATTTAAGAAGGGATACTAAACCACTCGCTGCATGTAACTACCTAGGTTATCGCAGTGAGTGGACCCACGTTTAAAACAGACTCCTTAGCTCGCTAGCCTGAACGAAAGTCATAAGATTGTTCAAAGCGGTATTGGTATTTGAGAGGAAGTCTTCAATCGATTCGATCTGGCCCTGCCGTAACCCATTCAGACGTGTACATTTTAGCAAGATATGGGAAACTGACGGGTATTCATTGGTAGAAAAAAGTGGGCAGGTACTTGGCTTTGGGGCTTGTTTGAGGATATAGTCGTGGGAAAAGGACGTATGTCCCGTTTTCGGGTGATTGATTGCCAAAAACACTTTGCGTTCTGTTCGGACTGGAGGCCACCATGGCCCCGTCTTAGGCTTCAGTTCCCTGAGGAAGGTCGACTGAGACATCCAGTCATGACTCCACTGTGCGAAGACTGTATCTGAGAGGAAACCTCTCAAAGATAATGGACCAAAAGCAAATAACGGCATTGGGCACATCATGAATGACCGAGCAACCAGATCAACCCGCTCATTCCCTGGAACACCGGCATGACTAGGAACCCATAAAAAATCAACTCGGCATCCCCTTCGGCTTAGCTGGAATAAGATAGCCAGGACTTCCAGGACCATTGGTGATTCCGGGTGATCTGACTGCAAAGCACGTATGGACTGCAAAGAATCAGTCACCAGTAAGATTCCGAGTGGTTGGGATCTCAGTTCTAAGTATGCCTGAAGACAAAACAATACAGCATACATTTCGGCTTGCGCAATGGATACAACGTTGTTCAACCGCATGCCCTCTGCGATTCCGTCTATTTCGAAAGCGCATGCCACTGGGGCAGCCTTGGACTCATTAGCTTTGGATCCATCAGTGTATGCTTTCGAGAACGTGGCATATTTATTAATAATATTTAGTGCCCTGTGCCCTGGCAGCGCCGGTGGGTGATTATTATCAGTGAGAGTTGTGATAGCTTCTACCTGAAAAGAAGCCCAGGGTAGGGGTAATTTTGAAAAGTCCATTCTGGGTGAAGTTGGGCTTTATGTTATTTTGCAACAAGATTGCATTGACTTCAGGTAAGTTATCCTTGGGAAAGTCAGGCTCCGTAGTTACGTCTCAATGGTTCTCTGCAGCCCATGAAAGCATATCGCTATAAGTGAAGAACTTTCTGTTGTAAGACAAAGGTGGTATATCAGCTAACGAACATAGGCTTTTAGCTGGAGATGTACGATGGGCGCCAAGTATCATGCGAATATCGGCGTTATGTATTGGGTCAAGTGTTCTTAACAGGGAACCACTCGCCGACGAGTACGCCTGACTCCCATAATTGATTTTACTGAGGACCAATGCTTTATAAATATTTAAGAGAAACTTTGGTTGAACATTAAATTTGGGATTTGACAAGAACTTGATTACCCTTAAAGATTGAAGGGATTTAGTTTTTAAATCAGATATAAAGGGCCTCCACGTCAGGTTGGCGTCCATCAAGATGCCTAGGAAAGTTGCTGTTGTTTTATAAGGAATTGGACTATTGTTCACTTGTAGTGATGGCGGATTCTGAACAGGGCGCCCTCTATGGAACACAACATATTGAGACTTCTGAGAGGAGAAATCCAGTCCATTCTTTCCTGACCATTGCTGCAATTTATTAATTGTATTTTACAGGATAGACTGGGCCAAGGAAGGGATGTTAGATACCACGGATTTGTTTAGATCATCTATATATAGGCGAGCACTTACTGGAGGCCTGATGCAGTCAACAATATCGTTTATATAGAGGATAAACAGGGTAGCACTTAAGGCGGAACCTTGAGGTACCCCGTTCTCTATTGGAACTTTTCTCAATATCGAGGAGATAATTCGGATTTGAATCCATCTGTTGCTCAGATATTTGTGAATGTATCGCCCCAGCTTACTGCCACCCCGACCGCTTTTAATTTCCGAAGCAAGTGTTGCCTCGATACGCGGTCGAATGCCTTCTCCATATCAAAGAATACTGCATAAAGGTGGTGTCGACGATGAAAGGCAGATACAATTTGTCTTTGAAGGCTCAATAAATGATTAATGGTTGACTTTGATTTTCGGCCTCCAGCTTGAATTGGTGATAGGACAGCGTTTGCTTCGAGGAAATGCAGAAGTCGCCTGTTCACCATCTTTTCCATCGTTTTAGACAGGACAGACAGCAATGATATTGGTCGGTAACTTTCAACTTGGAAAGGATCTTTATTCACCTTTGGGATAGGAATGACGGTCGCAACTTTCCGCGCATCCGGAATAGCCCCAGCTGACCATACCTGATTATATACATTCAGTAGGAATTCCTTAACATGGCCCGGGAGATATTTCAACATGTAGGGATGTATCGAATCTTCACCGGGTGCACTGTTCCTGGTGTGATACTTAAGTTGGAGCTCTAGTTCAGCCATAGAAAAGGGGCAGTTATAAGGATCGTCAACATTGGAATCGAAATTAATGGACTGCTGCTCATAAAGTGTTTTTCGCTGTTAGAAATTGCTGGAATATTTCAGTGCCGAGAATTCTGTGGAAAAATAATGTGCAAATGCTTCTTCAACATCTCTAGTCTTTGTCATGTGAACTCCATTGATTTTTAATGTTGGGTGCGTACGGGTACTATTGCTGTTACTAATAGTTCTGATTTTTTCCCACATTACGTGAGCATTAACGGTTTGAGGAGTTGATGCTGCAAAAGAATTCCACGAATCCTGTTTTTTGCTGCGGATGAGGTCTCGGGCAGCTGCTCTACACTTCTTAAATGTGATTAGGTCCTCAACTTTTCCAGTTGACTTATATTTCCTGAGAGCTCGTTTTCGCTCTGTTATCGCTTTTTTAATGTCATCGCACCACCACGGAACTGGTCTGCCCCGCTTTCTTTGTGATAATTTTGAAATTGTTGCGTTGGCTGCCACCGAAATTACATTCTTTAAGACATTTATATTGGTTTCTATTGACTCTGTTGGTTGAGGAAGATTCGTCACTCTCTTCGAATATGCTTCCCAATCTGCTCTTTGAAAAATAAAACGTTGCAATTATCCATCAAGCTGGTTGGGTGTCAGTGTACTTTTAAACTCTATTATTATAGGAAAGTGGTCGCTCGAGCATAAGTCATCCATCACCCGTAGGGAAAATTTAGGGGCCAGCATGCTTGAGCACAGGGCTAGATCTATCGTTGAGAAAGTGTGATGCGTAAAATTAAAATGAGTGGGTGAAGTTGTAGTGAATAACACCAGCTCGCTATTAATCACGATATCGGAGAATACTTGTCCATGCTGATTTGAGGATAACGAGCTCCATAATGGCGAGTGAGCATTAAAGTCTCCGAGGAGCATTGCATCACTTCCGAGCGCACTGATGAGGGAATCCATTTGGCTGCGGGTTACCTCGCTTCCAGGAGGTAGGTAGCAATTACAAATTTTTACTTCTGACGAGGAAAGAGAAGGGATGTTGACTCGTATAGTTACAGCTTGAAAAGTGTTTGTAATTGGTATCTGTTGCGCTGGTAGTGACGTGTGCACTAGTGTCGCCACACCGCCACTCGCTCTCTCTCCGTTTGGATTATCATACCGGAAAATATTACAATTCTTAATGGACGTTCTGGCATCTGGCTTAAGTCTGGTTTCTTGCAGGCATACTATTAGTGGAGAAATCTCGGCTATTAGCTGTTCTAGTTCGGCTTTATTGCTTGCGAAACTTCGACAGTTCCACTGCATTATCTCTCCTTTATTTTCCAAATCCATTTTTTTTTTCATGAAAAAAAAAAAAAAAAAAAATTTACTGTTATATTAAAGCTCTTACCGTGGGGCCGCTGAGAGTTATTTGGCAACGTTATGGCGAGGAGTCTTTATTATCTGCACGAAGCTCATCGTTATTTATCTTGTCTGGTGCGTTTTGCATTTTTGAAATTTTATTTAGTTTTTTTATTATACGAGTGCATCTATTTTTAGCATTTGGAGCATTTAAAAATGGTTTTACCGTTGATAACATGTGTATGAGACCATCCTTGTCTCGGTGTAATCATTGGCATAATATATAAAATCGGGGTCTGAACATAAATTTTTCATAAATAATTTGAACTCCTCATAGTTCATATATAAAGGGGAGTTTTTGCTGTTAAAGAGGTGTTTAGTCCCTGCAATTATTTTTTCTACTTCTACCGATTTATTGGGCTTTTGAGTAGGGTTGGTGGCCGCTGTGGTCGATGTAGTCGACTGCGCCGAATCTATTTGTATCGGCATGGTCACAGTCTCCTGCATCTTTCTCTCCGAATCTTCATTTTCCATACTCTTCCGCTCGGTTTCTGGCTGGAAAGAAAAATTCGGCTGTAACTGATTTGCGACGGGGGGTGGCGGCGATATTGGATGGGGGCGTTTCTGGGCCGCGTTAGCTTGATCATGGGTACTTTCATCCATACTATGCCTCTGTTCGTCCTGTTGCATCGTTATGTGTTCTGGCTCGTTTACAGTATCTTCTTTAGTTTTGATACGTTTACAATTTGTACAACCATGATCTTCGAGTTGGGTGAAAATGCGGTGTTCGTGGTCATTGGGCTTAATTAGGAAAGATTCAGGGATGTGAAGGCAGTCGACGCTTTCAATGTAGACTTGTCGCCTCCAGCTAATTATGTGCCCGAATTCTGGATCGAAAGGATTAACCCGCAATATAGCTATCGGTGAGAGTTGTTTAACCCCCATGATAGACGACAAGTATTGCGCGATTATTTCGTCCGGTATGGTGGCTGAAACGTTAGACAGCACGAGTTTATTAGCCGGATTTCTCACCCTGCGTGCTTGGATTGTTTCTTCACCTATCGTTATTATTCCGTTATTTTTGAAAAACGAGTCTGTTAGGTGGACGGATTTTAAGAAAATTATTATTCTATCGCCACCGATGCGAGAGCCGGCTGTGATATTGTGAGCACCACCGACTTTGTCTTTCAGCGCTACAAAATAGTCGCGAATTAATAGAGGAGAGATGTACGGGAATATTATGCCCTGTTCGTCTTTAGAGTGTTCAAATTTCGTTAAAGGAATAATTTTTTTCGTTGTTTTAATTTTTTCCGCGAAGGTTTGTTTGGATTGCGTATTTGAAATTTTAGCGGGCGCATTTATCGACAATGGTAAAGCGGGGAAATCGTGATCAGATGTATAGCTAGGTAGTGCAGAGCTGTTCGTGTTATGTGTAATGGTCGTGTTATCAGTGAAAGAGTTGTGATGTGTGTCTGTGTGGGGTTGTGTGTGAGTGGATGAGCGATCACTCGCATGTTTCGGTATCGAAATAAATGAAACGGTATCACCTGACTGCTGCGGTTGCAGATTCGTTTGGTTTATCGGCGATTAAGCCGGATTCCCGGTTGATGATGAAGCGGGTAGCATCGCTCCGTTCAATTATCACCGAACGGTATGCGACGTACAGATAATACGATATTACGAGAAATCTAATTAATTATTACACTGAACGCGTTAAATACAAATTGTTATCACTTTCCTACGAGACATACTGGCAGGGTAATCGCTGCTAAATAACATTAACAACGTTCTAAAAAGATCTATTTGGCGGTGTTTTAGATATTTTTTTTTGTAAGAAATAGTCATTAGCGAAAGGCAAGAAGACATCGAGCGATTTTCGCCACTTTTACTCTAAGTCTGAACGTCTTTTTTTTTTCCTACCCTGGGCGCGCCAGCGGCCTTGATCCAACAAATGAAAAATTAAGAGATATAACTAAATAGCCAGACGGTCAGAAATGGATAAGACAAAGGACAGCAGCAACGGAATAACTGAAGGCAATGGAAGGAAAGAATATAGATAGCGTTAAAGGGAGTAGGAAGGCCCAAAACTAAAAGTTGGACGTAAAAATAGGAGCGTTCGTTAGAGAGGGCAGAAAATTCGAATAGGATATGATTTGAATCACAAATACAAGAAGGCTCAGAAGCGTGAAGAGAGCAGAAAGGAGAAGGGGTCAATCGAAAGCGAGAAGAGGGTAGAGGATGATTGATTCTAAGCCTAATTAAGGAAACAACAGTGGAACGAAGACAGATAGGAATAAATTGAAACCAAGGCAAGAAACTAGGAACCGGTTGAATAAGACGGTACTGTGAAAAACGATTTGAGAATAAAGATGGATACATGTCAGACCAAAGTCTGGAATGATTAGAGCGTGATAGAGAAAGAATGTCTGACGAAGGAAAAGAGTCGAGGAAAGGACCAATGCGGGCGGCTGAGCGAGCTAAAGAGTCAGCTGAGTCATTGCCCTCAATATTGGAATGACTAGGGACCCATAGAAAGTCTATGAGAATGGAGCGGAACGAGAACAAAGAGGAGACAAGAGATCGAATAGAGAGGATGATACCGTCAGAAGTATGAGAAGGAGGAGAGGAGATGGCTTGAAGAACGCCTTTGGAATCAGAAATAATCAGGAATTTGTGAACCCCACTTGTAGAGAATATGAAATGAATTGCACGAAGAATTGAGATCGACTCGGCCGAGAAGATAGAGCAGAAAGAAGGAAGTCTGAAAGACTCAGAGTGCAGGAACGTAGGAGACGTATACGCACCACCCACGCCGCCATCACTCTTGGAGCCATCCGAGAAGATTAAGGCATGGGAAGGAAAAGAAGAGTTCAGCAGCTGAAGGAATTCGAAGTTGACTACATTGTGAGAGGAAGAATTAGCTCGGACTGGAAGAGAGGAAAAATTAATGGGGTGCCATATGCTGTTAAAATCGAAGGAAAAATAAGAAAGACTGCTATAAGAGGAAACGTAGGGAGAAAAAGTGGAAACACGAGCAGCTATATGCGATAAAATCGGAATTCTATGAGGCGCCAAGCGTCAGTGATTTTTAATATGAAGATAGGAAGGAATAATATTTGATGACAAAATGGGGAAGCGTTTTAGCAAAAATCGATAACTGAGGAGTGAACGACGAATGAAAAGAGGTTGAGTGGAAGATTCGGATAGAATCGCAAGAATAGGAGAAGATCTTAAAGCGCCAATGCATAGGCGAAGGCAGGAATTCTGAATTGCATCAAGTTTCGAAAGGAGAGACTTGGAGGCATTGTCATAAATGCAGGAACAATAGTCGAGTTGTCTGAACGTCGTTGAGGCTATATTTCCTCCAGTAACTTGTCGCGTTGTCGTCCGCAAATTGTACGCGCTCTGTCGCACATTCTTTCTCCCTTTTTTTTTTTTTTTAAATATTTTTATTTAACATCGCTCAACCAATATGGTTATTTGCGACGCGAGTATAGATTTACAACAGTTTAAATATAATATACGGAGTTTTATATCAAGTATTGTGTACATTAATAATCGCTATACTAGATTAATTATACTACAATCTTGCAAGTAGTTGAAGACAGAGTTAGCATTTTCTCCAAGTATCTCTGTAACCTTTGGTTCCGAGCCAAAGTGACTGTATCTTTGATTTGTGTAATTTCTGCATTCCAGTAGAATGTGCTGAATTGTGATTTGAACTCCACATTGGTCGCAATATGGAGCTGGTGTCCAACTTAGTAAGTACGAGTGCGTGAGGAGGCAATGTCCAATTCGTAGTCTGGCTAGAATAGTTTCCTCTTTTCTTGACGTCCTATACGAGGACTTCCACATTCCGATATTTGGTTTTATTTCGTAAAGTTTATTGTTGTTTGTTGCGTCCCATTCTGCCTGCCATAGATTTTCCACCAAGGTTGTAACATTTTTGGATTCAGACTTTAATAGTCTTTTTTGGATTTCCAAAGGTAGGTTTGTTAGGTGGTTTAGTCTGGTTCGAGGATTGTAATTTAATTCTTCAAAGTATAATCTGCATCTAATGCCAACTGGTTTCGGTTTTTTAGTTTTGGTTGCGTATAATCCGACGTACTTTGGATTATAAGTATTTTTGTAGGTAGGCATTAGTTTGCGATAGGAGAGGTTTATGAAATATTTCAAGCAGAGTACCATTCTTCTATAAGCGGAAGTATGTTTGTTTCTACATGCAGACTTGGTACTGGGTTCGAATATAAGGTTCCAGTAATTAATCGTATCGCCTTGTTTTGAATGACATTCAGTTTTTGAAGTTCAGCTTTCTTAGCACTATCGTACACTATAGCCCCGTAATCTATTTTTGAGTGCACCAGAGAACTATATAAAATTTCCAAGTATTTGCGATCTGATCCCCAGTTTCTATGAGTTACCATTTTCATAATATTTAAGGGATTTTGGCATTTTATTTTCAGCTCTTCGATGTGTCTCTTCCAGGTCATTTTCTGGTCGAACCGCATTCCTAAAATTTTTATAGTATTGGATGTTTTAATGGGAATATTTCCAAGTTTTAGATCGACGGTGGAGGGAATTTGTTTTTTGTTGGAGAAAATTATGCATTCAGTTTTTTCGTTTGAAAGTGAAAGTCCTCGATCTGTGGCTCATTCCAAAATTTTGTTGATGTTTTTTTGTAGTAGTTTCTCGGCATTACATATATTTTTAGTCGTGATGTAAATATGAAGATCGTCTGCAAATATGCCGTATTTTACTGGAGCCTCAATTAAATGTTGCAAATCAGATATACCGATTATTAACAGGGTAGGGCTAATATTTGATCCCTGCGGGGTTCCGTTTTCTTGAGTAGTTGGCTGTGATAAAATATCCTGGATTCGTACTTAAAAGGTTCTATCTGTAAGGAACTGTTTGACAAATTTATATAAGTTTCCTTTTATTCCCCATTCCGTAAGTTGTCTCAGAATTATATGGCGCCAAATACGGTCGAAAGTTTTTTCTTGATCAAAGCTGATTAGTATTGTTTGTTGATCATTTAAAAACCCATTGCATATTTCTTGTTGTAGTTTAACTAGATAATCTGCAGTGCTTCTTTCCGAACGAAAGCCAAATTGCATCGGGTCTAATAGATTGTTTTCTTCCAAGTGCGACTTGAGTCTATTATTTACCATCTTTTCAAGTACTTTACACAATACATTGGTCAGTGAAATTGGCCTATAACTGTCAATTACGAATGGATTTTTGCCTGGTTTAAGCAGAGGAATTATGTGTGCTTTCTTCCAGGTCTCTGGAATGTGATTTTCGGTCCCGATTATATTTAGTAATTTTAGTATCTTGTTTACTTCAGTGTTTGGTAGTTTTTTTATCATGTCGATGTGGATCGAATCCAGGCCTGGAGCTGTAGATTTCATTAATCTTACCGCATTTTGAAGATCCGTTATATCGAAGGAAGTATTATATTTTTCTGTGTTGTCAGAAGGTGGTTCAATAAGGTTTTGCTCCGATAGTTGTTTGATTGCGATGAGCTGTGGATTGTACATTTTATTGGAGGACATCTGACCGAAATGTTTCGCTATAGCAGTGGCTATTGTCGTTTCTTCGACTAAAATTTCTTGTCCTGATTTTATAGCTGATATACTGGTGAAAGCATTTTTGTGGGAAATCATTTTAATTTTATTTCAGATTTTTGAGATAGGAGTTGTGCGATTTATTGCTGAGATAAATTGTCTCCAACAATTTGTTTTTGCTTCGCGAATAGTTCGACGACATTTTGCTCGTGCTATTTTAAAATTGTTCCTATTTTCTTCACTCGGATGGCGTTTAGCTTTAGTTAATAGTCTATTTTTATTTTTGATCGCAATCTTGCAATCGTTATTCCACCAAATGGATTGTTTGCGTGTTGTCAGGGTTGAATTTTTTGGTATAGATTTCGTCGCGGCTAGAAGTATTTCATTTGTGACTATTTCATTCAGTAGATTGACGTCTTTGTTGGAATTATCGAATTGTATGTTTACTGAATCTGCGTACTTGGGCCAGTCTGCGTCTTTTATTCTCCATATTGTATATTTCTTTAGTTGTTGATTCTTGTTTGGAATTTGCAAGTATGCGATAATTGGATAGCGATCGCTGCCGCATAACGACTCTAGAATGTCACATTCTAAAATGTGTGCTATGGAATTTGAGCTTAAGACTAGATCAATTGCCGTTGAAGTTCCATTGTAGACATTGAAGTGAGTAGGTTTTCCATTATTTAGTAAGATTAAATTTTGCCGATCTATGAATTTTTCTATCTGCCTACCTCTCGCATTTGTGGTGGCAGAACCCCATATGATATTATGAGCGTTGAAATTTCCGCACAATATGTATGGTTGCGGTAGTTGTTTAACCAATTGATCGACTTTTGTGTCGCTGAGATCGTCTTCTTGATGTAGGTAGAGAGAGCAGATCGTAATTTGGGTGGGTATATTTAATATGGCGGCGCTTGCTTGTAGCTGTGTTTGTAAATTTAGTGATGTGCTATGGATACTGTTATGTACTGCTGATATTACTCCTCATCTGGCTATTAAACCATCGGTGGAATCTTTCCTGTATATATTATAGTGTTTAAGTTTGAATGGTTGATCTGGTTTCAATTTTGTTTCTTGTAGTAATATTACGTCTGGATTGTATTGGGCAGTTAAAATTTGTAATTCTGGGAGTTTAGCTTTTGTGCTATTAATGTTCCAATTAATTATCTTTATCGCAATTTTTTGATTCAAGCTGCTTGATTATTTTAGTTATTTCGATTTTTGTTTGCCGGTGATCTATTTGTTTGTGAGCGACTTGGAGCACGTTGATTAAGGATGGAATATCGTTGACTTTGATTTGCCAATCTTCAACAACTTGCGACCCATCTTACGCGTTTGGAGCTTGACACATATCGATCAATACCGGCAGATTTTCGAAGGATATAGGGCAATTCATTGAATTATCTGTGAAAATTTTTTTTGTGGATGCGAATATTTGTTTCGGAGTATGGTTGTCGGAATTTTCTGGTTTTAAGCTCTGAGTGGTTTTCAGTTTTGATGTGTATTTATCTGATGGTGATTGTGTTTCGTTTTTTTTTGGTTTCTTTTTGTGCTTAGGATCGTTCATGTAGTCGGATGAGAGTGTCGATGATGAGCGTGTGGGTAGTGTTCGCTTTGTCGTTTCGACTTTGTTTTCGAGAGGATTTGTTGATTTGGAGAGAGGCGGAATTTAATCCAAATTTTGAGCCGAATTTTTCTTTTTCATGGGTTTATCATCTGATTCATTAATTTTTATGATTCCAACGATTGACGAAGTTTTGTTTTGGCTTCCATCAGTAGTTGAGGTTTGAGCATCGTTATCTTTGATTTCAATTTTATTTTTTTGTGAAAGATCATCTTCGATAATATTTTCTATCTTATTGGCCCATAATTCGTCCTAGATTTCATTTTCGAGATCTTCTTCCAAGGTGTGGGGCAACCTTCAGCTTTATGGTCTTTGGAGTGGCACAAGAAGCAAGTAAATTCTTCTAGATTAATAAAAATGCGGTGATTTCTTTCATTATATTTGAGGAGAATGGAGCCTGGAAGCGTGCTTTTGTCAAGTTTTGTGTTTGTATAAAATTGTCGACGCCATGAGATTATATGCCCAAATAGCTGGTCGTGTGGGTTTAGTCTCAAAAATGATATGTCAGTGTCGATGTTTAATTTCAGTTCATTTGAGATGAACTGTACTATAACGTGGTTTGGAATCGACGAACTCACGTGCGACAAAATAATTTTTGTTTTTGGTGGTTTTAACAGCCTGCATTTAATACGATGCTTTTCAATGGTGAATTCTCCATGAGTATTAATAAATTCTTCAGCTATCTCTTTAGATGCTAAGTGTATGGCTATACGGTTTTTTCCGATTCTGGATGTTGCTATTATGTTTTTCGGTCCTTTTACAAGATCTTTTATAGCTATTAGATAGTCTCTTATCTTGTAGTCCGAAACGCAGTTGAAAACGAAAACTTATTCGTCGGTAGGGTGAGATATTTCTGTTAAAGGTGTAATTTTATTCATAACTTTGTCAGCGTATGATAGAACTTTGGATAGTTTGCTGTCTGAGGCGGTATTGGGGTAGATTTTATATGTGATGTCGTCATTTTGTACGATATTTTCGTGTTCAGTAACTGGCTACACTACCAGCCGAAACTGATAGCATAACGTTTAACGAAAGAATCTGCGATAAGATAAAATAAAATAAAACGATTTCACCGATAATTCTTCTTATCGGATGATCGCAGCGAGAACGAATATTAACGCGAATACACAGTTACACGATTTCAAACACCAATTCTAGTATTTCTCTCTTTCTGAATTTCATTTTAATCTGTCAATTTTTATATATATTTTTTATCCAAACTTTTTTTTTTTTTTTTTTTTTGTGTGTGTAATCTACTCGTTGGCCATGTATAACTGCCAGGGTCGTTACGGCACAACGAGTATCGGATTTATTACAATTTGTTTATTAAATTATTTCTGTTAAGGAAGATTACCATTGTCTGAACCTGTTCTGGACGGTTATCTAAAAGAAGGTGTAGTGGTTCGTCCTTGATTCTTGTTAAGTTTTGACATTGTTTCAGGATGTGTTCCACCGAAGGTAGCACTGCTGCATTACAGAATGGGCAGGAAATCGGTGGAGGGGCTCCCTGGAGGACATGGTTGTGAGATATCGATGTGTGTCCCAGTCTCAACCTGTTAAGGGCAGAGAATTTTTTTTTGGACATTTGGATCGGTGGCCACCAAGGATCAACATTTGGTTTAATCTTCCTTAGGAAAGTTGCATGTTGGGACCAGGATGAGATCCAATGTTCTTTCATATTTTTGTGGAAGAAGGGAGTGATTTCTGGTGATGGGACATTGGGTGGCATAGGGACAGACAACATTGACTTGGCGGCCCGGTCTACACATTCGTTTCCGGGTATTCCAACATGTGCCGGCACCCACAAGAAGCCTACTTGTATCCCCTCTTGGGTAAGGCGATGTGCTGTAGATCTTATTTTATAGACTAATGAAAGTAAGTGACTGAATAGTTTGAAGGGAGGCCAGTGAATCTGTGATAATTATGTATTGTTTGTTCTCAGATTTACAACACGCACATGCTTCCAATCCAAAGAGAATTCCGTATAGCTCGGCTTCTAATGCGGAGCTGTCATCATGTAGCCTCACTGCTTCGGCTTCACCTGAGATTAGGTAGGCACATGCTGTGGGAGTGAACAGTGTGCCAGCGACATTTGCTTTAGCTCCATCTGTATAAACGTGTGTATCATGTGTATAAGTTTGTATTTTTTCGATACTTTTTTGGCGAGCTGTATATTGGTCCTCGTTAGATGTACGGTGGATAAATAGTGATAAGTCTACCATCAATGGGGGGTATTTCCATGGTGGTTCTTTTGGGAACAGGAGGAGATCCGGATTGTATTTGATGTTTTTCTCAGTCAAAAAATTTAGAATATTAGGCATTGGATCATTTTGAAAGGCTATAGGAGGAATGACAGTGCTCCTCGAAGAGAAGTGATATTGTTGGTACCAGTATAGATGATCACGGGAGGTGTAGAAGTCAAATATATAGGATAATGGCGGAATTCCTGATAGCGCACAGACACCCTGCGTGGGAGATGTTCGATGCGCCCCAAGGATGGACCTTAAGGCAGCGTGATGGATTGATTCAAGTGATTTTATGAGCTGCTTACTAGCCGAATAGAACACCTGGCAGCCGTAGGTTAATCTGCTTAGAATAAGTGATCTGTATACAGATAGAAGTAGTTTTGGATTATTGTTATATTTATGATGTGATAAACATTTTAGGATAGCTATGATTTTATTACATTTGCGTTTGAGTTCTTTAATATGAGGAGACCATGTCAGATGGGAGTCAAATGTTAGACCCAAGAATTTAGCTGAGGATGTGACTGGAAGAGGGTCCATTTAGGGTAAGGGAAAAATCATGGTTTGGGTTTACTCGACGACTTTTCTGGAATTTTACACAAGAAGTTTTATTTAAGGAGAAAGTAAGGCCGTTACTTTCGGTCCACGAATATAACCTATTGATTGTGGATTGTAGTATAGATTTGGCGTTGGAAGGAAAGTTTGATGCTAAGGATATATTGAGGTCGTCTATAAACAATCGGGATGTTACCGGCGGCTGTATGCTGTCCGCCACATCATTTGTGTATAGGATAAAGAGTGTTACACTTAGAGGAGAGCCTTGAGGAATACCATTCTCTATTAGGACAGGAGAGGATACAGTTGAGCCAATTTTTACTTGAATGTGTCCGTTTGACAAATAATTCATTATATAGTTGCCCATATTGCCTTTTATATTGGCGTTCTTCAGCTTTGTAAGCACTTTATATCGCCATATCCGGTCGAATGCTTTCTCTATGTCAAAAAAGACAGTATAGAGAGCTTGTGACCTCTTTTGGGCTTCAAGTTTTTGTCTTTTTAGGCTCAGGAGATGTAACATTGGGGATTTTGATTTGCGACCTCCAATTTGTATTGGGGAGAGAACGTTTGAAGATTCTAGGAAAGGGGATAGTCTTCTGTTCACCATTTTTTCCATGATTTTGGAGAGTGAAGATAGTAAGGAGATAGGTCTGTAATTTTGAGGAATGAAGGTTTCTTTATGAGGTTTGAGGATAGGAATAATTAAAGCTGCTTTCCAGGATTTTGGGATGGAGGAAGTTGTCCAAATTTTGTTGTATATGTCAAGGAGTAGTTGTTTAGCTAGATTAGGTAGGTATTTGATCATGAATGGATGAATGGAGTCGGCTCCAGGTGCACTGTTTTTTAGCTTTTTATCGAGCTGGTAATTTAGTTCAGACATTGAAAAAGGATCATTGTATTTTTCTTTTTGATCTGGAGGAAAGGATATTTTTTGCTCCTCTAGTCTCGATTTGTGTTCTAGGAAGGAATCGGTGTAGGATGCTGAGGAAGATACTTTAGCGAAATGTTGCGCAAAGGCATCTGCCACTTCTTTTGTGTCTGTGAGCAGGACATTGTTAATGAGTAAGGAAGGGGTAGTTGGAGGACGATAGTTACCACACAACGACTTGATTCTTCTCCAAACCACCGTCGCAAGCATATCTTTTGAGATAGATGATACAAATGCTGTCCAGCACTCCTGTTTTCTCATTTTGATGAGTAGTATCCAAACTTTTAATCATTTTCTACAATTTTATTTTTGTTCTAATGGAAATATACACGATTTTCCATCATAAATTTTCTTATTTGGGCATGGAGTGGGCTCTCATGACATCTCCTTAATGGAGCCATTATATTTTTTTGGTATCAGAAAATTTTCACCTTTCACAATTTATTTATTTATTTTTTTTATCGAAAAGTCTAATGTTCTGCTAGGCAAAGCTATACTGGTTGTGGTACACCGAAGGGAAAGTGTCGCTGGCGCCTGAAATTTCTCAATATTTTTTTTTATTTCTTTATCATCATTGTGATTTCGCTTCATCAAAAGAAGAAAATGAGTCTTTCTCAACTAGCTCCTGGAAGAGGGACAGTGAAAGAATTGAGTTTTTCTCACTGTAAAATTAATACAATAATTATTCTACGATTGAAATTTATTATTTCACAAGAATACTAACAACTAAATATAAATTAAAATTAATCTTTATATATATATATGTACATACTAGCTGCACCTGGCCACGCGTTGCCGTGACTCAATCTTGTTAAAATGAAAAGAAAAAATAGGGAAAGCATACGTTTTTAATATGTTCAATTTTACAAATGTTTTGTAGGTATAGAATATTGTTTGTTTTTCTATTGTCTGTGTAGGGAAATTGTTTGATTTACCGACTCTAGAACACGTAACATTATCTGTTTCTAGATTTAAACCGCACAATTTTAAAGATTGGCCCTGAGCTTTGTTGATGGTGATTGCAAACGTCAATCTAATTGGGAATTGCTTCTCTTAAATTAAAATGGCATATTCGTTGGAATCAAAGGAGTACAAGAAATGAGGACACCTTCACTTATAAATGATCCCCTGTCAAGATTGTGGCTTCTATGACGTTGATCGTTAGTCTTTTTACTGTAAGCTGTGTACCGTGCTGACTAGTTGATATTTTGCAACACAATAATTGGCACACCGATTTTGTGAATTTAAAAATTCTATTGAATAATTAATCATTTCATCTGCTTCCACAGCAGTATCGACGGGCTTGTATATGACGGCCTCGCTTTGAATGTTAGACTGAGTAATACTGATAAGTCTGGACGATAAGAATAGCTTATTGGCTCAGCCAATCGTAATTTTTAAAATTGGTTTAAATATTACAAAATACTTTTTCAGTGAATTATTCTTCTGACGTCAGTAAATTTCAGAAGTTATGAGGTAATGTAATTCGCCTTTAGGTCAGATAAACCAGCACCTTTCTGTTCCTGATTTCCAGCGATTTATGTGAGAATATCTTAGTTGATCAATCATTTTTATAGCTAGACACAAATATTTGTAATAAATTTCAACGCATTTATCTGTCACCACAAAGCAGGGTATTTCAGGCAAACATTTATTTCATTCGCTGGTGTCGAACTAGGAATTACAGATAATGTTTGCTTGAAATCTTCTGCAATCAATACTAATGTGTTCCCAAATGGTCTGGTGTTTCCACATAAATCTTACAATGATGGATCAAGACCCTCAAGTTTTTGTTTATGTACCATTCATCCCAAACAGTAAGTTTTCATTTCTGCAATATTTTTCCCATACCAGATGCTTTGGAAATGTTGCACGTGGGAGTTTCAATGAATTACATGTTCAATGTCAATTTCAAAGTTAAATGAGCAGTTCTTCCACCTGATAGCAATGTCGCAACTATTCCGAATGGCGCAAGATCTAAGGCTATGCCATTCTGTAATCGAATTGCTGCCCGAATCAATGTAATTAGGAACGTTTCACCAGTTCATCCTAATGCATCTAAGACAATTTCCCCAACCTCGTTATTAACAGTTTGCATTAATTACTTCAGCATTAGTTTCATATGACAAAAGTTGTAATTTTGTTCACGTCTCAATTCTACATCGAACCAAGCTGTATAAAATTGATTCGGTGATGGTATTCCTAATTGATTAAGAAATTTCTTCGCAATTTCTAAGAACAAATCTTCAATCACTATCAATATTTCATTAAATATTTCTGCTGTAAAATCCATATGTTCGTATTTGAATTTTCTTCTCATATTCGACGGACGGTATCTTCAACCATGTGCGATTTATATTTCTCTCACAACTGTACGTATTATGGAAACATTTTTGGCGCAAAGAGGATAGAGCAAAATCACATAAAGGTATGTGAGAGTTAACATGTTAGTTCTAGGTGTGGAAGCGCCAATAGTATAGGGTATGTTGCTTTTACATCCAACATATAGCGTTGTAGTAGGTCAAGGAGAGTATTAACTGAAAATCATCCTACTCTAATTATTTTTATGTGTGTACTGACAGGTGAAAACGATTAAAACGCGCGCGTATTCAAATGTGACATTGTGTCAAAATTTCGAAAAATAATCGATCAAGAAATTTCAAAGACTTAAGATTCTAAACAAAAGGACGTTTACAATTTTATTTATACAGATATAGCATATATATTAAATAGATAGGCAAAATATTATAAAGATGAAATTGACCTTTCTATTCTTGAATTTAAAACGTAAATTATATTTAGTATTAATGACGTTACCTGTGATAATTCATAATCGTCGCTAGTATTAACTGATATTTCTGTTGGTCGAATCAAAGCAGCAGCAGTTACAATTAAATCGTGTTTTGGTTCACTTTTTGCGCATAAAGCTTTCACTCTCAACAAGGCGGCATTTATTAAAAGCTTTATATAACGTTTACTGTGATGTAATCCATCTTCGGGAACAACAGACATAAATAAATCCAGTCTATCATTCCAAATTTTTACCTTGTGTAAATCTTCTTTTAACTAAAAACAGAGAAAAATAAAAAGATGGATAATTATCTGGAACATTTGCTATTTTACCATATTTGTATAGAAACAAAAACAGTAATAAAAATAATTAAATATTTCTCCATTGTTGTTTCTAGATTAAAACTACGAATAATTTTTTTTTTCAAATTTAGCTTGCTGCGTTGAACTGCAAAGGCTATTAAAAAATATAGAGAATTATGTAAAGTTTAGGTATACAGATAGAGACTGCTTTTCTTAGAAAAGTCCAGCACTTTAACTATAATGCTAGGAGTGTTTGAAAGAATCTCACATATAGAATCCTGCATTTCTATGTGTTATTCAATGTAATGCGAACTTCTCGTTACCATAAATCAGTTGTTTCATAGTAATAGATAGAAAATCTATGTTCTGTGATAAGAACCAATCAGGAGCCAGTATTTTGTCACGTGACCACACACCCTTTTACTCAACTAATCAAGGGTCAATACTTAATCAAATGACCACAATGTTTTTACAGCAAACCATCCAGTAAGAGTGCAACGCTGTGTCGCACGATAGCCTAATTGCTAGAGCACTTGACTTCCGATATGGAGGTCATGAGTTCGATTCCGAGCGACGACGAACTTATTACAAGAATTAAATAAATAAATAATCGCTAATAATTACGTGGAAGGCAGTGGAAAACTACCATGTATAACATCATATGCGCGCTAGATCAGTACACAGCAGACCCACATGGGACTGCACTTGTAGCGCGATAACAAGCGGCTACTATCAGTTCCGAATGTAGTCTCACGTGTGTACACCTGAGTTGCATATAATAATTGCCTAGTACACTAACTATTCTGTACAGCAGTGATGTACGAATAGGTAGTACCCACCAACCATTAGGTTGAAGAGAGAAAGAGGAAGATGTATTAATTTAATTGTTCCTAAATAATTGATTAAAAGATGGTGTTTTATCTTTTTTTTTCTTTCCTTCCTGGGATTCTCATGGCATATTTTTAATTATTCGTGAAATTTATTTGCCATCTCCAGAATTTTGTGAACTTTATCTATTACTTTTTTAATTTAATTCAGAGTGTTATCTCCATATTGTTTTTTATTATTCATTGTTTTTATTATATTTCTAATTATTTTGCTGGTATGAGTGAATTGATTGTATTATCAAGGTTTTTTTACTTTGGAATTATTATTATTTATATTTATTTATATAATCTCCCTACTCACTGTTTTTGTTGTTAAATCCATTGCTCCTAGGTTCTATTTCTTCTAGCGGGCGGTTTTTTGTTATGACTTGCTAGTTTTGTAGCTAATTGTATTAGTGTGTTATTATTAATTTTTTTATTTTTATCGTATATATTTTGCGTTTGTATTAATTTTATCGTACAATTTTCTGTGAAACTAAATAGTGGGAACTTTTAACCCTGTATTTTACCTCTATTCTTGTTTATTCCTTGTAAAAATATATTATTATTGATTCAGAGAATTCTCCTGTAACCTCCACCACAGCCATGGACATCAAACATTTACTAAATCAAACCGAAATATCAAATTGGCAAACATCATGGAACACAAAATCCCATAACAAATTATTTCAACACAAAAAATCCGTACAACCTTGGAAAAATTTCTCCCAACTAAATCGTCAAGAAGAATTAATAATCACCAGGCTTAGAATTGGACATACGAAACTAACCCATAATTATCTCTTCCAAAAAGTCGATAAACCCCCTTGTCAGTTCTGCAACTCCACCCCCATCACAGTCAAACACCTTCTTTACGAATGCCCTAACAGTAGTATAAAAATGGGGGTTCTGGGCCAGTGGGTGAGGGGGTGAGGGGGAAGTGTGACGTCACACCCCAACTACCCCTATTCTGGTGCAAAGGTCACCCAACTACCCCTATTCTGGTGCAAAGGTCACCCAACTACCCTTATTTTTAAGTAAAATTAACCCAACTACCCTTTAAAATGCCAAAAAGTCACCCAACTACCCCTATCCCAACCCAAAGGTCACCCAACTACCCCTATCTTTAAGCAGAATTTAACCCAAATGCCTTTAAAATCAGTGAAAACTAACCCAACTACCCTGCAAATGCCAAAAAGTCACCAAACTACCCCTACCCTAGCCCAAAGGTCACCCAACTACCCCCTAGTCCCACCCCCACCCCCAAAAACTACCCCTTCATCTAATTTAATCTAGACATCTTAAAACAACCAAACTACCCTCTTTTTAGTATTCCACCCCTATTTTCCACCCCCTCACCCTTAAAAACTACCCCTTGATCTATTTTAATCCAGAGCTCTAAAAGTAACCAAATCACCCACTTCCCAGTACCCCATCCCTATTTTACACCCCCTCACCCTCAAAAAAACACTCCTTCATCTATTTTAATCCAGAGCCCTAAATTAACTCATCTACCTTTTCCAGGATAATCAACCCCACTGTTTTCAACCCCTCCTTGCCAAAACTACCATAATTCTCTTGGAACAGTTTAATATCTAATCCACCCCTCACCCTACAGTCTGTCATTACCATTGTAACCCAACCCACACTATAACCCAACCACTACCCATCACCCCACAGTTCATCATTAATCATATAACACAACCCATATTATAACCTAACCACCACCAACCACCCTCACATACCCACTAAGTAATATCCTCTACACCCCATAGCCTGCTCGACCATAGCATAAAATGCGATGAATATTAGTGTGATAGATAGTACCAATACATACACAGCATCACACATATACACTAAAATTAACTGCTATAGTCCATTTAATTATCCTTTCCATAGTGGCACATCTAACTCCCCAATGCATTTCTCCAGATTTTCCATTGATACTTTTGTAGAATGTTTCAGTTTGATTGTGTCTAAAACATCGACCGGACGTCTGCCCAGCATGGTCGCATAGCTACCCTATATAGGAAGAATATCTTAGACGCCTTAGTAACCACCCCTTCTAAGCTGATTGGGGCAAGGCTCTTCTGCAACCATTTACTAATCACTACTTCATAGGTCATCACCTCAGCTTCAGTCGCTATTGCACTGACATGTAGTAAACGTTTTTCCTCATTTTTAACTAATTATGGTCAATTTACCACTATTTCTCACTGTTTTCTTACATTTCAGCATTTTTACACTATTTTTGGCAACATTTGCTATTTCTCACCATTTTCCTATGTTTTAGCGCTTTTCACACAACTACACTGATCTACATCCTTGATAACCTTCTCTAGGTTTCCTTTCAGCCCCTCCACCTCCACCAATCACATCTCCAGCTTAGAGAACACCACTGCTGTAGAATATTTTATGTATTCCACTACAGTCTGCAGTTGCCTATGGGCTGTATCGCCCGAGTCAGTCATATCTTTGAGTGCCTGATCTAGCGCATCAAACCCAGCTAGGTTTTATCTTTGGTCACCCAATGCTGGAGGATGCACTTGGCAGCTTCCACATGATAATCACACTGACACTTGATAAGAGCATCCTGCAGAGCAATCACATCCAAGACATCAACTAGATGTCTGCCCAGCATGGTCACATAGCTACTATATGTAGGGAGAATATCTTTAAATGCCTTAGCAACCACCCATTTTAAGCTGGTACAGGCAAGGGCTCTGCATGGCCATTTTCCAATCACCACTTCATCATCCATTGCCTCAGCTTCAGTCACTACTGCATTGACATATAGTAAACATTTTTTTTTTCCCCCAAAGTATTTGTAATTAATGTTGAAGTCCAAGTCATATGATTGATAGTAATGATAGTAACAATGGTGGTGGTGATGGTGATGTTAATGACAGCAATGTTGACAATAATGCTAGTAATGATGATATCAATGCAGAAAATTATAATGAGGGTGATGGTAGTAATAACAATGCCAGTGATGCTAGTGCTGATGACAACAACATTGACAATGATAGCACTGCTGATGACAATAACACTGACAATGATGCTTATGATAATGACAACACTAATGATGGTGATGATAATATCAAGGCTAGTGGTGTGGGCTGTTAGAAGGTTATAGGAATGGTGGTGGTGTCTTTGACATCATGCATTATTGTATATAGTATCAATCAGCATCTTTGTGATAGTAGTGTATACAGCAGTGTGTATTAGTATATATGATGTCTTTGTGATGATGCTGGCAATGATGGTGATGATGGTGGTAGTAAAAATGCCAGTGATGCTTATGACAGTAACATTGACTATGATGATGGTGATGGCAGCAGTGTGCATTAGTGTATATAGTGTCTGTGTTATGGTTAGTAGTGATGGTATAAACAGTGGTATGTATTAGTGTATGTAGTGTCTTTGTGATAGTGTTGGTGCTGCTTGTGTCATCAGAGGGGGTGTAGGGGGTCGCTGGGGCACAGCAGGAATGTTAGGCGATAGTATACAGTTGGAATTTCCCAAATAACAAATTGCTTATGCTTTTTGTGTGCACCCACATCCTGCACAGATGGAAGCAATGTACATGTTGGTTTGCTAGCAATTGGTCACTAATTACTAGTCAATTTCTCATTATATCTCATCAGTTTCTTGTGTATTAGCACTTTTTACACTATTTTTCACCAATTTGTGCTATTTCGCATCATTTCTTATGTTTGAACACTTCTTACACATTTTGTTTGATATATTCACCATTTTCTCATATTGTAACACCTTTTACAGGGCTTCCTCAATTTTTACCATCTTTCATCAATAATTCCATTAATTTGACCCTCCAAATCATCGTTCTACCTTATAAGCTAATTTTTACTATACCTCTTGTGCTAATCCTTTAAGTTCCTCAATGTTATATATTTTTGCTATAGTATCCACACAAACATTTTTTTTGTCTTATGTAATTGTATAAATCCAGTTAGGGCCTGCATTATTTCAAGTATATCTCCACTCTGAAATGTGTTGGCGCATCTTTTTGTGTTAAAGACAAATTCATAACATGTTTGTCTGCTATTAATTGCTGTATTGATGCTACATTTGATTGCCTAGTCAATGTAATACTTTCCTAACCAGTTCCTTCTGTTTATGCTTGTGTACACTTATGCATTACTATTGACCGTCTATCATTAAACTTTTCCAACCCCATACCAAATCTGCTGTTTTTTGCATCTGCATGCTTCAGGGATGTGCTCCGCTACATCTATAACCAATCTGTGCTAATATAACTTACTAATCTATGCTACACTGATTTTGGGTGTTTGTGTATGTGTATGTGTATGTGCTTTTGCATGTGCACATGTGCATGTGCCTGCACGTGAGTATGTGTATGTGTGTAACTATGTGTGGATGGGCATGCATGTGTTAATTACATTGTCGTCACCATCGTCGTTATCACAATTATTATAAAAATTGTAAAGTGTACTTGTCACTGCAATAATCAAAATTGACCTTGGTAAATCCCATCAGGCACACCACCACAGCTAAAATAGGCATTAGTGTTAGAGTTAACCTGGGATGTGAGCAGTAGATAAATAGTTGTGTCAGAAATGCCCACTAGATATACAGTTTTTCTTATTAAATTTTAAGAAAATGTTTTTTTTTTCTATAAGTTGGGAATAGTAGTCTTTTGAATAGTACACAAGACGTCCGAGTATTGGTTATAATGAAAAGTTCCAACAGCAGTAACCTTTTTGCAGATTTTTTTTTTTTTCTTCCAACTCTGCAAGAACCATTTGTAATTTAGCGTCTAACTCTTTATGGTATCAATCTTCTTCTGTGATAACCTTCTCTATTTTTACCTTTCAGACTCTAGACTTCTGCTAGGCACATCTCCAGCATAGTGATCACAGCGGCTGTAGTATGTTTCAGGGCGTCCATGGCAGTCTTCATGTGAATATGGGGTTTAATGGCTGAATCGGTCACATCTTTAAGCACCTGGTCATGTTTTCTTCCTTTACCATTTTCTTACACTTGAACACTATTACACCATTTTCCTCATTTTTAACTAATTATAGCCAATTTTCCGCTATTTCTCACCATCTCCTCACATTTTAGCACTTTTTATGATGTTTTCATCAATTTTTGCTATTTCTCGCCATTTTCCTATGTTTTAAGTGCTTTTCATAAAATTTTCCACATTTTTTCACCATTTGTGTTAGTTTCTCCTTCCAACTCTTTACTACGTCCATGTTCGTCCACAATAACCTTCTACAGGTTTCCTTTCAGCCTCTCCACATCTACTAGCCTCATCTACAGCTTAGCAATCGTTGTGGCTGTAGAACACTTTAGGCCTTCTATGGCGGTCTCCAGTTGTCTATAGGGGTTTCCTTGTTGAATCAGGCATAGCTTTGAGCGCCAGGTCTAGCCCATAGAGCCAGGTTTTGTCTTCAGTCGCCCAACTGCTCGAGGTACCATTTGATATCGTCAGTGTAACTATCATGTTGCCATTTAGTAAGAGCGTTCTGAGGAAAGATCATATCTGAGACATTTACTAGACGTTTGCAGAAAGAACTTGATTTTATACATTATTATAATTGTGTGAGCGGTGCATGTGGTAAATTATGCGATAATTATAAGACATATTAAAATATTCAAAGTTATAAACATATACTGTATACCCTGAAGCAGAATAAAATAGTATTAAGCGGTAGTGACGATAAATTCACTTATGGAAATTGTACATATAATGAATTCTATGAAAAGTTTAATATTGTTTTAGCCGAACTAAGAGTGTGTATATTGGAGAAGAATAGGTATATTGCATGAGTGCGCGGAACTCTGTATTATTATATTAAGTGTGACATTAAGCATTATGTATTGTATTTTACTGTGTAATAAAATTCGCTATATCTGAGAATATGTAGGCTTAAAATAGTTTGCATAAACTTAGTTATGGTGTATTGAGATAGCGTCATTTCTAATTAAAATGTATTTGCAATTAGATTGGGAGATTTCCCTAAGAGGGGTCATTTTTCAATATATTTTGTTGTTTTCTGCCTAAAATTGAAGCGATTTTAGCCTAAAATGGGGTATTTTGCACTATAATTGCTGTTTTGTGCCTAAAATGACTGTATTTTTGGGCGAGATGAAGTTTATCTCCTAAAATTTGATGTTTTTGTCTAAATGTAGTTATTTTAGTCCTAAATGGAATAATTTTCATGTAAAGAGGAGTGTGTAACCTGAGCTGTATACTTCTTGTTACAGCATTCTATTCATTGTGAAATTATGTTTGAACAGATTGGTGACTGGTTGTGGGAGGTTTATAGAACTTTCTGATGTATTGATTATAGTATAATGGTTGTTGTGTGTTAGCGAGAAGATGTATATTATAGAATTCCTAGGAGTGTGATTGCGTCTGTAGAACAATAAACTGGGATAAGCGATGAAGTGTACCCCATCAGAGGGGCGGGGTGAGTGATACTTGATAATTAACTTGGTCTTTGTGCACATTGCTGGGCGGTTATAATATGTCTGGTCAAAATGAGTTGTTGTATACCATTTTTGTTATTCATTAAACATACACACTGAAAGGTGTGATAGGCCCATCAACATCTAGATTCCTACAATCATCTCAATTTTATAATTGTAATCTGCACTAAACAAGTGTATATTACTATGACTGCATCAAGTCTGTTATGGCTGTTAATGTTAGGAGGGCAGATATTGCACCATGCATTAAAAGATGAATACAGGCATGTACATACCTCTGCAGGCTCACACAGCATCATAATTAACATTGTTACATCACATGTATACATATGTGTACTATATAAAACATGCATAAGCATGTCATGGGCGTGCACATTACTATGTTGGAAGGTTTTGGCACTTCATTCACTGAAAATTTCATTAAGTCTTACATAATCAGATAGTAGACCCAGGATATGACAAAAGTACCCTCATAAAAGAGTATACATTGAGCGCATCCTTTGCAGCAATTAAACAGGCTGTATATTACTACATGTTAGTGGCCTAAACAGTTTTATTAGTCATCCACTATTTTAAATTAATTAGATCAATCTAAGCTCATTTCCAGAAATATTGTAAAGTGTATATGCCATTGTCATCATATCGTCATCGTCATCACCATTGTTGTAATTATTACAAACAGTGTAAAGCGTCCTTCTGACGCACTACCATTCATACAACCATCTTTGATGAAGAAACTTTTACTGTTATCATCTCATGATGAGCGTATTATCACACATGGAAAATGAGCATTGACATGTTGAGAAATGTATTTTTTAGATCTTTTACACTATTTTCATCAAGGTTTGCTATTTCCCACCATTTTCTTATGTTTTTTAGCACTTTTCATGCAATTTTCCTTGTTTTTTCAACATTTTTGTCAGGTTTGCACTAATTCAGCTCTGTCAACCATTATTATAATTTAAAAGTGGCTCCTCTGTTTAATTGTTAGCACTTCTCTTGTATAGATCCTATGATTTCCTGGATGTTGTATATTTTTATTATAATATCCACATCAACGTTTTGTCTTGTTTAATGATGCAATATTAGTTTCCGTCTCTGTGTTAATCATAAATCTCATCGCTCTGGGGTCTAATGGTTCCTCTTTCCATTCACAGATGGAATCCATATACATGTTGGTTTGCTAGCAAGTTGCCACTAATTACAATCAATTTCCTGGTATTTCTTACCAGTTTCTTGTGTTTTAGTACTTTTTATGCTACTTTTTCACCAATTTGTGCTATTTCACACCTTTCTTATGTTTGAACACTTATTGTGCAGTTTTTCAGTAATTTTCACAATTCCTCAGTATTTTCTTATGCTGTAACACCTTGTATACAGTCTTCACCAAATTTTACCATCATTCATCAATAATTTCACTAATTCGGTCCTCCAAACCATTGTTTTACCCTATAAGCGATTGTCTATTTAATTTTTTATGATTAAGAAAGAACATAATGTATATTATAGAATTTTCAGAAGTGTGATTGAGTCTGCAGAATAATAAACACGGGTAAGAGGTGGAGCATGCTCCATCAAGTGGGGTAAGTGATGCTTAGTAATTGACCTGGTTATTATGCACATTGCAAAGCAGTTATAATATGTTTGGCAAAAATTAGTCGTTGTATGTCATTCTTGTTATACATTAAACATTTACACTGAGGAAGATGATTAGCTTGTCAACATCTGGATCCCTGCAATTATTTTGATTGTATAATTGTAATCTGCACTGAGCAAGGGGAATTTCATAAAGACATATAATTAGATAGTAGACACTGCACATGACAAAAGCAGCTCATAAAAGAGTGTACAATGAACACATCCTTTGCAGCAATTCAACAAGTTGTATATTACTACATGTTAGTGACCTAATTAGTTTATCAATCATCCACAATGATTACTTGTATGCAAAGCAGCACAGTAGAAACATATAGGCTAAAACACAAATAAGCCTTGTGAGGGCTAGTACTATGCTTATTTTGGTGTCATATATGGGAATGCCTATGAGACCTATAAGCTAAGACAGATCTCCTCATATACACTGTCATCACAATTATCAACAACACAAATATATAGTCATACAAAGCAATTTGGTAGAGGTTAGCAAGACATATCAGCTTTGGTATATTAGAGGTATAATAAAGCACACCCTGATGTATACACACCCACACATATTTGTACACACACACATTCATATGAATACATACACAAATACACATGCAAGCACACACACACATATCAAGTTTTGAGCATTGTCATTGTTGCTGTCTTTGTCATTATCATCAGTATCATCATCGTTATCATCAGTGGGTACAAAGTTCATAATGCAAAGTAATTTTAATTTTTTCAACAGTTTTACTCACAAATAAATTCATTTAAACAATTTTATTTTTAAAAAGTATTACCACTTGACCGACTTTACCTGAATCCCCAAAATGAAATAAACACCTTTTCCTATATTTTTTAACACTTTTCATACAATTTTTGACCATTGGGGTAATGATGGTAGTAACAATGCCAGTGACACTAGTGCTGATAACAACATTGCCAATGAGATAATGATAGTAATGATGTTGATGCTGATTACAGTAATGTTGAGGATGATGCTAGTAATGATGATAACAATGTTGACAATTATGATGAGGGTGATGATAGTAATAAAAATGCCAGTGATGCTGATGTTGATGACAATAGCACTGACAATGGTGGTAGTAAAAATGCTTGTGATAATGACAACATTAATGATGGTAATGATAATAGCAAGGCTAGCAGTGTGGTAGTAGTGTCTCTGACAGCATGCATTATTGTATATAGTATCAATCAGCATCTTTGTGATAGTGCTGGTACTGGCAGCAGTGTGTATTGGTGTTTTCATGATGATGCTGATGGTGATGATGTTGGTAGTAATAATGCCAGTGATGCCGGTGCTTATGACAGAAACATTGACTATGATGCTAGTAATGATGCCAACAATGCTGACAATTAATACAAAGGTGATGTGGTGATGGTAATGACAGCAGTGTGTATTTTTCTATATGGTGTCTTTATGATTGTGTTGGTGCTGGTGCTGACAGCAGCATGTATTAGTGTCCGTGTTATGGTTAGTGGTGATGGTATAAACAGCAGTATATATTAGTGTATATAGTGTCTTTGTGATAGTGTTGATGTTGATGGTGCTGGCAGAGGAGGTGCAGAGGGTTGCTGGGCCAAAGCAGGAAGGTTAGGTGATGGAATACAGTTGGAATTGACTAAATAACAAATTGTTTATGCTTTCAGATTTAGTTTCTTGCACACCTACATCCTGTTATTGATTGTGCTTTGAAATCTGCTCTTATATAGTATTGTCAGGCAGGCTGTGGGTTGAAGGGGGTAGAGGATAGTGCTTAGTGAGTATGTGGGGGTAGCAGGTATTTGATGGGTTACAATACTAATAATAGACCATAGGGAAAGTTTTCAGCTAGGAGTGATGGGAAATAGGTGGTGGATTGTCCTGGAAGGGGTAGTTGGGTTAACCTTAGAGCTCTGGATTAAAAGAAATGTAGGGGTAGTTTTTGGTGGGGGTGAAAAATAATGTGCATTACATAAGTGGTGGTTGCAAGGTAAATTTTAGGGGTAGTTGGGTTAAAAATGAAAGATTTTATAGGTATTTGGGTTAAATTTGTCCTTGGAATAGGGGTAGTTAGGTGGGTTTTGGCCATTTCTAGAGCCATTTAGGTTATAACATCATACATACGCCGCATATATGATGTTATAACCTAAATGGCTCTAGAAATGGCCAAAACCCACCTAACTACCCCTATTCCAAGGACAAATTTAACCCAAATACCTATAAAATCTTTCATTTTTAACCCAACTACCCCTAAAATTTACCTTGCAACCACCACTTATGTAATGCACATTATTTTTCACCCCCACCAAAAACTACCCCTACATTTCTTTTAATCCAGAGCTCTAAGGTTAACCCAACTACCCCTTCCAGGACAATCCACCACCTATTTCCCATCACTCCTAGCTGAAAACTTTCCCTATGGTCTATTATTAGTATTGTAACCCATCAAATACCTGCTACCCCCACATACTCACTAAGCACTATCCTCTACCCCCTTCAACCCACAGCCTGCCTGACAATACTATATAAGAGCAGATTTCAAAGCACAATCAATAACAGGATGTAGGTGTGCAAGAAACTAAATCTGAAAGCATAAACAATTTGTTATTTAGTCAATTCCAACTGTATTCCATCACCTAACCTTCCTGCTTTGGCCCAGCAACCCTCTGCACCTCCTCTGCCAGCACCATCAACATCAACACTATCACAAAGACACTATATACACTAATATATACTGCTGTTTATACCATCACCACTAACCATAACACGGACACTAATACATGCTGCTGTCAGCACCAGCACCAACACAATCATAAAGACACCATATAGAAAAATACACACTGCTGTCATTACCATCACCACATCACCTTTGTATTAATTGTCAGCATTGTTGGCATCATTACTAGCATCATAGTCAATGTTTCTGTCATAAGCACCGGCATCACTGGCATTATTACTACCAACATCATCACCATCAGCATCATCATGAAAACACCAATACACACTGCTGCCAGTACCAGCACTATCACAAAGATGCTGATTGATACTATATACAATAATGCATGCTGTCAGAGACACTACTACCACACTGCTAGCCTTGCTATTATCATTACCATCATTAATGTTGTCATTATCACAAGCATTTTTACTACCACCATTGTCAGTGCTATTGTCATCAACATCAGCATCACTGGCATTTTTATTACTATCATCACCCTCATCATAATTGTCAACATTGTTATCATCATTACTAGCATCATCCTCAACATTACTGTAATCAGCATCAACATCATTACTATCATTATCTCATTGGCAATGTTGTTATCAGCACTAGTGTCACTGGCATTGTTACTACCATCATTACCCCAATGGTCAAAAATTGTATGAAAAGTGTTAAAAAATATAGGAAAAGGTGTTTATTTCATTTTGGGGATTCAGGTAAAGTCGGTCAAGTGGTAATACTTTTTAAAAATAAAATTGTTTAAATGAATTTATTTGTGAGTAAAACTGTTGAAAAAATTAAAATTACTTTGCATTATGAACTTTGTACCCACTGATGATAACGATGATGATACTGATGATAATGACAAAGACAGCAACAATGACAATGCTCAAAACTTGATATGTGTGTGTGTGCTTGCATGTGTATTTGTGTATGTATTCATATGAATGTGTGTGTGTACAAATATGTGTGGGTGTGTATACATCAGGGTGTGCTTTATTATACCTCTAATATACCAAAGCTGATATGTCTTGCTAACCTCTACCAAATTGCTTTGTATGACTATATATTTGTGTTGTTGATAATTGTGATGACAGTGTATATGAGGAGATCTGTCTTAGCTTATAGGTCTCATAGGCATTCCCATATATGACACCAAAATAAGCATAGTACTAGCCCTCACAAGGCTTATTTGTGTTTTAGCCTATATGTTTCTACTGTGCTGCTTTGCATACAAGTAATCATTGTGGATGATTGATAAACTAATTAGGTCACTAACATGTAGTAATATACAACTTGTTGAATTGCTGCAAAGGATGTGTTCATTGTACACTCTTTTATGAGCTGCTTTTGTCATGTGCAGTGTCTACTATCTAATTATATGTCTTTATGAAATTCCCCTTGCTCAGTGCAGATTACAATTATACAATCAAAATAATTGCAGGGATCCAGATGTTGACAAGCTAATCATCTTCCTCAGTGTAAATGTTTAATGTATAACAAGAATGACATACAACGACTAATTTTTGCCAAACATATTATAACTGCTTTGCAATGTGCATAATAACCAGGTCAATTACTAAGCATCACTTACCCCACTTGATGGAGCATGCTCCACCTCTTACCCGTGTTTATTATTCTGCAGACTCAATCACACTTCTGAAAATTCTATAATATACATTATGTTCTTTCTTAATCATAAAAAATTAAATAGACAATCGCTTATAGGGTAAAACAATGGTTTGGAGGACCGAATTAGTGAAATTATTGATGAATGATGGTAAAATTTGGTGAAGACTGTATACAAGGTGTTACAGCATAAGAAAATACTGAGGAATTGTGAAAATTACTGAAAAACTGCACAATAAGTGTTCAAACATAAGAAAGGTGTGAAATAGCACAAATTGGTGAAAAAGTAGCATAAAAAGTACTAAAACACAAGAAACTGGTAAGAAATACCAGGAAATTGATTGTAATTAGTGGCAACTTGCTAGCAAACCAACATGTATATGGATTCCATCTGTGAATGGAAAGAGGAACCATTAGACCCCAGAGCGATGAGATTTATGATTAACACAGAGACGGAAACTAATATTGCATCATTAAACAAGACAAAACGTTGATGTGGATATTATAATAAAAATATACAACATCCAGGAAATCATAGGATCTATACAAGAGAAGTGCTAACAATTAAACAGAGGAGCCACTTTTAAATTATAATAATGGTTGACAGAGCTGAATTAGTGCAAACCTGACAAAAATGTTGAAAAAACAAGGAAAATTGCATGAAAAGTGCTAAAAAACATAAGAAAATGGTGGGAAATAGCAAACCTTGATGAAAATAGTGTAAAAGATCTAAAAAATACATTTCTCAACATGTCAATGCTCATTTTCCATGTGTGATAATACGCTCATCATGAGATGATAACAGTAAAAGTTTCTTCATCAAAGATGGTTGTATGAATGGTAGTGCGTCAGAAGGACGCTTTACACTGTTTGTAATAATTACAACAATGGTGATGACGATGACGATATGATGACAATGGCATATACACTTTACAATATTTCTGGAAATGAGCTTAGATTGATCTAATTAATTTAAAATAGTGGATGACTAATAAAACTGTTTAGGCCACTAACATGTAGTAATATACAGCCTGTTTAATTGCTGCAAAGGATGCGCTCAATGTATACTCTTTTATGAGGGTACTTTTGTCATATCCTGGGTCTACTATCTGATTATGTAAGACTTAATGAAATTTTCAGTGAATGAAGTGCCAAAACCTTCCAACATAGTAATGTGCACGCCCATGACATGCTTATGCATGTTTTATATAGTACACATATGTATACATGTGATGTAACAATGTTAATTATGATGCTGTGTGAGCCTGCAGAGGTATGTACATGCCTGTATTCATCTTTTAATGCATGGTGCAATATCTGCCCTCCTAACATTAACAGCCATAACAGACTTGATGCAGTCATAGTAATATACACTTGTTTAGTGCAGATTACAATTATAAAATTGAGATGATTGTAGGAATCTAGATGTTGATGGGCCTATCACACCTTTCAGTGTGTATGTTTAATGAATAACAAAAATGGTATACAACAACTCATTTTGACCAGACATATTATAACCGCCCAGCAATGTGCACAAAGACCAAGTTAATTATCAAGTATCACTCACCCCGCCCCTCTGATGGGGTACACTTCATCGCTTATCCCAGTTTATTGTTCTACAGACGCAATCACACTCCTAGGAATTCTATAATATACATCTTCTCGCTAACACACAACAACCATTATACTATAATCAATACATCAGAAAGTTCTATAAACCTCCCACAACCAGTCACCAATCTGTTCAAACATAATTTCACAATGAATAGAATGCTGTAACAAGAAGTATACAGCTCAGGTTACACACTCCTCTTTACATGAAAATTATTCCATTTAGGACTAAAATAACTACATTTAGACAAAAACATCAAATTTTAGGAGATAAACTTCATCTCGCCCAAAAATACAGTCATTTTAGGCACAAAACAGCAATTATAGTGCAAAATACCCCATTTTAGGCTAAAATCGCTTCAATTTTAGGCAGAAAACAACAAAATATATTGAAAAATGACCCCTCTTAGGGAAATCTCCCAATCTAATTGCAAATACATTTTAATTAGAAATGACGCTATCTCAATACACCATAACTAAGTTTATGCAAACTATTTTAAGCCTACATATTCTCAGATATAGCGAATTTTATTACACAGTAAAATACAATACATAATGCTTAATGTCACACTTAATATAATAATACAGAGTTCCGCGCACTCATGCAATATACCTATTCTTCTCCAATATACACACTCTTAGTTCGGCTAAAACAATATTAAACTTTTCATAGAATTCATTATATGTACAATTTCCATAAGTGAATTTATCGTCACTACCGCTTAATACTATTTTATTCTGCTTCAGGGTATACAGTATATGTTTATAACTTTGAATATTTTAATATGTCTTATAATTATCGCATAATTTACCACATGCACCGCTCACACAATTATAATAATGTATAAAATCAAGTTCTTTCTGCAAACGTCTAGTAAATGTCTCAGATATGATCTTTCCTCAGAACGCTCTTACTAAATGGCAACATGATAGTTACACTGACGATATCAAATGGTACCTCGAGCAGTTGGGCGACTGAAGACAAAACCTGGCTCTATGGGCTAGACCTGGCGCTCAAAGCTATGCCTGATTCAACAAGGAAACCCCTATAGACAACTGGAGACCGCCATAGAAGGCCTAAAGTGTTCTACAGCCACAACGATTGCTAAGCTGTAGATGAGGCTAGTAGATGTGGAGAGGCTGAAAGGAAACCTGTAGAAGGTTATTGTGGACGAACATGGACGTAGTAAAGAGTTGGAAGGAGAAACTAACACAAATGGTGAAAAAATGTGGAAAATTTTATGAAAAGCACTTAAAACATAGGAAAATGGCGAGAAATAGCAAAAATTGATGAAACATCATAAAAAGTGCTAAAATGTGAGGAGATGGTGAGAAATAGCGGAAAATTGGCTATAATTAGTTAAAAATGAGGAAAATGGTGTAATAGTGTTCAAGTGTAAGAAAATGGTAAAAGGAAGAAAACATGACCAGGTGCTTAAAGATGTGACCGATTCAGCCATTAAACCCCATATTCACATGAAGACTGCCATGGACGCCCTGAAACATACTACAGCCGCTGTGATCACTATGCTGGAGATGTGCCTAGCAGAAGTCTAGAGTCTGAAAGGTAAAAATAGAGAAGGTTATCACAGAAGAAGATTGATACCATAAAGAGTTAGACGCTAAATTACAAATGGTTCTTGCAGAGTTGGAAGAAAAAAAAAAATCTGCAAAAAGGTTACTGCTGTTGGAACTTTTCATTATAACCAATACTCGGACGTCTTGTGTACTATTCAAAAGACTACTATTCCCAACTTATAGAAAAAAAAAACATTTTCTAAAATTTAATAAGAAAAACTGTATATCTAGTGGGCATTTCTGACACAACTATTTATCTACTGCTCACATCCAGGTTAACTCTAACACTAATGCCTATTTTAGCTGTGGTGGTGTGCCTGATGGGATTTACCAAGGTCAATTTTGATTATTGCAGTGACAAGTACACTTTACAATTTTTATAATAATTGTGATAACGACGATGGTGACGACAATGTAATTAACACATGCATGCCCATCCACACATAGTTACACACATACACATACTCACGTGCAGGCACATGCACATGTGCACATGCAAAAGCACATACACATACACATACACAAACACCCAAAATCAGTGTAGCATAGATTAGTAAGTTATATTAGCACAGATTGGTTATAGATGTAGCGGAGCACATCCCTGAAGCATGCAGATGCAAAAAACAGCAGATTTGGTATGGGGTTGGAAAAGTTTAATGATAGACGGTCAAATAGTAATGCATAAGTGTACACAAGCATAAACAGAAGGAACTGGTTAGGAAAGTATTACATTGACTAGGCAATCAAATGTAGCATCAATACAGCAATTAATAGCAGACAAACATGTTATGAATTTGTCTTTTAACACAAAAAGATGCGCCAACACATTTCAGAGTGGAGATATACTTGAAATAATGCAGGCCCTAACTGGATTTATACAATTACATAAGACAAAAAAAATGTTTGTGTGGATACTATAGCAAAAATATATAACATTGAGGAACTTAAAGGATTAGCACAAGAGGTATAGTAAAAATTAGCTTATAAGGTAGAACGATGATTTGGAGGGTCAAATTAATGGAATTATTGATGAAAGATGGTAAAAATTGAGGAAGCCCTGTAAAAGGTGTTACAATATGAGAAAATGGTGAATATATCAAACAAAATGTGTAAGAAGTGTTCAAACATAAGAAATGATGCGAAATAGCACAAATTGGTGAAAAATAGTGTAAAAAGTGCTAATACACAAGAAACTGATGAGATATAATGAGAAATTGACTAGTAATTAGTGACCAATTGCTAGCAAACCAACATGTACATTGCTTCCATCTGTGCAGGATGTGGGTGCACACAAAAAGCATAAGCAATTTGTTATTTGGGAAATTCCAACTGTATACTATCGCCTAACATTCCTGCTGTGCCCCAGCGACCCCCTACACCCCCTCTGATGACACAAGCAGCACCAACACTATCACAAAGACACTACATACACTAATACATACCACTGTTTATACCATCACTACTAACCATTACACAGACACTATATACACTAATGCACACTGCTGCCATCACCATCATCATAGTCAATGTTACTGTCATAAGCATCACTGGCATTTTTACTACCACCATCATCACCATCATTGCCAGCATCATCACAAAGACATCATATATACTAATACACACTGCTGTATACACTACTATCACAAAGATGCTGATTGATACTATATACAATAATGCATGATGTCAAAGACACCACCACCATTCCTATAACCTTCTAACAGCCCACACCACTAGCCTTGATATTATCATCACCATCATTAGTGTTGTCATTATCATAAGCATCATTGTCAGTGTTATTGTCATCAGCAGTGCTATCATTGTCAATGTTGTTGTCATCAGCACTAGCATCACTGGCATTGTTATTACTACCATCACCCTCATTATAATTTTCTGCATTGATATCATCATTACTAGCATTATTGTCAAAACACGCGATCTAGTGT